>JAOTOL010001468.1:682500-1167052 GCA_034440575.1 Imbricaverruca yamaguchii | reverse complement strand
AGGGTGTTCAGACTATCACTTAACAAAATGCTGAACACATACTCTTCAAAGGAAGCCTAGTCATGGAAAGCCTAACTTGTGTGAGAAAAAGAAGAACCTTGGGTTCTTTTGCGACGCATTCAACCGCTAGGTTATATATCGTCACCAACCTCTCACGCCGATTGGTCGCGGGTCGACTCGGTAAATGCCGTCCGTTGTGAGATTCGATCCCATAATATGTCGATCAAGAGTCCGACGCCCTACCAACTGAACTACCGCAGGCCCAACCTGTGTGCGATGCATACCACGAGTTGTGAACGAAGGAACTATATCGCTTCACGTTGATGAGACTGGCTGGATAAAATATGGTCGAATTCCCTCTGATTCTCTTGTGACTGTATTTTTTTCACACAAAACTGAAGGTACTGAAGTGTGAAGGAGTTGGCAGAGCTGCCGAAGTGTCTGCCGGACCGCTGATGTCGTGGTTCCGTGCGCTTGACCGCTGACGACGCGCTGCCGCCTGGTTTGCTCCGCTGACCGCAGCCGATGCGAGTGGAGGTGTGGGGGGGGGCGTGCCTGGACGTCGGTCACCGTCCACTGAACGGAGGCGGTCTCGGGCAGTCGCAGCTGGCGGAACTCGCAGTGCCGCCGCGACACGATCACCGACTCGCACCGGATGGCCGCCTTCACCGAGCGACCGGCCGCGATCACCTGCCGGAAGCCCACAGTGTGGCACTACTGTTCAATTTCCCGGCAGCCAGCTGCAGTTGTTCCTGCACGCTGCGGAGACTGAGAGAGCAGCACCATACGGATAAGCCGAGCATAGAGCTCGTCCGATTGAGAGCAGCAATTAATTGATTGCTAGAAATCGTGAATAATAGCACACCTATTGCACTTCCTTGTAGCACACCGTTCTGAAGAGGGATACTACTGTTACGTTGAGGGATGTAATCATGTTTTTTCATATTTGAACATAACTTTTTTAACTATGTTGCTGATTTCTGCATCATGATGTGCTATGACTCTCAATCCGACATCTTCCAGTTCACGAAACATGAATTGCACATCAGTTGGTGAAGCGGACTAACCTCCTGGTGACCGAGCATGTGCACCTCCAGAGCGGCGGCAGGTTTGTTGGAAATGCGCCGCAGGAACCAGACGGGTACCGAGCGGTCGTCCATGGTACCGTCAGGGCCGCCCTGCCCCTGTGCCGCAAAAGGTGGTCAGTGGCACAAACCAGATGGGTACGGTTAGGATCGCCCTGCCCCTGTGCCAGGTGGTCAGTGGTCAGTGGCAGAAATCAGATGAGTACCATCAGGACCACCCTGCCCCTGTGCCACTACAAGTGATCAGTGGTAGGAACCAGACGGGTACCCTCAGGATCGCCTTGTACCACAACAGGTGGTCAGTGGTCAGTGGCTGACTTCCTTAAGTCTGAAAATGTCATCTGCAGTTTTCTAGCTCCATACACAAAGAATCAGTAGAACTATGAGATCAGACATTCATATCTTGGCAGAGAAAGGTCCATTGTTTAGGAATTGTAGTGAGATTGCATGTGAGGTGGCACTGGTACTAGCCCAGGATGCCGGCAGATGAGTCATCCACTGCGGCGACCTCGTGACCTGGACGGGCCGGCCGGATACGTGGCGTGGTGGGGCGTGCGCGGGATGGACCAATCAGCGATCGGGGGTGTCGGAAACGCGGGAGCGGTGTCTAGCTAACCTGGAAGGGTGTGGGCTGTGCGGGGGCCAGTCTGGTTACCGCCGATCGCTGAGGAATACACGGTGCTGGCATCAAGGTTTTTTCTTCGTGAACAATAAGCTATTTCGGCTTTTTTGTGCTGCGATGTCGGGACCCGGGAGTGAGGACTCTGTTACGGCAGTGCGAATGTCGGACGAGTCGCCGGCCGGTCAGAAGTTCGACCCGAGCCTGATGGACACCTTCGACGGAACCGGCGACGTCGTAGAGTGGTACACGCAAGCGGTCCTGCTGTGCGAGTACCGGGGTGCGTCGCCTGCGGATGTGCTACCGATGCGCCTGAAAGACGGCGCGTTCGCCATCTAGCAGCAGCTACCGCCGGAGGACCGCCGGTCGCTCGACCGGGTCCGGGACGCGCTATTCGTGGCGTTCGGGAGGGACGCCTGCGAGGTGCACGCGGCGTTCACGATGCTCCGACTTCAGGACAACGAGAGCGTCGATGTGTTCCTGACGAGCCTGCAGAAGTACGGCGCCCTGTTCGGCGGCGTGTCGGACCAGCAGATGGCGGCCGCGCCCGTGAACGGGTCACCCGCGGCCGTTAGCGCTGATGTGCTATCGGGAGCCCGGCCAGGAGAAGCGGATCTGTTCAGCACGCTGTCACGCGCGCGCACGGCGTTGAAGGCGGAGAGGCGTCTCGTGACCGAGGAGGCCGCGATCGTCGCTGCTGCCGCTGCTTCTGCCGCGGTCGGTGCCGCCGCTGCACGACGTCTGACCCCGGCCCTGCGGCGGCGCTGTTGGACTTGAGGTGTCATCGGTCATTTCGCGGCCGCGACGAGTGGGAAACTCCGCCGGGGGCGCGCCAGCGCAAGTGCCGTCTCCGGAGGTGTGAGCGCGCTCCCGGTGGAGGAAATGTCTGTGGACGGCGTGGCACGTCGGGCACTGATATACACGGGATGTACCAATGTGCTCATCTACTTCGGGTGCTGCTCGACGTGGGAGCCGTGGTCGGTGCTGCTACGCGACGTTAATGACGGGACGCTGAGGTGCGTCGGCGTCACGCGTGTGGTGGTGGCCTACCAGGGCAAGCGGGCTACGCTCACGGCCTTGGTGGTGTCGGACAAACCGCTGGGCGTGGACATGATTATGGGCATGACCGGGGCGACGGCGCTGGGAGGCGTCGTAGTGCTGTCCGCGTCGGACGTGGGGGTCTGCACGGCGGCGGCGGCGGCGGCGGCGACGGCACCGAGCGTGCAGGTGGATGCACGGACTTCGTGGCGCGCTTTGATGCGCGGGATGCGGCCTGGACGGCAGCCTGGACGGTGGCCTGGAAGTGGGCGACGGGCGTCGGACCGGCACGCCTGCGCAACCGGACCGCGCAGTACGCGGTGCCGGCGGCAGCGCGCGCGGCGTACGATGCCGAGCTCGATTTATGGGTTGCCAATGGCTGGCTGCGGCCATACGAGGGGACGGATGGGCCAGCGCGCGGCCTGATACTGCTGATGGCGGTCCAACAGCCGAACAAGGGCAAGGTGCGCCCAGTTCTGGACTAACGCGACTTGAACGGTCACGTCCTTGCGCACACCGCCGACGCGGACGTCTGTGTCGACCAGCTGCGACGCTGGCGACGACACGGCGCCCATGTCACGGTCGTTGATCTGCGCAGGGCGTACCAGCAGCTCCGGCTGGACAGACGGCTGTGGCCGTATCAGACGGTCGAGGTTCGCGGACAGCGGTACTGTCTAACACGGATCGGCTGCAGGCTCAACATCGTGATGAAGGCCGTCGTGAAAGCTGTGCTGCTCCGCGACCGGGACGTGACCCGCGGCGTGTTGCCCTACGTAGATGATCTGCTGGTGGACGAGAGCGTCGTCAGTGCAGACTACGTAGTGGCACATTTCGCGAGGTACGGCCTGACGTGCAAGCCACCGGAGCGTGCGGCTGCCAGGACGCGCCTTCTCGAGGTCCGAGTGAGCCCGAATCAAGAGGGCGCGCTCCACTGGCGGCGCGACAATCCGGTGGCGGCCCCGCCGGCGGTGCTCACTCGTCGGGCAGTGTTCGCCTGGTGCGGCCGACTGGTGTCGCATGTGCCCGTGGCCGGCTGGCTCAGGTCGGCGGACGCGTGCCTCAAGCGACGCGCCGACGCCTTGTCGACCGGGTGGGACGACCCGATTGGTGACGAGGTGTTGCGCGGCCAGGTCGACCAGGTGGCGGCTCGGATGAGCGAGGCTGACCCGGCCCACGGCCCCTGGTGTATGGACGGCGACAAGTTGGACGTCTGGACGGACGCCAGCTCGCTCGCGGTGGCGTAGTGGTGGCCAACGCGGAGGGCGGCGTCGTGGAAGACGCCAGTTGGCTGAGACCGGAGTCGCAGGCCGCTATGCACATTAATATGGCGGAGCTCGACGCAGCGCTTAGCGGTATCAATCTTGCTGTGGCATGGGGGTCAGGACCGTCGATCTCTGCACTGACTCTGCCACCGTGCAAAATGGATTGATGACGGGCGAGCGCCCTCGCGCTTGTGCATATTGATGTCGAAACGCTGGGGCGGTGCATCGTAAGTTGACCCTGGTGAGAGCTGTTAATGGGCTTGGGGCAGTCTGGTTATCGCTGGCGCTGGTAAGCGACCACAGTGCTGGCATCAAGGTTTTTTCTTTGTGAACAATAGGAATATGGCCATCTTTTTGGTATTTACATGCCAAATGTGACCGGGAGACATCCAAAATGCAGGTATTCAGGAAATGGTAAATCTAGAGATCAAGGTAAATGTTGGAGTTTATGATTTTTAAAAAATCAATGATTTTTGACATGATTAAGACAATGTGAGCACTTATTTTCGCACAAACGATTAATTTTCAGTTGGCAAAGAAATACACAACCATAATCTTCACTCCACAAATATAGTCCATTGTGTATAATTATCTGTACCTGGTGTGTAACAGAAGTGGTGAAAAAGAAAATAAACACTTCATGCACTGGACTGAACACTGTTGGACACTGAAAACCTTATGTTTCTGCCTCAATTGGACATTTACTCCTGAGAAGGAATACTTGCAGCTCAACAGATCAAGATCAAGCACCCTTTGCTCAAGATCAGAAGTTCTTTGCTATTGTACCAATAAGGGTGGCACTGTTAATATCACATATATTTCATCAGTCATGGCTGTTTGTTTATTGTTTATTGCATGGTTCACAGCACACTTTATGCACATTCATGGCTAATTGCACCACATATGTCATGGTTGAAAAATTTGTTTATGACAATTCTGGTTTCCTGGTAAGGCTAGACCATATCATGCAACAAGACATTTCATATTTTAGGCTATGTTATCTTAGTCTAGGTTTGGTTATGTTATGCTATTTGAATTTAAGTGAATCACAGTTACAATTTTGTTGATCTGTCAGACAGTGCAATCTTCACCCAAAACATGCAGCTTTGGTGCTGCACAAGAGTGGTGTAGTGACAGGGCATGAAGAGCAAGTACCTATCTGCAACAATATCTCAGAAGTTATTTGTTTTTTTAAAGGAATTTTAAGGCCACAAAACTCATAACTTCCCGGTCAAGGCATCAAAGCCTTATAAGCCACAATCTCAGCGATGTGTGAAGGAAGAAACAAACAAGCCACAGCTAGGAACACCTTTTCTTGTCAACCTCCTCTGTCCACAGCCAGGACAGAGAAGGTGGACAAGAAACAGAGGGGATGGATGGTCTTGATTATGCTGCCTAATTATGGAAAATAGATTTGCACTTGGTGAAAGGTACTCATTTGAGCACATTATCAAATGTTGGAAGATTTTTCATGGCCATTCTGTCATTAAGATCACTGACATGTTTGTGCTGGCACCATCAGTGAACACATGTGGACACTCCTTGAAATTGGCTCACAGGCATGCATGAATGAATTGTAGGAAGATAATTTGAGTCTCAGATGCTGTGCCACCTGGAACTTGCTGCCTGATGACATAGTGCCTTAACAGACCTGGGGACATTTAAAGCTGCATTGCACTCAAATCTCTGCAAATTGTTGCACAAATATACTGATTAGATTAACCATGATAATATACTAATCAAACTTGAAGAGTAGCTTTACTTCTCTATCCCAAATTTAGAGTAACTCCCATCAGAAATCTTTTTGACTACAATATATTAGCCAATGTAGTGGCTAATCTAAGCAATCTATGGGTCTGGCATACCTGCAGATACAGGTTCCTCTTGATTGGCCACAGAACTCATCTCTGTGTGAGTGATGCTCAAAAATTTTTGGAGCCAACCAGGTGAGAGAACCAGGTGAGAGAACCATCACATTAAGGTATGTGCCTATGTCATCAATTTGATTGACAGTTGTTGACTTTAAGGTAGTCATTTGCAGAGAAAATAAGTTGTCGCATCGTCTCAATCACGTCAAAAATCATAGCATTAAAAATTCACAGGTCAGCATTTACCTCTATCTCCAGATTTTCCTAGAAACTGAACATGTTCAGATACGCCCATGCTTCCCCAGTTAGGCTGTTAGGTTTTGATTTTGGAGCATTTTCAAGTATTGAGGACAAAGCTCCAAGGATAAAACCAGCTAGACTGGTCTAATCCATGCTATGGCAGGTTTTCAATTAGCAAAACACTAGAAGTTCCAAATCTTCTCCTGTGTAAACAGGTTTATACCTAGCTATGGTCTGTATAACTAGGTCTCACCTTCCTCCGTGGATACTTTGTTCCTTTGAGGATGTTCCAAAATATTCTATACACTTGTAATTTATATCATCATGTATTTATTTCATTCCAAAAAATACACGTGCGCGGCACAACACGCGATGCCTCTTCCCCCATGGCACGAGCTAAGGTAGGGCATATACATTAAAAGGCGCATTCAGACGTAAAATCATAACCTTCTGCGAAGGTTTCTTGTGACGTAACCGATGCTTCACCCTTGGCTTCACTTGCTCGCGTCGTCCTTACGCATTGACGTGGGCCGGATGGCGCACACATACAAAGCGTGGTCTTGCTCGGAATAAGCGCTGTTTTATTTCAAGTAGCAAACCAAAATCCTTAGGCAAATATTTTTTCATTCAGTGCAGTGTGGTTTTTGTATGGTGAGGGATTGCAGTCGGATTCCTCAGCGGCTTCATGTGGCTCCTCCAGGGAACCTCCTATCGCTTGGTAGCGGGAGGGGAAGGATTGCAACCGGGGCTGTCGATGTGTATGCTCTTTTCGGGAGACTTGTGTCCCCCGAACAATGCTGGCTTTTCTCCCCAATGATTTCAAACTTTGAACTGGGACCTGACGGTGTACCCCTGATTCATTTGATTCGCGTCGTCACGCGGCGGCTCAACAGGAGGTGGAAAGGTGTGGTCATTGCTTCCAACAGGTCAGGCATACTAACTCAGGGCCGAAGACCCACCGGGAACTTAGTCTATTACCGTACGCATGATAGTAATATTTGCCGGTTCTGGGGAGATATATGCCCCCTCCTCCGAAAATTTTGGAAGTTGCTCTAGTTATGTTTTGTTCTGTAATGCCGTCTTGTCTGCAACATTTGTACATAGGTGTAGGTCTCTGAAACCATGGAATGGGAATAATTAATAAATGCAGTGGACGAGCCCGATTGAATTGGTCGGCATACCACCTAGAGTATCAGGTCAAAAGTTGAAATTATTCGGAGCTGGCTGGACACAGCCAACATTGGGTACAAGCGCCCGCCCAAGGACATGCAAAGCTGCATCCTGGTGCCCCCGTAAGAATTATTTTGTGAACCCTACACAGATGATATCGATGGTGTTGAAGTTGAATTGTGTTCGTAAGAAATTGTTTGTTTTGGTGTCTGATTAGTTCAGGAAATCAATAGGCGAGTGAGGTATTACGGAATAGGCAGTAGCAGGTAATGAACACGGGGAACGCAACGTCAATGGGCAATCACGGAGGCCGGGCTTACCTTCGATTACTTCAGGTAGTCACAGCACTCTGTGAATATTGATCCACTTTGATGCTAGAGTTTTGTGAGCCCTAGCACCGGTAAGTTAAAGTTGACTGGTAGTCGTAGTCGTAGTTTGGTCAGTCCAAGCGTTCGTCCCACGCGCTTACGTAGCACGCACTCCACCCCTTCTTGCGTCTCACTGCCGAGGCCGACCACCGCTCACGTGCGCGGCCGACGCTGACAAAGCGCCGACCCGTATGAATCACTGTAACGTGACCCCGAAGGTGACCGCTCGAAGCCAAGCAGCCCGGCCCTCCTGCCCCTGAAAGGGATCGAAGGACGGGACACCATTCGAGTTGGGATAGTATGGTGGCACTATAATGTTGTGGTTGCAATGATAATAAGTGGCATTGTTATGTATGTATGTATTTAACGCTTGTATTCCAAATGCTGTGATTAATATGTGCGCGCAGAATTCTCGCACCCTCCCACAAACAGATACTAAACTCGAGTTTAGCATAGAAATGGAAGTGTCTATGCATTGTGCCATATGTGTAGTCGATGGCCTTCTATATGTTGCCGGCAAAGCCAGGCCCTTCACCAACTTGTCCTGTCGGATGGCTGCTTCCCGTCTAGGTTGCCTGACAGCTGACTCGTCTCTCAGTTGAACGCTCTGTATGGGATCATCTGTTTGGTGAGAAGTGTCTGTTGGTGGACTCTGTCCCGTATGGGTGCACTGAATTTCGAGAGGGTAGAGATGTGCTACAGAGTAGCGAGTCGTTTGGCCGGTGCTTGTCTTCAGTAGGACTTGCCGTACACGACCATCATCTCCGTGAAGCAGCTTCAGAACTCTTCCCAGATGCCAGAAGATTCTTGGCTTGTTCTTTGTGCCGATAAGCACGATATCTCCGACTGCGATCTTGTCCTCCCAGGCAGTCTGAAAAACTTCCCGGGCTGTCTCACGGAGGCCGAGCAAGTAGTGACCATACCACATGTTCTTGTAGTGTTCGAGTAGTTTCTGTTGTTCTTGCAGTGTGTGATTCAGCTGCTGATGAGCTTCCTCAGCGGTCGACATCCACAGAGGATCGTGTTCGTCAGAACTATCCACTAGCTGGAGTCTTGGGTTCGTATGAAGCTTGAGAATCTTGTTTGGAGTCAGAGGCTCGATTTCATCAAGGTCGCTGTGCACATACGTGATCGGTCGACTGCTGACGATGTTCTGGATTTCACTCAGTTGGGTAAGCAGCTCGTAGTAGTCCAGTTTTGCTCGTCCTACCACTTTGTAAAGGCACTGTTTCACAGTCTTGATCTGTCTCTCATAGACTCCTCCTACCCAGCTGGCGTAGACGGGTATCGTGCTGTGCTTGATGTTGTGTTGAGTCAGATGGTCTTGAAATTCGTTACTGGTGAAGATGTTACCCAGCACCTTTTGGCTGGCTATGAAATGCTTCGCATTGTCTGTGTAAAGTGACTCTGGAACACAGTAGGTGCTACAGAAGCGTCTGAACGACTGGAGGAATGCATGCAGGCTGAGGTCTGGTACCAGATCTAGATGGATGCAGCGCAGAGCAAGACAGGTATACAGCACGATGTACATCTTCTTCAGGCTGCCATCTGGCTCTTCCACGAAGATGTGGCCCGTGTAGTCAATGGCTGTGTCGTTGAACGGTTTGATGAATTGCATTCTTTCTTTTGGTAGGTTGGTCATCTTTGGGTAAGCGTATGCAAACGCATTGAGTTTCTTGCACGTGATACAGTCAGCGAGCACTCGCTTCACGCATTGGCGTCCACACGGCAGCCAGAATCCTCTCTCCCGAAGTTCGGTGAGGGTTGTACCGACTCCAAGATGTTTGCACTGCAAGTGCTGGTCTTCGATTTGTAGTGTTGTCAGCCGATGATTTTTGCCGAGAAGAATGGGATTATGCACTGCATATGAGTACATGTTCAGCTTGGATAGCCTGCCCTGACACCGCAGTAATCCATGTTGGTCAACGAAAAGGTTTAGGTCGCGCACCAGCCTTGGCGTGGGTGTCCCTGGCTTGGTCGGTCTTGGTTCTTTCTTGAGGTCGTGCAGATACTTGAGTTCAGCGTTGAAGGACTCCACTTGCATCACCTTCAGCCAGTACTGCTCAGCTTGTAGCTGAGTGTCGGCTTGCCTGCGCTTCAGCTTGTTCACAAACTTGAACACGCGTGCAGTCACTCGGTGTAGTCTTCGCAGTGAAGAGAAGTGATTGATGTCCATGATGGGTGCAGTTGATGGAGTTGTTGGTACCTCCATTCCAGTCAGTCGATTCTGAGATCGACAGTCTGCTTGGCATCTTCGGACAGACAGTGCAGAGGACTTGTTGGCCATTTCTCTGAGTCATCAGAGAGCCAGTCCGGTCCGTGGAGCCACTGATGCAGCTTCTTGCTTAGTTCTCTTGTAGATATGCCACGCGTGAGCATATCTGCAACGTTCGAAGAGGAGTCTACGTAGTGATGGGTGAGCTCGCACTTATACTTTTCTCGCAGCTTCACCTTCATGGAGGTGATATCTTCTAGCCGGTTACTGGTGAACTTGCTTTTCGACTTGCAGCCTGTTGACACCCACTCGAGGACTACTTGAGCGTCGCTCCAGAGGTAGATGTGGCTGACGGGTAGAACGAGAGAGTCCAGAATCAGCGATAGGCACTTTAACGCTAGAAAGACAGCGAGGAGCTCCAGCTGCGGGATGCTCTTGTCGTCCGGTGCAAGTTTGCCCTTTGCGAAGACCAGTTGCGGCACAGAGCCTTCCTGCTTCAGGTAGCAGACGAATCCGTAACCCTTCTTGCTTCCATCGCAGAAGAGATGAATTTCTGCTGGCACGTTCTGCTCTGTCTCTCCAGTCTTCCTGGGTATCTGAAGCTGACGAAGCTGTAGGAGGTCGTTCTTCAACTGAGTCCATTGCTGATAAACATCGGGTGACACGTCTTCATCCCATGCTGTTCCCTCCTTCCACACCTGCTTCATGAGGAGCCTTCCTCGGATGCTCACAGGCAGGGTCAGCGAGAGTGGGTCGAAAACTTTACTGATGTTACTCAGAAGCTGTCGTTTCGTGATGTGTTGCGGTTTCTCTTCGAAACTGAAGTCAGCCAGTGACATCATGTCCCGCTTGGTGTCGTAGAGGTATCCGAGGGCTTTCTCTTCAGGTGCGTCATGATGATTCGGCGTACCTTGAGACGCCATGGTGTCCACGAGAGGTTGGTGATTGGAAACCCAACTGCGAAGGTTGAATCCTCCTTGCTGTAGGATCTGTATGCTGTCGGTGTAGACGGAGTGAAGGACCTGTTCTTCTGAAGTTGAGAAGAGAAAGTTGTCCACGTACATCGACTGCTTGAGAGCAACGGCTGCCGCAGAAGCGGAAACTTTTCAAGATGAAGTTGAAGAACACGGTTGAGAATGAACGGCGAGCAGTTGAGTCCGAACAGGATCGTCCGGAAACGATACGCTTTGAGGCCCTCTTCATTCTGCCAAAGGAAGCAGAATCGGTCTTTATCTTCCTCATACTTCAGGTATATCTGCAGGAAGGCCTTCTCGATGTCCGCCATGAGTACGTGTCTGTTCGTGCGGAAACGCAGAAGCAGAGTGACCAGGTCGTTAAGAAGATCGATTCCTTTGAAACATGCGTCGTTCAATGATGGCAGGTCTCCGATTTTGAGACTGCAGTTGAAGACGGGGCGGATTTTCGTTGTGGTTTGTGCATCAGTCTTGATAACGGCATGGTGAGGAATAAACACTCGTTGGTTGGCTGTGGCAGTCTTCAAGTCAACCTCCTCAATGATGCCATCTCGCAGTTGTTGCAGAAAGACAGCTGAGTAAGCGTCTAGCATGCCTTTTTCGACAGCCTGTCGTGAACTTTCTTCATCGTGGCCATGGCTATTTCATAGCTTTCCGGAACTTGCGAAATCTTCTCGTTAAACGGGATCTTAACGAAGTATCTACTTTCCTTAAACTCCACTTCCCTGGTGAAGTCCCGCACAAGATTTTCGTCCTGAGATGATACGTCATTTTCTTCCTTGATTCCTATACTCTCGATGTTAAACATATGCTCGACTTGAAGATCAACATCGCTATCGCTGGACGAAGTGTGAGCCAGCGGGTGGAAGTATGTTGTCTTCGGATGTAGCGTGGAGTTCACCAAGACAGCCAGAGGTGGCGTGCAGTTGGTGATGGACTCCTTGAAGCGTCACCAGCCACAGGTTCCGTTGCTCCTGCTGGTGATGAAGTCATAGAAGGTGCTGAATGACACACCTCGGTTGAGTTTGTAGACTTCGAACCGCTTGTTGAAGGCGCTAATGTTGGCATGGCAACAACTGGTGTTGACGTCGAAGCTGACGGAAGTGATGTCAACATTGAAGGAGTCGATGCAGGCGCTGAAGTTAACCCTGATGTTTGTTGTGCGTTCGAAGTTTGTTGTGACGTTGCTGTTTGTCGTTTGTTGTTCGTGTGTTGTTTGTTGTTCGTGTGCTGTTTGTTGTTCGTTTGTTGATGTGGCACGGCTTGTGGGGAGTTGTCCAACTCACTCACAATTGTTTCTGGTTGAGTAGCAGCGGCTTCGTGTCCGCTGCAGTGGTTACAAGTACACACCTGCTGTTTGTCGCGGTTGCATCTGCTGGTTGCCAACAGATGCGGAAACCGTCAATTTGAGTTGTCGTTGCGGCTGGAGGTACAGTGATCTTCCCAGCCATCGCCTGTGAGCTTGTCGGTGTTGCATGGACGCGATGAACATGGACACGATGAATGGACGTGATGAACATGGACGCGATCATGAGCATGGACGCGATGAACGTTGGCGCGGCTGGTGTGATAGCCGCCGCTGCCTTGCTCGTCACTGTTGTCTTCTTGGGTTGACATTCTCATGACGTCTACTCCGTGAAGATAGGACTGAATGTCCCCGAAAGAAGGAGGCCGTCCAGCACTTCCAGGGCAGTACCTTGACCTAAATCAACTGTTCTCAGAGGCTTCAGAGTGCTGATGATGTCAGCTCCAAGAAGACAGTCAAAGTCTCCGATTGTGTCTGAGGACATATCGTTGAAGAACGAATCTGCGAGTCGTACACCTTGTGTCTTGAGTGTATCGACAAGATCCTTGACGCCGGGGATGGTGTACTGCAGGTTCATCTGTTCATCGACTAGGAAGTCGTGTCTGGTGCAGGCTGTAGGTGTGAAGATGACGTCACACGTAACTGTCTTGTAGCTGACGTCTTGTACTCCGATACAGGTTTTTACCTTTGTATTGGGTCCGTGGCGATTCAGAGCAGAATCCCAATTTATTTGCTAACTGCTGGCTAATGTACGAGGCTTGCAACCGTAGTCTACCATGCACCTGACGCGTTCGCAGACTTCTCCGTCGTTGACATGCATGAGAATGGACATCGATGGGAGTAGAACGGACTGTCCTTTGTGTGTATTGTTACAGATGATGCGCAGACTGCTTTGAAGTTGAGTGGTTCGCCGGGTTTTGACTTGAAGTTAGTCGGGAGTTTCTCACAGATCATGAAGCTGACAATCTTGCTGCCCAAGGTGCTTTCCTCCAAAGCGTCGTAACCGAAGGTCTTGAGCTCATAGACGGAAACACGCGCAGCATTGAAAAACGTCCTGATTGCGGCGAAGTCCCTCGCTGGTGGGGGCGTCAACTCATGTAGCTTTGATGTGCTGCTCGACTATGACGTCCTCGTCAAGGAACTCGCCAGTCAAGAACTTCCTTGCGATAGGGTAGTTGCTCTCCTCGTTCGAGAGGTGTTTTATGGTATCCAAGGCACAGCCGCGCAGGTAAGTTTTCAAATACATCAGCTTGGCTGCGTCACTGTAGATGGTGTTGCCGCCAATGAGGTCGTCGAACATGTAAGAAGTCATTGAAACTCATGACATCGTCTTGGATCCAGAGAAGATTGGCATCTTCAATTTCTGAACGTCCGGTAGCTTGATGCATCCAGCAGATGATCGTAATCCATCACGATGTTCTTCTTTCGGGGTTTCACCATTGTCTTTGTGTGATCAAAAACGGCTTTCTTGGTTTCGGAAAAAGCATCGTAAAGCCCGCTTATCCACGATTCTTCCTTGTCAAGGTTTTCTTCCTCAGTAAGAAGGGATATGTAGTCGTCATGTTTGCTTTGAACATCAGACCATGCCGTGGTCAGTTCAGCCCAGCCGTCTTGAACTAGCTCGGGGGCTTCTTTGCATGCGATGTGTTTCAAAACATTTCTGTTGATTCTTGTGAAAGTGCGTCTGCAGTTTGAACGAGCAGTTTTCGACTGATCCATGGTGAAAAGCAACAAAATTGTTGACAAGCAACGGTGTAGGCGTAAATCTAGGCGAAAATATAGGCGAAAATGTAGGCAAAAGCTGGGCGGAATCCCGCCGAGAGCTAGCGAAAATCCTCCCAAATTCTGTGCGAAAAGCTTGCCGAAAAGCCAGATGAAAACCCTTGCTAAACGACAACGAACCGATTGTCGAGATAACAATGTGTGTGGGCCAATGAATGATCCGGTTGAATTAGACCGCTAGTGCGACGTACAATTCACCAAAAAGCAATATTCACAGTTATCTGTGTAAGAATTATTTTGTGAACCCTACACAGATGATATCGATGGTGTTGAAGTTGAATTGTGTTCGTAAGAAATTGTTTGTTTTGGTGTCTGATTAGTTCAGGAAATCAATAGGCGAGTGAGGTATTATGGAATAGGCAGTAGCAGGTAATGAACACGGGGGAACGCAACGTCAATGGGCAATCACGGAGGCCGGGCTTACCTTTCGATTACTTCAGGTAGTCACAGCACTCTGTGAATATTGATCCACTTTGATGCTAGAGTTTTGTGAGCCCTAGCACCGGTAAGTTAAAGTTGACTGGTAGTCGTAGTCGTAGTTTGGTCAGTCCAAGCGTTCGTCCCACGCGCTTACGCAGCACGCACCCACCCCCTTCTTGCGTCTCACTGCCGAGGCCGACCACCGCTCACGTGTCGCGGCCGACGCTGACAAAGCGCCGACCCGTATGAATCACTGTAACGTGACCCCGAAGGTGACCGCTCGAAGCCAAGCAGCCCGGCCCTCCTGCCCCTGAAAGGGATCGAAGGACGGGACACCATTCGAGTTGGGATAGTATGGTGGCACTATAATGTTGTGGTTGCAATGATACTAAGTGGCATTGTTATGTATGTATGTATTTAACGCTTGTATTTCAAATGCTGTGATTAATATGTCGCGCAGAATTCTCGCACCCCAACTATTTTAGGAACTTATTGTCCGCTCCTAGAACCTACCTAAAGTGTTATGACACTTTAGGTAGGTAGGTAGGTAGGTAGGTAGGAATATTCACAAGTTAATCATAAAAAAAAAAAAAAAATTATTATTTTTTTTTAAAATATTTTTTTTTTTTTAAAAAAATTTTGTCCAATATTTTTTTTTTCGTCAAAAAAAGTTTAAGGAAGGGAATAATTATGGTGGGGAATGGGAAAAATTTTCTTAGATTTTTTTTTTTGGTTGTTTTTTTTTGTTGGGTTATTAATAGGGTGTAATAAAATATTTTTTTATTGGTGGGGAATTTTGTTAAACCCCCTGTTTTTTTTCTTCCAAAATAAAATTATTATAAATGGGAGGGAGAGAAAATGGTGGTATTGGATAACCCATTCTTCCTCCTTTTTTTTTTATTATAATGCTTGCTTCTTTATTATTCTGCTTGCTTTTTTATAACACCGCTTCTTTCTTGGCGATGTTGCTTGCTTCTTTCCAATGCTGCCTGCCTGGTTACAATGCTGCTTGCTTGATTACAATGGTATTTGCTTGGTTACATTAGCTGGTTTTACAGTGGAAGTTTGCTCCCAGGTTTTGTGGTCTTAGGCACAAACAAGATAGCAGAGTAGGAAACTTACTTGTTTGGAGGTTTAGGCTTTTTTTTATGGAGTTGGAGGGTAAACAAAGAAGTCAACAATGGGTGGCACAGCAGAACAGGGAGCTGTGATGATCAGCTCAGCTTTGTCTCATAACTCACAGGAGCAACACACTTTCTTTCACTGTTGGTCTCTGTACAAGGCTAGCCAAATGAAAAACAAACAAATAATTAATGCTTTACCCTCAGCTCAGAGCTCACACCTACCTACACCCTCAGCCAATTCACTGCATGATATGGACCCAACACCACTAACTACCTCACATCCAACTATCAGAATCAATGGCTGTGCGCAAAGCAAAGGATCAGTCAAGGTCTTGTGTTTGCAGTATGGCACTGTTAAACATGTGTTCAAAGTTGCTAATAGTTATGACATCATTAAAAAATACCTTGAATCAATTGGTTAAAAGACAATTCTCAGAACAGAAAATGCTACCTCAGCAAATTCTGATTGGTGGCCTCTGGGTCTCCAGAAGACGTCTCTTAAAACTGTCAGTTTTTTCCACTATAGGGTGGCTTGAACATAGGTTTCTGGAAATGCATTGGCCAAATTTGTAGAGACTGGAGGCAACTGTTCAGTGTGCAGACACGAGGTTTGAAGCATTGTTGTAGGGGGATGAGTAGCCTCGGGGTAAGTTGCTCGTGTCACAATTGAAAGGTTGTGGGTTGGAATCTCACCTGCCTCTACTCTTTGCCTGCAGCTAATCAGCATGAGAGATTGGAGATACTACATGGCTCAAGGGTCGATGTGTTGTAAAAATAATAACCAACCAAAGCATTGTTGTAGGCATTTCCATTGGCTGTGGTTTGGTGTGGTGTGTTCAGATGTTGTCTGTGTGCTTGATGGTACAAAAAGTGGCTAGTTTATTTGGTAATCATAAGTAGAATAACATATTTGTGTGGGTGTTTTCTTCAATTTTGTAGTAGTTTTTAGTGACATTTTTGTTCCTTCTGCATGTTTGTGTCAGAGTACTTGTGGAGCCCATTCTATCCAGTATGAACCCAGAGTGCAAAAATGTTTTAAGAGATGAAATCTCATATAAAGTGCCTTAATTCCCACCCTGTGAGATAGAGGGATAAGATCTGGCATAATGATCTGGATAAATTAAGAGTGACCACCAAATCTAATCCTCATACCAGTTTTAATAACAGGCAGGGTGGCCAAGTGGTTAAGGTGTTTGGCTCTGGGCACCAAAGGTGTCAGGTTCAACAATCACACTGCTCCAGACATTCCCAATCCCATTGCCCACTGGTGAAGCAGTGTGGGCAGCACCATTAACTGTGAATGTGCATAAAGTGTGTTGTGAATCACCCAATAAACAAGAAATAATAATTTTCATAGCAAAATGGGTTTTTCTTTCAATGCTTCTGAAATAAGTATGGATTAAACTTACAAACATCAGCAAATTCCAATGTGCTTTCTGATTTATGTTGAGACTACAATTAGCTCTATGGTATCTGGCAGCAAACAAATGACTGCCAGATGACAAATTGGCCCTATGGTTAAAGTAGCAAAGAATGCAGTTATAAGCCAACTTCATAGACAATGGTAGAGAAAATGATAACAAAAGTATACACAATCTATGTTAACCAAGTTCATAAATTCATACCTGATGCTCCTGACATGCTCATACCACACAACTAATGAATATTCACAACACATCCCATGAGTAGGATACTTCTGCACAAACTGATGTGTTACTTGATGTCTATTAGAAAGTGGGTTTTGGAATATGAAATGGTTTAAGGAAATTTATACTAAACAATGTCTAAAATCGTTTTATTCTCACCACCAAGAAACAATTTGTGTTGTACTTTTTATGTACTTTTTTTAGTTCTGGTTTGTAATATTTAGTTGAAGCAAGAAATGACTTGGAAGGGTGAAAAGCAACTAGACTGGAAAGGAAATTGCCACTGTAAAACCAACTAATGATGCTTGCTATGCTAGTGTAAAACCAACTGATGAGCCAAATGCCTACATTGTAAGGAAGTTTGGCACAGCCTTCAATGATGAATACAATCAACAGTGTTTATTTTAGTTGTGTGAGTGTGGCCTGATTAGATTGTTAATTGTAGCAACCACTGATGTGTGCCACTTTTTATCACAGGGAAAATTTTTCACCTTAACACTGCCATCATTCTGCTACTGCGGTTATGGCGGAGCTGCTGCTGGATCCAGATATAAGAATATGGGTGTTCCTGCCCATAGTAATTCTAACGTTCCTGATCGGTATCGTTCGACATTACCTGTCTATCCTGATATCGTCACCGAAAAAGATTGAGCTTCAGCAGATGCAGGACAGGTGAGTGCGCACGGAGGTTGGGTGGCCGCCGAACCGTCAGTGGCTGGTGTCATGTGTACCGAACACTGCAGCCACTGCGACGGTGCTCGGTGCGTGGACAGAGCAGTCCGCGGGCCCTCTGCCCCATGACACGCCCGGGCGACAGTACTCTACACACGGACAGAGCAGTCCGCGGGCCCTCTGCAACAGTACCACAGGACACGTCCGGGCCCGCAACAGTACTCTACACACGGACAGAGCAGTCCGCGGGCCCTCGCAACAGTACCACACAGGACAGAGCAGTCCGCGGGCCCTCTGCAACAGTACTCTACACACGGACAGAGCAGTCCGAGGGCCTTCTACAACAGTACTCTACACACGGACAGAGCAGTCCGAGGGCCTTCTACAACAGTACTCTACACACGGACAGAGCAGTCCGCGGGCCCTCTGCCCCATGACACGCCCGAGCGACAGTACTCTACACACGGACAGAGTAGTCCGCGGGCCCTCTGCCCCATGACACGCCCGGGCGACAGTACTCTACACACGGACAGAGCAGTCCGCGGGCCCTCCAACAGTACCTCAAGGACAGAGTCCGCGGGCCCGCACTCTCCTAGAGGCGGCCCGCAACAGTACTCACACATGACAGAGCAGTCCGCGGGCCCCGCCATACTCACACACGGACAAGCAGTCCGGGGCCCAGTACCTACACAGGACAGAGCAGTCCGCGGGCCCGCCCCATGACACGCCCGGGCACCAGACAGAGTAGTCCGCGGGCCCCGCAGGACATACTCACACACGGACAGAGCAGTCCGCGGGCCCTCTGCAACAGTACTCTACACACGGACAGAGCAGTCCGCGGGCCCTCTGCAACAGTACTCTACACATGGACAGAGCAGTCCGCGGGCCCTCTGCTCCAGGACACGCCCGGGCGACAGTACTCTACACACGGACAGAGCAGTCCGCGGGCCCTCGCAACAGTACTCACACAGGACAGAGCAGTCCGCGGGCCCTCTGCCCCAGGACACGCCCGGGCACAGTACTCTACACACGGACAGAGCAGTCCGCGGGCCCTCTGCAACAGTACCACACCGCAGCCCACATAACCAGGACAGAGCAGTCCGCGGGCCCTCTCAACAGTACTCTACACATGACAGAGTAGTCCGCGGGCCCTCTGCCCCATGACACGCCCGGGCGACAGTACTCTACACACGGACAGAGCAGTCCACGGGCCCTCTGCCCCATGACACGCCCGAGCGACAGTACTCTACACACGGACAGAGTAGTCCGCGGGCCCTCTGCCCCATGCCACGCCCGGACGACAGTACTCAGACAGTAGGAATGGCGCTGTATAACCATTGCAGTTGATGCGCCCGAAAACCCAAATAACTAACTAACAGACAGTAGGATATGGGTGTGCATGTGTGCTATCGAGTAAGTCCCACAAGAGGTTGACCGAATAAGATGAGGTATCTTTACAGCCGAATGCATAGGATTCAAACCATGTGTCACCACCTTTGAAGTATCATTACCTGAGACATTTGAGTCGCTCCGGTGTGTGTAGGTGGAGCGGCAGAAGAAGGCCTATATTGCTGTCAACTTCTGTTCATTCTTTGCTCCTCCGGCCGTGAAACAGTGGCGGTGATAGTCTGGACCTCGCGTTTAATTGTACAACGACACGCACACTCGGGAACACAACTGTCAAGCCTGGTCTTCGCTTCGTTGGCGCAGCGGTCCGTACACAACCAAGTCGGGTCTCTTGGAGGGTTAGTCGGCGGACGCGTTGGTGGCGACTCGACGTCGGATGGCGGTGTGCCTCATCGAGGCTCCTCCGCGGGGTATTTATGCCAGAGCAGCGACTGAACTTCGTCCTCAGATCCGGCGCGGAGATCAATCTGGCCTTGCAACGCACGTGTGTGATCGATGTTCTGTGTGCGAGGTGTCGCCGTACTACAAAGGTGTTGTTTATGAGGTCAAGGGGACCGAGGCGTGCGTGATGCGATGAGTTATTAGAAGCGGGCATCTGGAGCGCGTTCCGACGTTCTATGTGCGGGGTGTCGTCACATTACAAGGGTTTGATTAGAACAATGAGGCCGACTGTCAGCGTCTGGCGCCTGGCTGGCCCCGACCGGCTGACCAGTTGGAGCTTGTTGGGTGACTAACTGGTGCGTGTGCGAGTGCGTGCTGCTACATACCTTATTTGATAGGTGGCGAACAAGACATAGCATGTTCTTGACTGGCACATGTTATTACTCTGTATTTTCATTTTATCGTGACATTCGATAGGATATTTGATATGTAGGATATATATTGGTACCATTCATGTTTCAGATATGCACAAGATGATTTGCTGGTGTTGTGATGGGAATTAATGTGCTATTCCCTGGCCCAATCTTTTGACTGCAGTGCCATCTACTTTTCAGCCAAGCTTTGATCCGTGCTCGCCTACTTCGAGAGAATGGCAAATATATATCGCAGCAGGGATTTGCCATGCGAAAACACTTCTTCAATAATGAAGAAGCTGGTATGTGCTTGTGATTTATGACCTTTAAATGTGTGGTAAAATGCCTACTCAGGCTGATGTCTAATGGGCATAGCTGATTGTGATTGAAATGTCGGCTGCATGTTTAATGTAATGGCAACTATTAAGCTGATATGGCATCGAGCTTGTCGGTTCATTGCATGAAGGAACTCAGACATTTCAGTTTGTGTCTGGTCAGTTTTCTCATAACTGAAATTTCACATTGAATCTCTGTCTGTGTTTTGTGTTGTGCTTGTGTTTGGTTGTGCTGCAATGAGTATCCCTGCCCATGTTACTGCCTTGTAACACATGAATAAGAAAAAGCATGCACCATGAATGTCATTGCAATGATTTGTTTTCTCTTCAATTTCCCGATGCCACGTATCGTCTCAATCGGTCCTGTGTCGACCGGCGCTGTTTGGTCTGGCGTATCGTCGCAATCAGTCCTGTGTCGACCGGCGCTGTCCGTTCTGGCGTATCGTCAGTCAGTCCTGTGTCGGCCGGTGCTGTCTGTTCTGGCGCCGCCCCGCCGTCGTCACGTGACGTCATCCGAGGTCGGACCCACCTGTCGGCAGGCTTCTTCAAGACGCAGAAGCGGCCGGCCGCCACGCAGAACCCCATGACCGACCCCAACATGATGACGGAGATGCTGAAGGGCAACCTCACCAACGTGCTGCCCATGATCCTGATCGGCGGCTGGATCAACTGGACCTTCTCTGGCTTTGTCACCAGTAAGCTCTGCGCTGTGTGTCTGGATCATCGCGCATGCACGTGCTCGCTGAAGTTTCCAGGAGGACGACCTGTTATCGGGCATGTTCCGTGACGTACTAAGATGTTATGCAAACCTGGAGGAATTCAGGTAAGCATAAATGCGATGCCACTTGTTGCTTAAATCGCCTCCCACCGGCCCATCTGGTGACTTTCTGTATGAGTGTTGACAAATCAGCATTGTTTTTGTCTAAGCACTCCTGGGTGACCTCCGCTTTTTTGGGAATTTTGTACCGTTTTTTTTCGTGTTTTATAACATCACTGATAATTATAAAACGATTGCCAGGACAGGCATCAGCGAATAGTGCCTGATCATGTGCCAAATTAGTGTTCGTCATGCTGCACAACCAATTCAATAAATATATCGGCTATTAATGGGACATTTCTGTCAGGTTTCAACATAAATATCTAAGGCACCGCTTCCCCCAGAACGCAAGACCAGAACATGCTCGTTATGCATCGTTGTTGGTGTTAAGTCGGGACAGATAGGACGCAACATTCACTACAATATTCATTATGCCTTGTATATAAGTGATTGAAGCAGAATTACATGTTACCTCGTCCCCTTTCAGGGAAATAATAATGATAAATTGTTTCTCTAAAATTTGAAACCTGCTTATTGAAGGAAACAAACATTTATTGTGATTTATCCTGTTTTAACACTCGCCCTGGAGGGCCTCTGAAAATAACGCGCACTGGAGAGGGGCGGATTTCGCCCCCAAAGATCTCAGCTCCTATGAAGGCTAGAACAACGAAATTCGCACTGTGTATGGGCACGATAGTGAACTCTATTGTGTGCAAATTTCATGACCTTAGGTCAATATCTTCAACGGCAAATGAGTTCAAAATAGCCACATTTTCCAGTTTTCCGTGGCTTGGCTTGTCATTGTTATGGATTGCTGTGATTGTGTTTAAATGCTCCACAATTGGCATTAATGTGTTTTGGACATTACTAATGATGCAATACAGATGCCAGATTAGCCATTTGACCTCAGGTCACCTATATAGGAGCACTTTATCAGGTCATTACCTGCTCCAGTTACCGGAACCGGGCTGCCCATCCGACTGCTCCGTTGGGCGGCTCGACACAATCGGCTTCGCAAAGAAAGGAGTGAAAGACATGAATTAAGTATGGAAATGCTTAGGTACACAATGGCAAACAATGGATTTTCGGATGTGCAGGGAGTAGCATGTAAAGTGACAGCAATCGCATGACAGTCATTTGCATGTATGACAATATTCCAGTGGACCAAGTTTGGTTTCATTAACCTGTCATGAACTTGGCCTTACTTGACGTCGGCGACCTAACATGACTTTGAAATTATATAGCATAACAATATGCATCAAACAAGTCGCTAGTGTTGTCAAGAATACTTCCATTTTGCCAATATACGCGAAGCGCATCAGCCCCAATTTTTGTCGTCTGGCGCTGCGAATTTTTTAAACTTTAATGGCCCCTAACTTGAAACATTTTCCGCCGATTTTCATTTTTCTTGTTTTGCACAATGCGCCGGTCATTTCTAAGCAGGTAGGTAAAAATGGCGTATATCGCCCGGTACTATATGGAGTTATGTATGAAAAATCGGAGGGGTGGGCGGATTTCACCCTTCCCCTTCCAGGGGGTGTGTTAACCTCTCATGAACTTGACCTGACTTCACATCGGTGACCTGACATGACTTTGAAACAATATAGCATATCAATGTGCATCAAACAAGTCGCTAGTGTTGTCAAGTATACGTCCGTTTTGCCAATATTCTGGAAGCGCAACAGCGCCGATTTTTGTGGTCTGGCGCTTTTTTGTGTAAGTTAAACGACCCCCTAACTCGAAAAAGTTTCTGTCGATTTTCGTTTTTCTTACTTTAAACAACGCGCCGGTCATTTCTAAGCAGGTACACAAACAATGGTGTACATCGGCCGGTAAAATATGGAGTTATCTACGAAAAACCGGGGGGGGGGGCGTATTTCGCCCCCCTCTAGGGCGCGTGTTAAGGCAGTATTTTATTAGCATTGATCTTCATTGTGCCACTATGAACTAACTTAGCATATGTGGCTACATGTGACTTTTCATGACATGTTGTTTTGTGTGGCGATTAACATGCATGTGGTATTTCGAGCATCTGTCCACCCTGCCATAGCAAGTTGCCATGCCATTGGAAGTCCAATCTGTGGTAAATATCGTCAATTTTGGTGAAATAGCAGGCATTTCATGGGGCTCGCAAGTAGGATGTCCCTCTTATCTGTCTACAGGCTAGAACATATATGATTGCCATCTTTATATTATTGCATATTATAAATTATCTGTGACTTGCTGTCGCTGAAATTATCAATCCTGAATTGATTTCAGTCCCGATAAAGTAGCTGACCGAAAAGTGGGCCTTGTTCATTTGAAGTTTTTCACACATTCATTGCCTCTTCCATCGTCGTTTGACATTGTGATTGGGCCACCCCTTGTCAGTGTTCCGGTCCCGCCCTAAAAGACCCCGCCGTGATGGGTTGACATTGTGATTCGGCCACCCCTGTCAATGTCCCGGCCCCGCCCTGGGAGACCCCACCGTGGTGGGTTGACATTGTGACTCGGCCACCCCTTGTCAAGATTCCGGATCCGCCCTGGGAGACGCTGCCGTGGTGGCCGGGAAGCGGCGCAGAGGACAGACGTTTTGTTTTCAAAGCTGTTGAGTTATTTGTGTAGTTTTTGTATAAAAGTGCTCAACGCTGAGGTCAACCAATCCTCCACCTGTGCCATCATTCATACATGCTTCGAATACTTTTTTTCAAAATGAAACTTTTCGTGTTCTCTATTGAACGGTGGGTGCACAGGATGAGTGTTGTGTGTATCCTCTGATTAGCCAGTCTGATCAGCGAGGTATTGCCAGGCAAATGTTCGTTACCTCGTGATAGTCTCTGGTGCTGGCAGGCGACCTGTTCAAAAACCTGCCACCATGCTCCTTCTGACGGCGAGGTCTCTGATGACCGGTGCGCCATCTGTCGGCTAGGCGCCGTTCACAGATCGTGGCGCCATCTATTTGTCGTCACCTATCCGGCCTTCTGCTCGCCTGTCCGCCTCGGTTGTTGGCTGTTGTCATAGCCACCTGGATGAACACGAAATCAAATGTACATCGGAGAGCGATGACGTGAAAGGGCGAGCGATGAATGAAATTCACTGTCACATGACTATAACAGGTGTTCCCCGGCCGAGGTGGGGGACTAGTGGTCTAGGGGTAAGTTGCTTGTCTCAATCGAAAGGTTGTGGGTTCGGGTCTCACCTGTCGCCACTCTTCGCCCGCGACCAATCGGCGTGATAGATTGGCGACGCTACATGACTCAATGGCCAATGTGTCGCAAAACCACATCGCCCGTTGATGTCATGTGTCATCACAACCACATGTGTCGTAAAGCCAATCAGCAACCAACCAACCGGCCGAGGTGCCGTGCCCGCCCAGTAAGCAGCGCGTGCGTGTGCTCCGCAGCCAAGGTGCCGTTTCCGCTGACGCTGCGCTTCAAGCCGATGCTGCAGCGCGGCATCGAGCTGCTGTCGCTGGACGCCGCCTGGGTGTCGTCGGCCTCGTGGTACTTCCTCAACGTGTTCGGCCTGCGCAGCATCTACGCGCTGGTGCTGGGCGAGAACAACGCCGCCGACCAGGCGCGCCTGATGGCCGAGCAGATGCAGGGCCCGGCGGCCGCCATGCCGCAGGACCCGAAGGCCGCCTTCAAGGCCGAGTGGGAGGCGCTCGAGGTGTGCGAACACCGCTGGGCGCTGCGGCACGCCGAGACGGAACTGCTGGGGCCCGGCCTGACGCAGGGCGAGACCATCTATCACCAGAACATGCTCTCCTAGACGGAGGTGCGGCGCGGTGTTGAGTCGCGTGCTGCTGGGCGGCGCGACTCGACACCGCGCGTTTGTGACTGCCCGCGTGAACACAACAGTGCCGGTGTGTGTTGGATCTCGAGCTTGTGTGTCGTGGCGCGTTTGTGTTGCCTCACTGTCGTTCAGTTGCTGATTTACTCGAATACACACTAGGATTATGATTGATCAGCGACTGAGTTAGCACTTTCCAGGCAAGCTGCCCCAGTTGTGTTGTCCGCATGCCAACTAGCGAAGCCGGGCTCGCAGGTTTTACCATAGTCTTATAGTTAGCGAGGATCTGGTTTACCCGTGATGCCCTGTTTGCGAAACCACTGACGGCGACTGGCCAGGACTCTTGATACTAATCCCGGGACTTTTCCAATCCCGGGATCCATGGATTATGGATACATGGATTATGGATATATGGATCCATCGATTATGGATCCACGAATCCAGGATTGATCCATGGATCAATTCATCCCTTATTTTTATGGTTAACTGCATTGAAGTTGGCTCATATGCTTGCTAAACGTATTCACACACGTATCAGCAACTATTTCGTAGTCCGTAGCATATTGCTATGTACGGACGGGGTATGTGCTTGTTTATACGGTAACTTGTGAATCGCGCGTATTAATGAAGTTATTTCACATATTTTTCATTATACTACTATAATTTGTATAGTTGTCGTTGTCATGTAATTGTTATAGTTGTTAACAACATACAGACTTAGTTTTCGCACATGCAGAGTTGTAGGATATAGCTAGTCGTACACACCTGAATCACCAGTCCGCTGAATTTGGAGCCAGTCATTTGCCAAACGAAGAGACGCGGTCCGGAATCCCCAATTATTCCGTAAACACAGAATATGTTGCTCGCTCACTATCTCACACGGTGAACTGCCGACTCGGCACAGCCGGTCTCGTGACGCGAGCACTGCCGCCTCCTGACAGTGGGACCGCGGTAGCTGAGTCGGTAGGGAGCTGGACTCCTGGTCGCAAGATTGCGGTTTCAAATCCCACAACCGCCGGAGTTACTGAGTCCACCCACGACCACTCTGCGTGAGAGCTCGGCGGCGCTGCGGCCCGGCGTTCGGATGCGTCGTAAAAGAACGCGAACACCTGGCTATCTACCTACTTTCACGACAACGACATGTAGGAGTCAGCGCCCAGGAGTTCATGTGCCACTCGATGGCCCGACCAGCTATTGCGTTGTTCAGATCAGTCGTATAGGCCTGGCCAGTCAGACTACCCTCGGCCCATCGGGTAGAGTTTCAAGGTTCGCTACCAGAGGTCCGCTGGCCGTCTCCTTCAATGCTCTACTGCTTCATGACCACAGGATCGTATTACATTGCGCCGCAGTGGTTTACCGCCATTGCGCCTCCGCTGGGAAGTTTCTTCATTCTAGCGGTTTTAAAAAGCACCGATCAATGGTGAGGTGGTGCGCCGGGAATGCAAGCTTTTATTGTTACTAGCCGTGGGTAAGTGTGAGTGCCAGGGAAAAGGGACGTTACCTCTTACGTTGTGTACTGATGTTCACCATATTGCGCTGAGATTCCCATCGTTATTACATCGTTATTGCGATGTATCACGCTCTTTGCTTCGAAGTTTTGGTTGAACTAAAATCGGGATCCTGGGATCGCAAAGGTCGTAACCCCGGAATTCGAGATGGATCTCAGTCCCTGGATCCCGGGATTGACTTCCCTAGTCATGACTGGTACCGGGCAACGGTCAGGAACGGACCGAATGGGGGGGGGGGGCATTGTGGCTGTTGCCCCTCCTGGGAGACTACGTTGCCACCAAGAATCGCGCCGGGTTTAACAAAATTGCGCGAGGCTTCCTAAGGATCCCGCTGGGAAAAAATCACACCAGGGCCCCTTGAAATCATATTTTGGGTCTAATAAGTCGCGCATGGCTCCTGAAAATCACGCTGGGGGCCAGCATCGACCCAATCCCCTTGAAAATCACATTGAGGTCATACAAATCGCTCAGGACCATCACAAATGACGCTGGGGCTCCAAAACGTGGGACCAGGCCAATACAAATACCGTCAGGACAACAAAAACTCACCGGAGGAACCAAACAAAGTCATGTTGAGGGCCCAAATAGCCACGCTGAGGCTCCTGTATGGATGGCGCTGGCGCCGCACAATCGCACCAAGGCCATTGGAAATAATTGGGGAAAAAACGTTCTGGGCCAAGTATGACTTAGGCTCAAAAGTGGAAGATGAAAATACCGCTAGGGCCTACAAGAGTCGCACCGGGGCCCATGTCGATCACGGTGGGGACAAATGGTCGGGTTGGGGCCCTTGGAAGCCATGCTGATGGCCAAAGATGTCTCGTCGGGCTCTTGAAAATGACATCGGGGCCTCAAAAATACGGTCGAGCACCTGGAGATCACACTGGAACCAAACATATCGGACCGGACCCTTGGAAACTGGCATGGGGCTCCAAAAAAGTCGAAATGGGGTCCCTGAAAATCACGCGGTGGTTCTCCAAGGTACTCAGTTGATTTCCTGAAAATCACGCGGTGTTCCTCCAAGGTTCTCAGCTGGTCCACTGAAAATCATGCTGAGGACCCAGAAAGTGCCGGGGTTCATGTAAATCACGACGGGGCCCCAAAAGATCCGACCGGGCCCCTGAAAACCACACCGAGCCTGAGGATACCAGAAAGTCGCTCTAGGACACCTCTGTAGGTCACGTCAGGGGCTCAACAGGTCGCAACGGGCTCAAAAAGTTGCATCGGTACCACCCAAATAAATGAAGCCGGTGCAGCGATAAACAGTCCGGACATGGAAAACCACTGGGGTCCCAACAATCGCACCAAAAACCCAAAGCGCGCCGCTGCCCTTGAATGTCATACCGGGGCCAAAAAGTCGCACCGGAACCACACAATTCTCCGCTGGTTTTTCCAAAAGTAAATTCCTACCCGCCATGTCACCATGTGACCACAATAAGTTGCGTCAAAGCCCCCTCCCCCTCCCACGCGCACACACAAACGCGTCGGGCCCTTGAAAAGAAACGTTTTGGGACACAAAAAAAAAACGCACCGGGAGTCTGAAGAATTGCACCGGGGCCCAACGATATCACGGGCAATGGGTTTACAAAAATAGAACTGAACCAAGAAAAAAAAACACAAAGGGGCTAGGGAATCGACCCGAGCACCGGAAAATTCAACACGGATCCCGAAAAAAAATTATCCGGAGTCCTGCTTTGAAGAATGTCATCGGCTGAAAAAAAAAACGCGAGCAGCCGCAGTAACGTACAAAAGAGACAAATGTACCTCACTCCTGAAGGGGTGAACCACAAGAATCGCGCTGGGGTCCATACAAATTGTGCTGGGGTACCATGCATTCGCATCGGGGCCCTGGAATTCGCATTTGGGACACTAAATGAATACAGCAGGCACCAAGATAACTCGCCCGAGACCAGACCCGAAAACTTGCACCGGGGCCTGTCAAAAATCGCGTCGGTAGTCCTATAAATTCGGATCGGGTATCAAATATTCCCCCAGGCTCTAAAAAATTGGCATCGCTGACCCCAAATGAGTACAGCGTGGCCCCAAAACTCGCAGTCGACCCGACAAAAATGAAATCGGAGCCCTCCAAAATAAGTGGAGACTTCGTCAAATAACTGTCCTAGCCAGGAAAATCATTTCGGAGCCTGAATCGTATTTTTCCAAATGTGCCCATTTCTTACTTTTAAACAAAAATGTTTCATGACTAACTTGATTGTCCTGTGGAGGGACCCACCCTATCACCATAGCTTCTGAGACCAGATTTCAACACGAATCCCCCATCCTGTTTGGAGGTTTTTCTTTTTGTATCCCTTGATAAGTCACCCCACACTGCTGAAATTACCCCCGTACACATCACTAAAAAGTTAAATTTTCCAATTTCAGACATTCCAATAAATAACGCTCGGTTGCCAAAACCCACGCGTGCACCCGCATTAACCTTTTCGGTACCTATCGCATGTACAGTGCATGCTTAACCTAGTCTGATTGTTGTGCCTTATTATGAATACAAATCCATCTCCACCACCCTCTGTTTTTATGAAGTCCATCTCTCTTCTCGGAGAACCTCGCCCTCGTCATTGGTGACAGCATCATGACGATGCTCACAACTATTCGCTCCAATACGCCTCCTGACGCCTCTCTAGCGCGGTCTCCAAACCGGCACCTAGCGGTTTCGAGGTGACCAGGCACTTTATAAATATAAAATTGTGTGTCTATGTGTGTGTGTGTGTGTGTGTGTGTGTGTGTGTGTGTGTGTGTGTGTGTGTGTGTGTGTGTGTGTGTGTGTGTGTGTGTGTGTGTGTGTGTGTGTGTGTGTGTGTGTGTGGTTTTTGTGGGGTGGTGGTGTGTGTGTGTGTGTGTGTGTGTGTGTGTGTGTGTGTGTGTGTGTGTGTGTGTGTGTGTGTGTGTGTGTGTGTGTGTGTGTGTGTGTGTGTGTGTGTGTGTGTGTGTGTGTGTGTGTGTGTGTGTGTGTGTGTGTGTGTGTGTGTATGTGTATATGTATGTGTGTGGCGCTGCTGGCCTCAGCGAATTATCGGACGATTCAGCCGCCGTCGATCCATCCATCGTGTGATACGAGCGCCAGAAATGCGGGCTGTATTGGCTTCTCCTGTAGATTGCCGCACTAAATTGTCGATACATTGTCGTTTATCGGTCTATTTGCCACAAATTGTGAATAATCGTGCCGGTCAGGCCATCCGCCGGCCGCCACCAGGGGGCCAGATAGCCACTGCGGCCGTCAATTGAACACGCCCTTTAGCCATGGCATGGACGATGTAGGTCATCAGTTAGCCGTGGCATGGACGATGTAGGTCATCAGTTAGCCATGGCATGGACGGAATCCCGTGAGGTGCATCAGTTGGCCATGGCCTGGACGATTAGGTCATCAGTTAGCCATGGCATGGACGATGTAGGTCATCAGTTAGCCATGGCATGGACGATGTAGGTCATCAGTTAGCCATGGCATGGACGATGTAGGTCATCAGTTAGCCGTGGCATGGACGATGTAGGTCATCAGTTAGCCATGGCATGGACGATGTAGGTCATCAGTTAGCCGTGGCATGGACGATGTAGGTCATCAGTTAGCCATGGCATGGACGATGTAGGTCATCAGTTAGCCGTGGCATGGACGATGTAGGTCATCAGTTAGCCATGGCATGGACGATGTAGGTCATCAGTTAGCCATGGCATGGACGGAAGCCCGTGGAGGTGCTCAGTTGGCCATGGCCTGGAAGAAAGCCAGTGTAGGTGCTTAGTCAGCCATGACATGGAGGGAAGCCAGTGAAGGTAATCAGTTAGCCATGGCATGTGTGGAAGCCGATGGAGGTAATCAGTTAGCCATGGCATGTATGGAAGCCGGTGGAGGTGATCAGTTAGCCATGGCATGTATGGAAGCCGGTGGAAGGTAATCAGTTAGCCATGGCATGTATGGAAGCCGATGGAGGTGATCAGCTGGCTATGGCATGGAGGGAAGCTGGTGGAGTTGATCAGCAAGCCATGGCATGTATGGAAGCCGGTGGAGGTGATCAGTTAGTCATGACATGGAGGGAAGCCGGTGGAGATGCCCAGTTATCCGCTTAACCCGGGCCCTGATCTATATTTTGACAGCCCACAATGCACTTGCGGCAATTCTAGCTCGCCATCCAAAACTTCAAAAAGGGGACACAAACACGCTAAACACTCGCCCGTCCACACCATGCACAATGCGCACCAACACTCGGACCAGGTCTCTGGCGCGTTCAGCAGATTCCCCACCAGCGCACGCCTGCTGCACCGGCTCGACGTCGGCGCCAACTCGTGGGACAGCGCGTCGTTCCGGGTGTCGGCGCCACAGCAGAGGCACCCGCTGCCAGTGTCGGCGCGAGACGTACAGGCGGAGGTCGGCCTGCTGTCGACTGTGACGGTGTTGGCGGCCAGCTCAGCGGGCTCGCTACGGCGACACGTCTGGCGCCAGGCAGAGGGCGTGGTACCGGATCTGATACTCAGCGGGACAGAGGATCAGACAGGAGTGGAACCGAACCAGATCCTCTGCGGGACAGGGGATCAGACAGGGGAGTGGAACCGAACCAGATCCTCTGCGGGACAGGGGATCAGACAAGAGTGGCACCGAACCAGATCCTCTGCGGGACAGGGGATCAGGCAGAGGGAGTGGAACCGAACCAGATCCTCGGCGGGATAGAGGACCGGGCAGAGGGAGTGGTACCGAACCAGATCCTCGGCGGGATAGAGGACCGGGCAGAGGGAGTGGTACCGAACCAGATCCTCAGCTCCCCAGCGAGCTCGCTACAGCGACGCACGTTATGTCTCAGGCAGGGAGGAGGGTGGGGGGAGAGGTAGTGCCGGACCCGATCCTCAGCGGGCTCGCCACAATCACTCACCATGTTTGGCTGAAGTTTGCTTTCCAGCCTTGCCGGAGATCAACTTCCTCGAATAATATTAAGTTCCTGACAGACTATGAACCGGAAATGAGCACAGCGAAATACCCACGCCACGAAAACGTATTAGGTTAGTTTCGACGTTAGTTTCCAGTCTCATCACGTTAATTCCCTACGGCTTCATTTTCAAGACTTAAGAAATTCTACCCCTCGGGAATTGGTACTGTACTTGTGCAGAGCTAAACGGTTCGGCATCAATGGTGTGGGAATTCAACGAAGTAAAAAAATATTATGCTAGGCCCACGCTATGAACATGGACCCTCTTCCGAATATCCAGGTATAACTTTGCCCTGGACTTCTTTTGCTTATTTCGGGACTGGAAGAATCCACCGACGCAGAGCATACCGCTTGTTCGAACTCAGCTAATGGTGATGACGTCAGCAAGTTTTGACAGAGCACACGGCGCAAGATTTATGGGGTCGCCATCTTGCCCTACGTTGGCCAATTGGCTCAGCGAAGGTTTGCTGACAGCAGCCCTGTCATTCGCACTCTCAAAGTAGAGGAGAGTGCGAACGGAAACGTTTAGACAGGTCGGGAAGGCGTATGAGGGAGAGGTGATATATGAGAAAGGGAATCATGGGAAGAAATTGAGAAATTGGGTGGTGGAAAAGTCGATTGACGAAAATGGTAGGCATATATATGTGTGTGTGTATGTGCATGTGTATGTGTGTATGTGTGTGTGTGTGTGTGTGTGTGTGTGTGTGTGTGTGTGTGTGTGTGTGTGTGGCTGTGTTGGTGTGTGTGTGTGTGTGTGTGTGTGTGTGTGTGTGTGTGCGTGTGTGTGTGTGTGTGTGTGTGTGTGTGTGTGTGTGTGTGTGTGTGTGCGTGGGTGTGACAGAGAGAGGGGCGAAGTTATAATTGTGGAGGCAGTGGAGAGCTGAGCTGAAAGAGGAGGGAATCGTGCACACGAAGGCGGAGGTGGAACGATGCAACAGACAGCAATAGAGCAAAGAGTCGGAAGTGTGATCATGGTGACGACTGAGGAATCCCACTAACAGCAGGTGGCGACTGAGAAAGTCCACTGGCAGCAGGCGACAAAGCGAACAGCCTATCTAACGAGTGAGGAATCCCACGAACAGTAGGTGACAAAACGAGCAGCATATCCAACGACTGAGGAAGCGTACTGACAGCAGGCGACAAAAAGCCCACTGACAGCGGGCGACCGAGGAAGCCCATTGACAACAAACGACCGATGAAGCCCACTGATAGCAGGCGACAAAACGAGCAGCACATCTAACACTACCTGTACAGCAGTTACGATTGCTGAGTCGATTTTTTACCTGACTACCCCAGTTAGTTAGTTATTAGGGCTTTAGGGCGTATCGACTACATTGGTCATGTAGCGCCCACCTGACTACCCCAGGACCAACATGCATGCATCCACATTCGTGAACGCTCTGCAATGTCGATGCGTGAACAACGCTAGCAGATATGTGAAATTGTTTTCAACCTCTTTTTCGATGTTCAGATCAGTACTTTGAACCTTCCACACTTTCTCCATCATGGTCCAGGCGTAAGCTACTAACTAATGGAGGAACGTGAGGGCTTCCTTACTTCAATAAAGAAGAAATGTGCACAATTATTCTGATAAACGCGTGGGCAAAATATTAATGCCAACCAGAATGCACAATCTGACCCCGATAGAAGCCGATTTAATATTGCTTTTAGGTAAACAGAGTCGACAAGTGCCATGCAGCAAAAAAGGAACGGGAATGGAAAGTTGGTAAGCAAAATATGACGCAGCTCCAAGACTGTAAGCGGGACAAGATTGTTGCTTTCCGAATCACCAAAGCAATGTCTCCGGGTAGCATTCTGTTAATTTGGTTGATCTAAACGGGGTAAACTACGCGCTTGGTTTACTCAGCTATGACCCCTTCCGGCTTGTTGCCTTTCGGCACTTTCCGAGACGTGAAGGTGTGAATCCGACTGTAGGAACTTCGTTGTTGGTACTTGACGCGCTGTTTTGTACGCAGCTGCTGAATTTGTTGCTGCGCGTGATCGTTGGGCATGCTACTCCCACCGGAATCTGAGACAATGAAATCTATAAAGTGCACCGGCATCCGGGACAACCTAGAACACCGACGATCTCCTCTGTCATGCCAGCTGAGTTTCCGCGAAACTTGGCGCCGCCCGTTCCTGAGAACATTTTCCGCTTGCTTAATACATTTCCGCTGCCTGGCGTCCCGACGGCTTCTCTGGCTCGGCTCATAGTATTGTGAGCTGGCCGATAATGCTGTGAAGAGGTGAATAGTACTGCGTCATGATCGTGCTTGTCGCGGCCACCATCGGTACGGAAGGTCCCAGTCTGAGGGGGGGGGGGAGTATGCTCCCCAGGAGGGCGAACAATCAGTGGCTGGAGGGCGCTGAATATGTCGACTGCTCCACACAAATGAAGAAGTTTGATGAACTCTGAATGCAACATTGGTATGTTTTGAACCAGTGGTATGCATTGCATCAGTGGCATGCATTGCACCAGTAGCATACATTACACCAGTGGCATGCATTCCACCGGTGGCATGCATTGCACTAGTGGAATGTATTGCACCAGTGCCATGCATTGCACCAGTGCCATGCATTTTACCAGTGGCATGCATTGGACCAGTGGTATACATTGCATCACTGGCATACATTGCACTAGTGGTATGTATTGCACAAACGGTATGTATCGCACCAATGGCATGCATTGCACCACGGCATGCATTGCACCAGTGCACCAGCGGTCCTACTGACATGCGCTAATTAGTCATCGATGAAGCATAACGTATGATTAGGCCTATCAGTGATACCGTTACCAAAAATAGAACAGTGAATAAATATTGATTTTCCACCCACATGCTGTCGAGGACAGCAGATTGTGAGCTGACTGGCTTCCCTGTCCGCTGAGTGGCTTCCCTGTCTGACTGTCCGACTGGCATCCCTGTCCGCTGAGTGGCTTCCCTGTCCGCTGGGTGGCTTCCCTGTCTGACTGTCCGACTGGCATCCCTGTCCGCTGAGTGGCTTCCCTGTCCACTGTCCGACTGGCTTCCCTGTCCGCTGAGTGGCTTCCCTGTCCGCTGAGTGGCTTACCTGTCTAACTGTCCGACTGGCATCCCTGTCCACTGACTGGCTTCCCTGTCCGCTGAGTGGCTTCCCTGTCCGCTGAGTGGCTTCCCTGTCCGCTGAGTGGCTTCCCTGTCCGCTGAGTGGCTTCCCTGTCTACTGTCCGACTGGTATCCCTGTCCACTGACTGGCTTCCCTGTCCGCTGAGTGGCATCCCTGTCCGCTGAGTGGCTTCCCTGTCTGACTATCCGACTGGCATCCCTGTTCACTGACTGGCTTCCCTGTCCGCTGAGTGGCTTCCCTGTCTGACTGTCTGACTGGCTTCCCTGCCCGCTGATCGGCTTCCCTGTGTAAATGCGTCAATGATTGGAAGAGCCCTGTAGCACTGCAGAATCGCCCTGCCTGCATGTGGGCGATTCCTTGCTCGCGGAAACAGCGGCGTCTACCTGAGAAACAGACCTGAGGATGCGGCGTCCACCTGATACACACACCTGAGGATGCGGCGTATACCTGATACACACACCTAAAGATGCGGCGTCTACCTGATACACACACCTGAGGATGCGGCGTCCACCTGATACACACACCTAAAGATGCGGCGTCTACCTGATACACACACCTGAGGATGCGGCGTCCACCTGATACACACACCTAAAGATGCGGCGTCTACCTGATACACACACCTAAAGCTGCGGCGTCTACCTGATACACACACCTGAGGATGCGGCGTATACCTGATACACACACCTGAGATGCGGCGTACCTATACACACACCTAAAGATGCGGCGTCTACCTGATACACACACCTAAAGATGCGGCGTCTACCTGATACACACACCTGAGGATGCGGCGTCTACCTGATACACACACCTGATGATGCGGCGTATACCTGATACACACACCTGATGATGCGGCGTATACCTGATACACACACCTGATGATGCGGCGTATACCTGATACACACACCTAAGGATGTTCGTCATTAACCCGTCCCGTCTCGGGGGTCTTCAACCGCCCCCCTCAGGTTTTTCGCGGATAGCGGACGAACGGCGCGCGGCAGCGCGCCCAAATTTGGCACCTTTTCCCACGTCAATTTGACATGCTGATTCAAAATTGTTAGGTCAGGTCATCTAGAGTCAACGAGTTAGTCAAGGTCAAGTGAGGCCACCTCCAAAAAAAGTTCAACCAGTCGTTACGCTTTAACAGATAGAGATATTTTAATGAAACTTTCAGCGTTTGCTTATCTTTAGGGATGCAACAAAACGTAGCGGTTAAATGTTTCATTTTTTCTTCTTCAGTTTTTGACTACATATAAATTTTGCGTATTTGCCAAATTGCGATTCAAAGAAAGGATTCTGGCTAAAGTAAGCATTTTTTATTAGGGCAAGTTGACTTCCAACAACGTTTCTCGGTCTGTTGTACCAATTTGAAAAGGAAAATGAAAGAAAACTTGAAAACTAAAGATTTTGAAATTTCAAAACATTTTTTTTTGGGGGGGGGAGGGGATTAAAGCCCTGGTCGATTTAGCTCTCGTTTTCTCATTCCAAATAAATTTTGTTTTTCATATATCCCCAAAATGAACTTCCCAGAGCCAAAAACATAATGTAAGTCGTGAAAAGTCGTGACAATCTAGCCCCCCTGGCGACGTCACTTTCGGGGAAATTTTTGTTCGGGGGTGGACTCGACCATACTCGTCGAGCGCTTTCCGATGACACCTCTTTCGTTTTCGTGCGATGCTTAGTTTGAATTTTAGACGGGGGTCTTCAACCGCCCCCCCCCGAGACGGGGTGTGAGGATCTGACCGGAAAGACGGCGCGGGTTAATAACTGTAATCGGAACGTCGCTGGGATGTTTTCCGACATCAGGGTTCACGCTAAAGAGCTTTTTTGTCGTGGACTTGGAAGCCACCATCCCTTGGGACATTCTTAATCCACGGCGTAATTTCAGCCGATAGTTTACCGTGCAATGTCAGTGCCAAACCATGCCACCTCGCTGCCACGTACATGACCTGGTCGGTCAGTGCCAAACAACGACCTGGTGGGTCAGTGCCAAACAACAACCTGGTCGGTCAGTGCCAAACCATGCCCGCCTCGCTGCCGCGTACTCGACGTGATCGACGAGACCGACCTTCATCAAGCAGATAGAGGACTATTTATGCATTGTCTATGAGGCACTCCAAAACCGGGAACTCCATGTATTCCATTCAAAATCCAGAATGCATGTCCGAGCGAACATCAGCTAATGAGGACCAATTGACTACTAAAAATTACATCAAACGGCATCCACGCGTCCCAGGCTTTAATCATGTCTCGGCTGCACAGAGGGACAAAGACGACCAGAGCTCTACCAAATGAGACATGGGCGCAGCATGACATATGGATCAAGGCATGTGGCGATCAATGTCTGCTCTGTCGCCGGACACTAGCCAAGTCCGTCCCACACGCTCGTCAACAAACCACATCGCTTCCACATGAAGTTAACTACTCTGGGATATTGTAAATCACTGGGGAGATGGCGAATGTTCATTCGTTACGGCGTTCATAGGTGTAGCAAAACAGAAGAACTGGAGACGGACGGGGCAATACACTCTGTACAGCAGAGCCCATCCGTCCGGCCGGCGGCCGACCAAATGACGTCACTATGCTGACGTCACCGCGTCACTGAAGCCATCGCCGGCATGCAGACGTGTCTTCTCAGCTGACAGCCGACATGGTGCCACACTGGGTTCACTGTGACCAGAGCTTCATCACCCTCTAGCTGCATGTCAGCGCATTGATTCTGCACTCAACTGTGACCAGAGCTTCATCACCCTCTAGCTGCATGTCAGCGGATTGATTCTAGCTCCACTGTGACCCGAGCTTCATCGCCCTCTAGCTGCATGTCAGCGGATTGATTCTGGCTCCACTGTGACCCGAGCTTCATCACCTCTAGCTGCATATAAATAAGCGCATTGATTCTGGCTCCTGACATTACCAGAGTTTTAGCACCCTCAAGCTTCAAATCAGCACGTTGATTCTGGCTCCACTGTGACCCAAGCTTCATCACCCTCGAGCTGCACATTAGTACATTGACTCAGAACTTGTGAACCAGTTGCAGCAAATATGCATGATTATTGAGCTATATTTTTTACATCATGATTCATTGGTGCATGAATGACATTCACCTTTACCTGTGAATAACAAAAAATTCAAGTGTATCCCATCAGCCCGGACGACAATATCCTTTACTGGCCTCCTCACAGATGACGTCATACCCGAACTACTCTGCGTGGTTTGGTGCCCGCAACGGTTAGACGCCGTAGAATCCTTGTGACGTTACATGAACTCTAGTCCGGTCGCATATAATATTTTGCATAGAATATAATATGTCCTATCGAATATCGCATATTTGTCCCGCATTCCATCGAAAGTGGACGGAAATGGCGCAATAGTTATGCACGTGAACTCCGCCATATCACGTGGAAAGCAAACACGTTTCTTGATGACACTTCCGGACACGTGCCAGTCGTGAAGGGGAACGACACACAGCACGAGCAACTGCCTCGGCGGAACAGGACACAATCCGAGCAGCCGACACGGTGTGGCATGACACACGTCACGGACAGCTTCCTCGGCGAGACCGGCCGCTGTCAGCCGACCGGAAGCTGAACCTCGAGGGCGTCGGATGTGATCGATGACGGATCCGATATGCAGCGGAGGCGTGAGAGCCGGCAGGTGGCTGCGCTCACTTTTACGACGGCGCCGCGTCGTAAGCCGGCCGCGTCTCGTCGGCCGTCGACGACGACGAGCCCCGACAGCCGGCAATTGTCGGCCCGTGCGCTACCTGCACCTGCAGCGTGCCCGTGTGGCGCCCGTCCCCCACGTGGAGAGAACTGTCGGCCCGTGCGCCACCTGCACCTGCAGGGTGCCCGTGTGGTGCCCGTCCCCCACGTGGAGAGAACTGTCGGCCCGTGCGCCACCTGCACCTGCAGCGTGCCCGTGTGGCGCCCGTCCCCCACGTGGAGAGAACTGTCGGCCCATGCCCGTGTGGTGCCGTCCCCACGAATGTCGGCCGTGCGCCACCTGCACCTGCGCCCGTGTGGCGCCCGTCCCCACGTGGAGAGAACTGTTGGCCCGTGCGCCACCTGCACCTGCAGGGCCCGTGTGGTGCCCGTCCCCCACGTGGAGAGAACTGTCGGCCCGTGCGCCCCACTGCAGGGTGCGGTGTGGCGCCCGTCCCCCACGTGGAGAGAACTGTCGGCCCGTGCCCCGAGCCTGCGCGGTGCCGTGGGTGCCCGTCCCCCACGTGGAAAGAACCACGACAGAAGCGGCGGCAGTGCTGACGTCTCAGATGCTCTTGCGTGGTTCCATAGCTTCATGCTCAATAACACACGGGAGAATGACGCTTCCCAGCGACAGTAAGCATGCAGTCTGCAGGCTGCCACCAGGCCCACCGGAGAAACAGTGTGGGCGGCGCCATTAGCCGTGAATGTGTATAAAGTGTGTCGTGAACCAACCAATAAACAAACAGGCTGCCACCAGGCTCCCGCTTGGAGGTATTCGACTTATGTGAGCATGTATGACACGTGGATGCGCTATGTCTTTGGGTCTTCTTGGAATGCCGGTCGAGGCTATTCGCCGCCTCAGATATGCTACGATAAACTCCTATCACATAGTCTGCAAATACAAAATGAGAAGCTGAACCTGACCTGGTTTGATCTAATCTGAACTGACCCACTCTCATAATCTAACCTAGCCTGAACTCACCTAGCCTCTCCTCAACCACACACCACCTCATCTCACCTCACCTCACCTCACCTCAGCTAACTTCACCTCACCTCACCTCACCTCACCTTACCTCAGCTAACTTCACCTCATCTCACCTCACCTCACCTCACCTCACCTCACCTAACCGAAAGTAGCATAATCAACCGTATCTAACCTGAAGCTCTCAAGTTCGAAGACCTAAAGCGGTCGGATATTCAATGGCCTAAAGTCTGTGGGTGTCCAGCACATATGGGCGATGGGATCGTTTAATTTTCAATTAGTCTTAGTGCGCGGTTTTACCTAGTCACCGAATAGTAGACAGCTTCACTGGATATATAAAACTCCGTGGTGACCCCGTCGAAACAGGAGTTCATGCCTGACGAGTACATGGGTCGCCTAACTTCGCTGCCGACACACAGAGCGATTTCCCCCGTGCAGGACTCACACTCTGCATACATTTCGAACGCGTGTCCCGTTTGGTGTCGGTTGTGACCATGGCCAACTGTAAGAGAGGTGCCACGGACTTGTACTTGTAAGACGGCTACCGATCGGCACCTAGTCCTCCAGCTGGACGTCCTCGGATAGCCCTGGTGACTGGGCAGCGGTCCGCCAACGTTGGTAGCTGTAGCGCGCAGCTATAGTGCGTAGCAATGGCGAGGTGCTATATTCAGCTCGGAGGTGCTCCCGCCGACGCGGAAGCATGCACCTGCCGGTCACATGGTGCACCCCGCCCGGTGGCCAACGTCAGAAGCAGCTGGTTTCTTGTGGGTCGCATGTTTGAACATGCTGATGGGTGCATGATGACCGCATGTCAGGGTAGTGCGACTTGTGGAATGGTCTATGGTGCCTCGTTCGTGAAGCAGGAGTGCAAAACACGCGGACGTGCAGAACGCACAGGCCATGCCACGTTTGGGTTGTAAATCATGTTGCATGTATGCACGAATAGCTCTGGCGATGGACCAACCGACGGCCAATTTTGTAGCTGTGGCGCACGCCCTCCAAAACACGGAGGTTCTCCATTCAAAGTGAAGGCACGTGCTGCGACGGAAAACGGTACACGCAGCGCCGCAGCTCAGTGCAAACACTGTTTGCCGTGAAATGCATGCCCTGGCCACATTTCGAGGTCATGGGGTATATGGATTTCCGACATGACCTACAGCGTTGACTGATGGAATTATGACCAAAATACGTACACGTACAGCACCCATACACACTGCAACTCATCACTCAGCTCAAAAATGAACTGTGTCCGGGTAGTAATCATGGTCGGTCATTAGCCAAGAAATATGGTGGGCCTGCCACGTGCCGTTAGAAGCTATGAGGTGCTTCAGTTAAGAAAATGTAAAGTGCTTGACAGTTACATGGTGCATCCTAGTTGGCTAACTACTCCACAGGGCGCTGACTAGATGTCGGGGTATGCTTCGAACAGTGGCAGGCTGGTGTGTTCTTTGCCATAGGCTGTAGTGTGAATCGCAGAGTCTGGTAGAGTATGTCATATTGGTTTGGGATAGCGAGAGAAAGAGAGAGAGAGAGAGAGAGAGAGAGAGAGAGAGAGAGAGAGAGAGAGAGAGAGAGAGAGAGAGAGAGAGAGAGAGAGAGAGAGAGAGAGAGAGAGAGAGAGAGAGAGAGAGAAGGAGAGAGAGGCGAAGTTCGAACAGCCTAATACCACAGAGCTGAACTAAAAGGAGGGGAAGAGATAGAAGGTGGAGCAAAGGTGGAACGGTGGAAGGGCCGGGGATCGAGTAGGACGATTCCTCGAACAAGACATAGGCTTTTTTTAGGAGATCGAGTAGGACGGGTCAGTTTTCCTTGCAAGAGGGATAGGGCGCATGCTGAGTACATACCCATATGCATGGCAGGTGCATCAAGCTTCTGGTTTCTCGGCTTCTTTTCGCTTGCGACCGATGACTCTCAACGACGACAACGACCTCACGCTTTGCATATGAAGACACTAGAAGGCGAGAAGTGTGAACAGAATGGGGCTCGGATTCGCCGGTCTGCACCCGGGGCCTGAGGGTAGCGTGGCCCAGGTTCACCGGTCCGTACCCGGGACGGTAGCGACCCTGCAGTCAGCCTTCTCTCTTCGTTGGCTCGCCTCCGCTCCGCTCGCGCCCCGCGCGATGGCGATTACCCTGATTGACAACGCAAATCCTCTATCTGCCGGAGCCGTAGCACGGCGCTTCTCCCCGGGCACAGTTGTAATTGCATTCCGTCTGCATGTCGGCCGTAACGTGTGTTCAACGTCGGCCGACAGCGCGCATTTGTCAAATCAGCGCCGCCGGCCGTCTGCGGTCGGCGCTCGCGCGTCTGCCGACGTCTCTGGAGGCGCGCCGGCTCAGTGTGCGGCAAAGCTGGCGCAGTCGTCGCCGCCGCCCTGACAAATTATGCAGTCGCGTCGAGTCTATAGTCAACAAAGGAACCGAAATGAAAAATCCGGGTAAAATATTGGGCGGCTGGCTAGAGCGGCGGTGGCGGCCGCAATCCGGGAGCCGACTCCAGCCGCCGCGAACAGATGAGTCGGCGCGGCCCGGGTCGTTGGGATTGTGTCTCGGCAGTGCGTGTTGTGCGTGTTACGCGCCGCCGACGCATGATGAAGCGCACGTGAGGTCCTAGTGGGACCGAATGGGCTGCCGCCGAGGAGATGTATCATAACCTCAACAGCTCATAACCTCCACAGCTCATAAACTCCACAAATTCAACACATACCGAGCGCTCATGACCTCGCGCCGGGACGGTGGCCGGCCGTGGCCAGCGGCCATCAGCGCTAGTCGGGCCGAGCTGTTCGTGTGCCAGCAACACAGGTGTCGTCTTCATCAGGCCTCGAATGAGCCGGCAATGAGAGATTCTGTGTTGTTGAGCCGGACTCTCGTCTCCTTGTCGGGCCTCGTACGAGCCGGCGCGGAGAGATACCGTGTTGTACAGCTGGGCTCCCTTCCTTATCAGGTCTCGTATCAGCCAGTAAGGAGAGCTTCCGTGATGTTGAGCAGGGCTCTCATCCTCGTCAGGTCTCGTATGAGCCAATAAGGAGAGGTTCCGCGCTGTTGAGCAGGGTTCTCGTCCTCATCAGGTCTCGTATGAGCCAGACAGAAGAAACTCCTCGTTGTTGACAGCAAACGTGGCACTCCGAGATGGATTCCCCGACTTCGTCGTCGAGAACAAATGTAATTTGGGCATCCAATTTCATTCTCATTAAAATTTGAAGACCGGATTATGAAATGCATCACGTCTGCTGTCTGCAAGATAAATGCGGTGATTACGGAAGTTATTGTGGCCATGAACAGGTCGAGTGGAGTACGAATCGCCGGTATCTTTTCGTTGCTTTATTTTGCGAACATGAAGAACTGCAGCTTAAAATGTTCACAAAAGTGCTGGACAGATGAAATTAATTATGATTCCAAACCACGTTGTGTGTTGGGAAGACAGCCGAAATGTCAGATAATGTCACTACCAACAGTAGGCATGCCAGATAATATCACCACGAACAGCAAACATGCCAGATAATGTCACTACCAACAGTAGACATGCCAGATAATGTCACCACCAACAGTAGACATGCCAGATAATGTCACCACAAACAGTAGACATGCCAGATAATGTCACCAGAAACAGCGGACATGCCAGGTAATGTCACTACCAACAGCAGACATGCCAGATAATGTGACCACAAACAGTGGACATGCCAGATAATCTCACCACCAACAGTGGACTAATCTGCATCCACCGTCACGGGGAGTCACTCTGCATGCCGGTCAAGCTTTGAATAATTACAATTGTTTTATATCTCAAGCGAATGACAATATATCCATGATATTAGCAACGCATTCGCATTCGCATTCGCATTCAGCATTCTATTCGTATACTCTCCGATTTCGACACATAACTATCCCTCACACATTAACTTATTGCGACCATTTCGAAGTGTAGTGTTCCAGTGGTCCGAATGACTGATTAGAAGCTCGTGGCGGCCGCCGCCCACGACAGGGGGGGGGCGGGGTTCTCAGGACGGCCGGGTGGGAGCGGCTGCACCGAAGCTCCACACCGGAACGCGACGCACGTTGTCGACCACGTCTTAGAGCGGGTCCATAGGTCGCGACGCATGCGAACACATCCGTTCACGGGGGTGGGGGGCGACGCCGGCAGCGCCGCGGCTCCCTCCTCCGCGCGGTGCGGCGCCGACCGCCAGTCAGCTGGCGGCCGGAGCTCGCGCGGCGGCCAGCCGGGGCGCCGCGGCGCCGCCAACTTCGGCGGCCAGCTGACTGGCGTTCTGCGCCGCACCGCGCGGAGGAGGGAGCCGCGGCGCCGCCAACTTCGGCGGCCAGCTGACTGGCGTTCTGCGCCGCACCGCGCGGAGGAGGGAGCCGCGGCGCCGCCAACTTCGGCGGCCGCCCGCCGGCTCGCGACCAACTTCGCCGCCAATTAGCCGGGCGGACGTCTCCGACGCGACGTTCGCCGACGGCCGACGCGGCCGCACATCTCGCGGCCGTCGGCTGGCGCCGGCGTACGTCGCGGCGATGTCGAGCTGCCGGGAGCGCGCGGTCGGCTGTCCGCCCGGATACCGGCCGCTGCGGCCAGCAGCGAGCTCGGTCGATCCGGCCAATCTACCATGGACAATGCTAATCGCAGCTTCGATCTCGTCCGAGTGGACATCCGGCGTCCGGCCGCGAGGCGGTGATTCAGCCCCCGGCTGTGTCGCAGCCAGCTGGACATCGAGCCGACTGGTGAGGACAGCTGTGGGCTCTGCGGTGATTCAGCCCCGGCTGTGTCACAGCCAGCTGGACATCGAGCCAACTGGTGAGGACAGCTGTGGGCTCTGCGGTGATTCAGCCCCGGCTGTGTCCGGCCACTCGACATCGCCGATCAACAGCTGTCCTCCTGCATCCAGCCCCGGCTGTGTCCCCACAGCCAGCTGACATCGAGCCACTGGTACAGCTGTGCTCTCATTCAGCCCCGCTTCCAGACCCGCTCACCATCAGCCGACTGATGGGACAGCTGTCTCTGCGGTGCAGCGCCCATCAGCGTCCTTCACAGACTGCTCCGCTCACCATCAGCGTCCTCCACAAACTGCCCCGCTCACCATCAGGGTCCTCCACAGACTGCTCCGCTCACCACCAGCGTCCTTCACAGACTGACCCGCTCACCATCAGCGTCCTCCACAGACTGTCCCGCTCACCATCAGCATCCTTCATATACTGCCTCGCTCACCATCAGCGTCCTCCACAGACTGTCCCGCTCACCATCAGCGTCCTCCACAGACTGCCCCGCTCACCATCAGCGTCCTCCACAGACTGTCCCGCTCACCATCAGCGTCCTTCACAGACTGCCCCGCTCACCATCAGCGTCCTCCACAGACTGCCCCGCTCACCATCAGCGTCCTCCACAGACTGTCCCGCTCACCATCAGCGTCCTTCATATACTGCCTCGCTCACCATCAGCGTCCTTCACAGACTGCCCCGCTCACCATCAGCGTCCTCCACAGACTGCCCCGCTCACCATCAGCGTCCTCCACAGACTGCCCCGCTCACCATCAGCGTCCTTCACAGACTGACCCGCTCACCATCAGCGTCCTCCACAGACTGCCCCGCTCACCATCAGCGTCCTCCACAGACTGCCCCGCTCACCATCTTTGACATGCTAATGAATGCTTAGTTTCCCCAGTGGTGGTATTGAAGGGAACTGAAGGTGGGGCTGTGGGATTGTGCATCTACCTGATTACAGGAATTATTTAACTTGCTGATTGCTCCACTTACCGTAAAATGTTCTTATGACGCAACATTTCATGCCTTATCAGAAAATTTCATATTTATCCACCAATGTTGATCTCGTACATGGGCATCAACGACGTTCGAATTAATTGTTTACATAATAACACGTTGTGCATAAGTTTATTTGTGCAACTTTTCTTTACTAGAGCGACTTCAAAAACGCATATATTCCCAATTAGAGTAATGTTAATTGCTAATAAACAAACATGCCGCCGGTCATTTCTGTTCCGTCTGGGTCGAATCGTTGCGCACAGGTGACATGTGGGTAGCTTTTGTTCTTTTTAGAGTCCGTATAATATTTCCACGGCCAGCGATATATAAATTTTAAGACTAATAAGCAATAATTTCCCTGTGATACTTTGCCATTTGGTCGATGGTTGTGTTATTTGTACGCTTATTGAGAGTCGATATTACTCATCCTATAGTAAAATGGTGTACCTGATTGTTTTGATTCCAAGACATGTGGGTCATAATTGGAACTTAATCGAAATACAAACGGGTGCACCTTGATTTGCCACGCCTTGCGTCCTGTGCACTATCAATCTGGAGTGGTCGGAAATATCAGCATACAATCAAACGTGCAGCCAAAATGTTATCTAGAGAGGAGCCAGGGTTTCCATGAGACAATTTTGTGGGGAGAGAGGATGAGTCAATAGCGAGGGAAAAGGTTCAGTCCTTCGCACGTAAGAGTCAATACAACCCCTGACATAATAGGTGGACGGGCACAGGTCTCATAGGTACATACGAGCTGCGGCATCCCATGAAAAGGAATAGTTGCTTTGGGGTGGTGGCTAAGTGCAATTTTTATCCAGCTTGTTTTGACCATTTGACTTCACACACCTAATATCTCTCCATGTCTAGTTCCCCTATCTCTCTCTCTCTCTCTCCCTCCCTCTTTTTCTCTCTTTTTCTTTCTGTCTCTATCTCTCTCTCTTTCTCTCACTATTTATCTCCACCCCTCTCTCTGTCTCTGTCTTTGTCTCTGTCTTTGTCCTTGTTTCTGTCTCTTAGCTCACTTTGAGCTAACAGCACTTCTCTGGCTTGTGATTTTATTTTATTGCGTAACGCATATTTCCCCAAGCGTTTCCAAACTTTCATCATTCATGGGGCTAAAAGGAAAGGTTAACCCGTTCTCCGAAGATCACAGGTATTGCTTCAGCTCATCGTCCCCAACAAAGAGCGGTGTAAATTGTCGTTGGGTTTAGTTCAGCTTAATTAATGTGTTAGACTCAACACTTCACAGACCACGTAACCTTTCATGTACCAAAGTCGCTTAGATGGAACCAGATAGGCATGAATGGTTCACACAATATGATTGCCACATATTCACATGGAAAATATTGGCCATAAATCGTGGCCGCCATTTATCCTGCACCTGGCCCATTAATAACGCACTTGCCACATGTTTGTCGAATCCATCGGGACCCGCCGGAGCAGTTCCAATTTCGCGGCAGAAGGTCGCACGTTCACGCGCTCCGCTGTGAGGCAGCTGTCGCCTGCACATCTGCATTTGTCTGTATGCTTCACAGACACGCACTGCCCCACAGACTCTCAATATCTTCGCCTGCATACGTGCGCCTCATTAGGTTCGCAAGCACCGCAACTAATGACACAATGCCGATATTTGTGCGATGCTAAGCTAAGCATAGTGCGCGATCGAACCTTTTCAATATTCATTGATGCATGGGGTGATGCCCAATGATCACTTCCGCTTAGCGTGTTCGCAGCATTGCCATACTTTCCCCTGCTACTGACAGGCTGCGAAAATCGCATGTGCTGTGCTGCCCTTTGACAGATAAGCCCGTGTACACACACACCACAGTAGATCCATGGCCCACAACGCACACTGCGCCGCACGCGGCATATGAGGCACTTCGCATCATTAGCACCCGTCACCAGTCGATGAAATAACGGCCCGTCACATCATCAACGGCCGTCACCGGGCAATAAAGCAAATGCTCGTCAGTAGTGGCTTCACTTCACCTAATGACTTCTCAATTGCACTCCAATTTCCTTCTGTTGATGCTTCGGTGTGTGCTTTCCATCAGGCTCTGATTTGAGAAAAAGCTTCCGATCCACGAGTAGCCCAGTTTGGTTGAGCGGTCCCATAGTTCCCTTCCAGTTGGCAGCATCGGTGGCAAAGTTGAAGAACATAGAGCTTCCACCGATTCTCCGAACATTCACCTGGGGAATAATACATTCGATACTGGGGCTTCCACCGATCCTCCTAACATTCACCCGGGGAATATTACATCCGGTGTTTGGGCATTCACGGATCCTCCGAACCTTCACCCGGGGAATATTACATCCGGTGCTGGGGCTTCCACCGATCCTTCAAACCTGCACCTGGGGAATATTATAGCCTGAGTGTGTGATGATGGAGTAGGGAGGCAATCTATCGCTACAGAAATGTCATCGCGAATCATTAGCTTAATTTATTCAATTATCTCTTATACCGAATGGATTCCATAGCATAAGTCAGTTTTATATTAGTTATCTACAATAATCGAACGAGTGAACACAATATGGGCTCATGCTATTAATGGGTAGGTAATCTTAGATCTCATTGAATCCCAAGTCATAGTTGAGCTTATTTGCATATAGCTGGTATAGTTGGTCTTGCATCCCTGTTGGATCTCGCTGCCTTGGTTTTCACGAAGCTTGGGTCCTGGTTGGATCACACTAACTTAATTGATAACTCATCCCAGACCACGATTGGGTTGAAGAGTTTTGGTGAACCGTTGATCAGGGGTGCCGGAGTGCGATACTCGATAAAAATACCTCCTCGGCCCATTAGACATATTGAGTGATATTGTGCAAAACTATTATAGGTATCAATATAAAAAATTAGCTGAGTTATTGACTTCTGATACGATGCCGCTTCGGAAGCCCCTAAAATAGCCTTTGATGTTATTACGAAATAACTCCCCGAAGATGAAGATCAAGATAGAGACGTCAACTAGAAATTGTGAACAATTGGCAAATTTTGTATTTCAGTTGGATCATCGAATCAGGGATCATAATATCTGGATCGCAGATGCCTTCCGGGATCCATGCATCGATCTGGTCTGTATATAATTGCATTATGAAATGGCTTTCTTCGCCGGATTTCCACCTCCCAATTTCCAGGGCAAAACTCGTGCACGGATACGCGTTATTGAGTGTGCAAAAAAGGCTGGCGTTGAGCCACCTGAATACCGAACGACGGTGTTCAGGTGGCTCAACACCTGACTATCGTGAATACAGCACCATACACCTGAATACAGCACATTCAGCGGGATAATCTTAACGTCACTTGACGGGGAGGAAGACGGGTAAGCGATCCATGGTGAGGTTCAGCTCACCTTCCTTGTGAAAGAGGAAGTCCGTGCCAGTTCCACGTTCCTCAGCGCATGCCGTACTCACGTCGCCAGCAACGTGAGATACCACCCCATCCTCCGACATGTCCATGCCTGTGCGACCCTGGTCTAGGCTGACTCAGCACTGTTTGAACAACATCCGGCCTTTGTCCTCGGGTCGTCAGGTGGTACCGGCTGCGCACCGCAGCAGGGTCAAACCTCTCACCGAGCTGCCTCAGCCCGTGTGGTCCCGCCGCCAGGGAGAATCGTCAGGCCATCTGATCCTGCCGCCAGGGAGAATCGTCAGGCCATCTGATCCTGCCGCCAGGGAGAATCGTCAGCCCATCTGGTCCCGCCGCCAGGGAGAATCGTCAGGCCATCTGATCCTACCACGAGGGAGAATGGTCAGGCCATCTGATCCTGCCACGAGGGAGAATGGTCAGGCCATCTGATCCTGCCACGAGGGAGAATGGTCAGGCCATCTGATCCTGCCGCCAGGGAGAATCGTCAGGCCATCTGATCCTGCCGCCAGGGAGAATCGTCAGGCCATCTGATCCTGCCGCCAGGGAGAATCGTCAGGCCATCTGATCCTGCCACCAGGGAGAATCGTCAGGCCATCTGATCCTGCCGCCAGGGAGAATCGTCAGGCCTCTTGTCCTGCCGCCAGAGATGTCAGGCCATCTGATCCTGCCACCAGGGAGAATCGTCAGGCCATCTGATCCTGCCGCCAGGGAGAATCGTCAGGCCATCTGATCCTGCCGCCAGGGAGAATCGTCAGGCCATCTGATCCTACCACGAGGGAGAATCGTCAGCCCATCTGATCCTACCACGAGGGAGAATCGTCAGCCCATCTGATCCTGCCACGAGGGAGAATCACCAGGCCATCTGATCCTACCACGAGGGAGAATCGTCAGCCCATCTGATCCTACCACTGCACTACGAACCGGCTGCGCTTCAAAAGCACCAGAAATGAATCCATAGGCTACCGAGGATCATTTCAACTTCAAATGAGTTACCTTCACCGCTGAAGGCAGATTCGACCACCATTTTTATGCGAGGCTCATTGGAATGGGCGAAAATGGAGGGGGTGGAAGAGTGCCATACATAATTCATTCTTGCAAGTATTTCGGTTCCCATGTTTTCTCCGTCGGGTTATAATCAGCTTGACGACTTCATTTCTCGAAAGGAAGCATTTCTGGACACAGACATAAGCGGATCATCTGGATGGCTTAGGTATGACAGGTACTGGGTAGTAATTAGACAAACAGGCTTGACATTCACAAGAACAGTACATTTAGACTCACCGTCTTTTCTCACCACGCTGCTCATCTTGTTTGAATGTAATGATGTTCTCTTTCTGCATTTGCATGTGTTTTGTGTGTGTGTGTGTGTGTGTGTGTGTGTGTGTGTGTGTGTGTGTGTGTGTGTGTGTGTGTGTGTGTGTGTGTGTGTGTGTGTGTGTGTGTATGTGCATATGCGGGTGATATTCGCTGACTGAGATGGTGAAAGCAAGCCATGTTGAAAATCCAGCCATGCAGTTCAGGCGGGGCTAGTGTTCGTCCATACCTACCCCGGTCGCCGTCCTTTCAGCTGGTCGACTTCTCGGGCATCTCCACTGCCGGAGAGCGGCGGCACGGCGTCCCACAGGAGGCCGCGTCCGGACGTCGCCCGCCTGCCACACCTTCGGGCTGCAGACGAGCCGATGACCAAGTCGTCCGTGACGAGCCGGCAGCCCACCTGGTGGACGAGCGGCTCGTGGGGCGACACCGGCGTCGGATTCCAGCCGCACGGTCCCACACGCAGCTCGGATGTAGCTGAGCGGCGGGCGTCGGGACGTGGAGTTTCCACCGTGTAATCCGAAGTCAGCACCTGCGGGATCGTCGCGAAGGGGCGGATGAGGCCCTGCTCTGCGCTCGTTGCTTCTGGAGAGAGCCCTTCCTGACTGAGCGCGCGACGAGCGGCGCTGGCGTCATTTGAAGTGCTGCACTTTCCGGCTCTGGCCTGGTCATTCAGAGGAGTTCTTCTCCTGGCTCGTGTTGTCTGACGCGGACCTCGCTCGCGACAATTTGTCCGAAAATAAATTTGTCCTGCCGTCATTTGGCCTCTGTGGTCAGGAAACGCGAGCATGCAACACGTCGACGGCTTGTCACACAATGACGTCAGATTCAACAGTGACCGCGTATCACGTCACACACAGTGGTACGTGTCTCTCGGAAGTTAGACACCGCAGACCAAGTCCTTCTCGGCATTGTGACGGTCAGCCGGCTGCACAGCACTTCCGCTGGAGCCGCCTGCCCAACTCAGTCCGCCGCGCCCGGTCGTCGGCCCTGCTCGGACGGGGGAGCCGTACCCCTTCACACGTGATTTTGTCAGTCACGTGCCGGCACCATCGCCTACTGCATCACCCACACCTCAGACGGGATGGATCGGCCGATGGCACTACGACCGAACATGCCCCGCATGGGTGTCGTTTGCATATTGTGTGGCGGAAGTGCAGCGACCCGTCACATGGTGCAAGTCGCTGCACAGGAGGCGACGATCGACCGCTCGAACCGGAGCTGATCGAGGCAAAGCACACCGAGCGACCTCGGCTCGCGGCGTGGTGCAACCGCCCGCACACCACCAACTTGCTACTTTAGCGGCGGACCGGAGACGGTCGGAGAGGGAGGTTTTCGGCCGGAGTTTGTGTCGGTGTCGGGTTCCAGACAAGTTAAGACCCGTTCACACGCCCAGGTACAGCCACAAGTTAGCTGCATGGTCCGTCAGTAAGGAGACAGCCGGAGGTCAACTTGGCTACAGTCAACGTGCAGGTGCCTCTTCTCCCATCGAAGGCTCTTCACCTCGTCCTTCCTTCGACTGAAGGCTTCTTTGTCTTGTCATGCGGATGCTCCACTTTCTCATCTGCAGTCTGTACGATGTGTGGATCGCAGGTGGAGGCTGCTGAGGCCTAACTGCATGCGATCTGTGGTGACTGATAGTTGGGTGACATGCAGGGGAGGCTGATAAGGTCTAGCTGCATGCGATCTGTGGTGACCGGTAGCTGGTGACATAGCTGCCATGAGAGATTTGAGGGAATCTTCTACTGGCATTTCATCCAGACTAATGCCGTTCTATGGCTTGAAGCGCCCTTGATAGCGCCTGAACTCTTAGTCGTGCTTCGCCTTTGTCATGAATTAACATGAATTATGTCAAGTCAAGTTCCCGGTGACCTGGATGCAGCAGCGACCTGGCATTGGACAACGATCGCGTGTCAGGCCATCGGATGGTCCGCCGTATCGATTGCGTATCGTCAGAAGCGGTGCCGTGTTCGCAGACAATCAACGGGAGCTAAGCATAGCGCACAATTCGGTCGTATCTTCAGCCCGAGCGGCTGACGGGACGTTGACTGTTCCCGGTCGTGACGTCACTATGACGTATGCCGGCCGCTCGTTCATCGATGGTAACAGATGGCCAGCGGTTACGGCCAGCCACGGGACACGTGCCATCAATCGACAAGAGAGCCGGCAATTTTTAACCGAGTGCAGCCGTAAGCTTTCCAACGGTATTTTTCAGTCATCGTTCCATGGCAGAATTTCTGGCAGCATTTCGCGATAATGATTACGCTGTGTGAGCTTTGGCTGGCAAGTGTGGAATTTGCCAACATGCGCGCCGTTAGTAGATGGTAGAGACACAGGTGAGTACTCACTAGTGCATCATCGGGTGTGGGGAGATCGAGGCGAACATTCTCCTGGGGTCGACGAGACCCCCGGAAAGTTATGCTTGGAGCCAACCTCAGCCCAGATGAAGTGAGAAATACTGATGAACGGCGTACGCCACGCGAAAAATGCCAACTTCTCAATGCAGCATGTTTCACCATTTTGGCCTATGGTGGAACAACTTCGTTCTAACGCATACGCATGCCGAATTGGATCTCTTGGTGAAATTTGCAAACTTACGTTATGGTGACACTGGTAGTGATACACATGGAGAAAAGCTATACATACATGCGGTGCATTCATGGGTGGAGAATGTCGTGATACAGGTGTGGCCTATGCCACACATACGCCGCGGATATTTAGCATATTTAGCGTGGGGCCTATGGGGATGGAATGATAATAGTAAGAGACAATAGTAACCTTAAAATGCAGTTTTCCACACCACCGTCGAGTGCCATCCTTCCCTCTGGACCCACTCCTCTGTTGACCTGCTCGCAGCTTCATTAAAAGGGTGCACAATTGATGCAGTTTTAGACTTTTGTTCAACTTATGTTGCGGACGTGTTCGGGCTTCGTCACCACTAGTAATGCTAGCCCATGATGCATCTGCTATTTGAATATTGGGACCTATATGTGGAACCAAACATTATAATTGGCGTGCAGACAGACCGCTATAGCCGAAAAGCTGCTGTGGAGTCCATCCTAAGTGCTGGCCAACTGGTGGACGGCAAAGCTTTCGCCTGTCGCTACTTTTCGCCCGCGGCCAATCGGCGTGAGAGATTGGCGACGCTACATGACTCAACGGTCGATGTGTCGTAAGGCCAATTACAAACAGACGTCAAAGCCGTGCACTGTCTGCTGCCAGGCCGGGCATGGCTCCGAGAGACAACACCTGCGCTCAAAGCCACCTGAACGGAAAAGAACCCTCAAGAATCTACGCCCAGTCCCGTCCGAAGGATTATCCAGTTAGCCGCTCGAGACCGTTCGGACGACCAAGAATCCAACAGTAGATTCCATTATGGACAGGCTTTTTTGCGTACTTGGTCGGCGGGTACGATCATTGCGCCTTTGTTTTCATTAGGCACATGCTTCACGATAACGCAGCATGACATTCGATCAGCGTGGAAGCTGCGGGAATATTGCAGCGAAGAGCCAATGATGAAAAATGTTTCCCACCGTTGCATAGTTGGAGAAGCCGTATATCATTCCCGCACATATAACGCACACAGACATAAACTGATGCACGGGAAGAATGTGGTTTAACCAATTCGAAAGCGGCAATCAAAATCATATCGGACCTCCGGTAGGTTATATTTTCACACTGACGGCCCCGAATGAATGTCCATTCTACGTAAGCCACGTGAATGTCACACTGCTCCTCGGTGTCTGTCCCACTCCCACGTTCTTCCGCCTCCCGCCCCTCCGAGCCCCGTTCTCTCCGCGTCCATTCTACGTCCGTCCCACGTCTCTCAACGTCCATCCCACATCTCCTGACGTCTGTCCGACGTCTCTCGACGTCCGTCCGACGTCTCCCAACGTCCGTGCCCATTTATCTCGACGTCCATCTCACATAACCTGACGTCTGTCCGACGTCTCTCGACGTCCGAACCACATCTTCTGACATCCGTCCCACATCTCTTAACGTCCGTCCGACGTCTCTCGACGCCCGTCCGACGTCTCTCGACGTCCGGCCGACGTCTCTCGACGTCCGTCCCACTTCTCCGGACGTCCGTGCCTCTTCTCTCGGCTTGGCTCGCGCCACGCTGGGGGCCGCACAGCCGCGCCGTTCACGGAGGAAATAGCCTCTCTGCTGAGCCAATATTTACCCGGCTCCGGTGTCGGCCGTGAACAATGGCCGCAGCGGCTGTTTACTGGGCGGGCGGCCAGTCGCCGGACTTTGTCCCCGGCCACACGTGCTCGCTCACACAGCTCACATCCACACACTCTCTCTACCGCACCCTCCTCTGCATGCGCCACATGACTCTCTTGCAACTCACGATCACATCTCTACATCTACCGCACCCTCCTCCACAACTCACCATCACACGTATACCTCTGCCGCCACACTCCTCCACAGCTCACCGTCACACCATGTGTCTGCTGCAGCCCTCTCCCACTCGCATAGCTCACCTTCATACCTCTACCTCTAACGCACCCTCTTCCACAGCACACTGTCACACCCCTGTGTCTGCCACAACCATCCACCACTCTCACAGCTCACCTTCACACTCTCCGTCTGTCGCACCCTCATCTGCCTGTGTCACGCGTCTCTCTCACAACTCACCATCACACATTAATTCTATAACATTCTACTCCACAGCCACCCTCACACCTCTGTGTCTGACAAAAATCTATCACCCTGACAACTCACCATCACACCCTTCCTTTGCTGCATGCGACCCTGCAAGTCTTCTACACCCCTGCCTTACCGCCCACACATTACACACCTTTACACCCCTGTTTTCGCCCCTCGACATCTCATCTTTACACTCCCATGTCTGCTGCGTTCATTCGCCACCTACCTGCCTATTTTGCATGCAAGTCCGCAGACGATGTTTATTTGTCTCGGTTCCCAAGACGACTCTTCCATCCTGTTCGGCAGCCGGTTAGCCTGGTTCTCCGAAGCGTGTACACTGCACTGGCATTGCACCGGTGTAGTGGAGGCATGTACCTAGTCGGCTGTGTGCATATGGGGTGTGAATTTGGCGATCTGCATGCCACAACTGCCTATCATCTTCCATCAGCTCGACCAAGCGTGTCCATTGTCGCCCCACTGCAGTGGGACGACCTGTTGGAGCACTGGTGTGATGGAGCTAGGCTAGGTACCAAGGTGTGTGCATAATTACTTACACTCCTTTGTCAGGACGACTTGTTGGTGTCGACCTAGCGGTATGTGCGATGTCACAACTACTTACTTACCCTCCTTCGTTAGGTCGGCTCGCCCGTGTCGACCTAGCGGTATGTGCGACGCCACAACCACTTACCCTCCTCCGCCAGGACGACTCGTTCGTGTCGACCGGCCTGTCATACCCCTGCCAAAAATGCCAACGCCTCCTACCCGACCACTGCCGCATGGCCGGGCCCGTCAGTTCCTATGAATTACGACCGAATCGCGATCCCGACCGCGTAGCTGCCGCAACCTCTACAGCTGAACAATCAGCTTACGCTTCACTACGCTGATCTCCAACCGTTCGAGTTGGACCCTTCTTGCAGACCTGCTTTGTCGCCAACTGGCCACCATCAATCGGTGTTCGTTCGTGCCGACTGTGGCTGTGGTTATGTCAGATGTGACCGGACTGTTTCGGCTGTGACGTCGCCATACGAGCGACTGGCATGACCTTGTGATTGCACACTGCACTGTGTGCGTTGTACAATGCACTGCACACACTGCACACTGCACCTTGTGCAGTGCACTGAACACAGTCCACACTGCATTGTGCACACCACACGCGGCACAGCCACACCGTGCTTGACACACGACCCTGTCGTGCATGCACACGATGCGCAGACGACCAACAGGTAAAGCTGCCTCTGGGCGGAGCCGAAGGCAGCTCTTCCTCCGGCCCGCCAGTTCGAGGCGACCGCCCCATGCCGGTGTCGAGCTTCGTGCGGTCCCGCGCGGGCGTGGCGCGCGGCGACACGCGCCGCGCGCCGCGCAATTGACTTGGGACGCTATTTTGGCGCGCCGGCGGCGGGCGGCTACGCGCGGCACGCGCGGACAGCACGGCGCGGCGCCTTGGCGCCGCGCGCCGCCTGTCTGTAATCTAATCGGCGCGCGCGGCGGCCGCGCGCTCGGCGACTGTGCGACGTCACCTGAGCCATAGCCGGAGCGCCGGCGAGCGGCACGGCGCAGCGTCCAGGCGCGCGGCGACGACGAGCCTCGTTGGCGCGCCAGTCGACGGCGGCGGGGCGACGGCGCGGGACTGCGAGAACGGTGGCGCCCGGTCGGCGGCGGAGCCGAGTGGAGCGGGCTGCGGCGGAGGCGCGCGCGCTGCTCGCGACGGAGCCGGAGTTGGCGCTGTCGTCAGTGACGGTGAGCTGCGTCGGACGGCCGGACGGCGGGGCCGGAACCGCGTCGAAGCGGCCGCCACGCGTCGCGAGGTTCGCGGGCGAGGAGGCGTCCGTGCCGCCGGTGGCAGTCGGACGACCGACCCGGTGCGTCGCGTGTGGTGCGGCGGCGACGACGACCCGGACTTCAGTCCACGGTGGCGAGCCGGACCGGCACGTGACAGGCGAGTCGGGCGGCGGCGGAGGTGCAGCGGTCGGCCTGACGACCGGTGCTGGCGAGCCAGACGTCCGGGCCGGGCCCCAGGCGAGACGTGAGCGGGTGAGGAAGTGACTAGCACCAGGCGCGGTCGGCCATGCACCGGGACCAGCCGCCGCCGGAGCCGGCCGCCCGCGTGCCCGCGCAGAAGCTGAGCTCGCTCGACGCTCTGGCCGGAAAGATCTCACCACAGAACGGCGCCGACCCGAACAGCGACAGGCGAGTCCCGCGCTGATCTGACCTGCGTTCTGACCTGAGCAGAGCGTCCCACGGCCACACAAACTCCTTCCGTCCATGGGTTTAATTTTGTTGCTTATCTTCGTTCGCGAACTATTGTATTGAATGTCAATGCTGATACCTTATGTATGGCGATGACCATTTTGTGATAAGCAGTGCAATGTGTTATCATTTTGCAGCCACATGGAGGACTGCGTTGCATTTGGCACAGAACATTGTCCATCTTTCCTTGAGAGGACAAATTCATTCGCCCCAGTCCCCGTTTTGGAGAGAAAAGCGGGACCAAACTGCCCTCTCAGCTCAACAATCGTTGAAGCCCACGGAACGTTTATACCCCGCGACGGAGTCGGCTCCCGGAAGCCCAGCCGACCGGTCCCGCTGCCACCTGCTATGACGTCATACCATCCGTCTGGGGACGACGGCAGACCGTGGGGCGGCTGCATAATCGCTCTGGCTGACCACGGGACTCACGGTTGACTTGATCGGTGTGTTCTCGTACGCTAGTCGAAACTAAGGCTGTTGTGGACGTCCACCCAGGGTTGTGCGTATCCGGGCGCCCACCCAGTCCACCTCACCGCACATGACAGTCTCCTGTCGGGGGCGACTTCCGCCGAAAACAGAGGAGAGATGAGGCAGACGCTGTCCTGAGCGAAATACCGCCTTTCCCCGACCATCCTCTCTGCCATCGGTCCACGGGTGTCGGACTTACAGCGCCAGATCTCGGGACGTTGGACCCGCGGGTCATGGATTCAGGAGAGTCGGACCCTCAGGCCTAGGTCTGAAAGTGGCCATCACGTCGCCTGGCGACCTGTCTCCGAGCGAGCTCCCGTCCCCACCAGGTCATCTCTGATCACCTCTGGGTCGTGCCGTCTCTCGGCGGGAGATGTCCGTCACAATGTACCTGAGTGGGGTGCGATGCTCGTCTGACGCTCCGTGAGCTGGAGCGGTCCTCCACCGTGGACACTCCCCGCCATCACTGGCTGATGGCCGCTGTATTTGTCATGCTGCTCGAGAAGCTGGCGTTCGCCTACTCTCGGGCCGGCCGGTATCATCACGCGCATTGCGTTTCGACGAGCAGTTGGCGATGGTTTTACTGAGAACTGTACCCAGGTGGCCCGGCAACAGCCGTGCCCTGGAAATTGCTCATCGAGCACGTTGTCCTCTCAGAGAAATTACAGTGTCCTTTCTTCTGCACTGAATTGTTGCATAAGTTGAGTTTTGGTGTTAACAGGTCGCGCTTGAGCGTTGCCCAAAAGTTGCTGAGCAGCACTTAGCTTTCATAAATTCAACTCTCGTCCCCATGGTGATGTGCGGAAAACAGCACTACAATCACAAGGCTATGTAAAAGGATGAGTTGAAATTTTCGGAAAGCGTTCGAGAAATCCTATAGTGAATGATCGGATGCTGCTGGTGAACGGTGAACGAGTGAAAATATAACAATTCTAGGATATGGGGCTTTTCGATCAAGGTTTTGGTTCAGATAACAGAACATTGTACACTGACGGAAGGAAACTAGGGATGTTTCTGACATTCAACAATCTATTCAATTGGATATTTATAATCTTTATTGTTCCAAATTGCACACCAAAGTTGAATACGTATCCTGAAGTCCACAAATGGGAAAAGGTCGTCTTGATGTAAAAATGCAATTATCGACTTAGTCGCCCGGAAAATATGCTGTGTAAATTCACGTCTCCAAACTATAAATGTGGCCATATATATATATATATATATATATATATATATATATATATATATATATATATATATATATATATATATATACATACATATATATATGTGCATTAGGGTGGTCCAAAAAACAAAATTTTGGAAATTTGTCTTGGCATGATGTTCTTGTTCCAATTGGTGATATACGTAATTGAGTGATTTATCACTCCAATCGGAGAATATTTAGAGGTCCCCCGAAGAAGAAGTAAACAACAAAAAACTTCAAAAAAAGGAAAAAAGCTCACAAAGAATAAAGATGTCCGTGTCATCCCGAGTATTGGTATATCCATACTACCTACTTTTACATACATGATTATACTTTGTTCAGGGTTCACTGAAGATAATCATGGTAATTTTGGATGTACTTAATTTGGTAAGGTAACAAAAAGAAAGTTGTGTAACATATACAACATTTTTATTTAAAGAACATCTTCATCTCGAGGTTAATATAAGCAAAACATTGTTGTTGTTTGATCAATAATTACTGTAATTCCTTTCCGTTTGAACAATTGTACAGTGAAAGCAACACTGGCAACTAAATAATGTAAAATTAGTAATGAATGTAAATAATGAAAATAAAGGTAATGCACTATCCTTTTACTCCATATACACTGTTTTGGAGGTGGAAGGCTTCTTCTTTCTGTGCTTGGTCACCACTTTCAGGAGGTACTGTTGTTGGACCTCGTCCTTGGTGATGATTGAGTTGAAGGAGGTGGCCAAGGCGATACCACTCTTCGCCGCGCCGTTGACTACCTTCATCTGCGAGACGTTCCTCTACATGTCCCGGAAGGTGGCCTCAGTCTCCCATGTCTCGGGACTCTTCTCCAAGAGGGTTCCCACTTCTTCCTCCCGTCCAGGAAGAAGGCTATCCGGGGTCCTCCTAGTCCTGGAGGTCACAAGGTCCTTCAGGTCAATGTCCGTGGAGAACCTCTTCCTGTCCAGTTGCTTCAGGCCTTTTCTCTCACGCCTGAACAGGTTCCTGACCATGTCCTCCTTCTCCTCATTGCTGATTCTCTCGTCCATGAAGGACAGAGCCACAGATGGTCGTTGAAGGTAGTTCGTTGAGGGACCATGGCCTCATTCCACTTTGTGGCGTACAGGAGGGCTACGAAGAGGGAAATGTCATCCTGGCCTGCAGCTCTTGAGCGGTCAGCTTCACTTGACCTCGGAAAAGGAAGACCTTCCGAGTGTAAATTCCCTCGGCCATCCACTTGTCTTGGTGGAAAGCACCTGGGCCCGGAACCTGTAGTCTTTCCCGAGGTCTCCTCCCAAGAACAGGTACGAGAGCCAGAGGAGTTCTTCATAGTCCTCCCTCGGATGAGTGCCGCTCTCCAGAGGACTCTTCAGCTCGTGGAGGGCTCGCTCACTGTGCTCTCAGAGCTACCCGGTCAGAAGAGCATGGAGGCTATCTTTTTCCATGACAGAGCTCCAACAAGACTGGTCAATTAAGCTCCAACGATCCATAAATCGAACGAAGAGAGGGATTTTCGGTCCTCGGGAGGGTCCGTAGGAGCTCTTGAACGCGTCCCCATGTCAACCTCCAGCACGTGGTGTCGGCAGGCCACCCAGAGGAGATCGCGTTCAAGGCCTTCCTGGATCTTCACGCAGGCTCCTTCATACAGCCTCGTGTTTGATGCCGTCGTGTCGAACACCAAGCCCTGACCTCTGGTCTGCAACTGAGCCTCCGGGATCTCCTTGAGGACAGCCTCTCCCTGAGCCGTGCCTGTGCTGCGGGGTATCTTGGGGACTCCCAGGAGATGTTCCCTCCCCCCAGCCGTGACCAGGATGACGATTAGGTCGACCTGGTCCTTGCCCGACAGGTCAGGAAGTAGCTTCCCGTCCCAGTGGACAAGGACAGGAATCTCATCCGGAATGTCTTCTTCTCGATTCCATGATGGAAGTAAAACTTGCGGAGTACCCGCTCTTTAGAGGGCAGCCTGGCACTTGTTACCTCACATTCAGGGTGCCCAATAAGCCACCATGCGCGCTCCATAGTAGAAGTCATCATGCACCTGTGGGAAGAAAAACTATACTTTAGGGGGGAGTTGCAAACATAGTCCGATCGGCACGAAATTTTGCATGGACATGTCTAACAGGAAGTGAAACAAGATCGGCATCATGCCCTCAACATTACACAACATTTTTATTTTCACCATGTTTTTGGACCACCCTAATATGCATATAGATATATATATATATATACATATACATATAGATATTTATACATATATATATATATATATATATATATATATATATATATATATATAAGTTTGTATATATATATGTGTATATCTATATATGTATGCATATATACTTTTGTTGCAGTTTGCAATTCGTCTCCCTTACTTCAGATGTACCGCTATTGAAAGCCTCCCAACGCAAACAAGCAAAAACATCTGTCATATTCCGTCTCATCGTATATCTAGGCATTGCACTCGAATTACACTCAACCGCGGGATTTCCAAGCACGTCATGATGGCTTGGTCAACAAGTGGGGTCATCGGACTTGAAATGGGCTCAGGGCTGTTCGCTACCTGTCGTCTCTCACAGTCCACACCACCGATATCAATTTCATTCTCTCACAACAGAATGGACGTGACCAAGTCTTTGGCAGACAAAGAATGAACATCGAAACTACGCTATTGTGAGGCGTGCGCGCCATATGGTCAGTGTGGCTGACGTCAGCTCAGGGATGACGTCAGCTCAGGGCTGACGTAAGCTAAGCCGCGCCACTCTGGTCACCTGTGTCACTCTGATCACCTGCGCTACTCTACCTGCGCTACTCTGGCCACCTGCGCCACTTTGGTCACCTGCGCTACTCTGACCACGTGCACGACTTTGGTCACGTGTGCTACTTTGGCCACCTGTGCCACTTTAGTCACCTGTGTCACTCTGGTTACCTGCGCCACTCTGGCTACATATGCCACACTGGCCGCCGACCCTGCCGGATGATGACGAGGCAGACGGGACTGACCGGTTGATGATGAGGCAGACGTCTCGGGACTGGTCGGCTGATGACGAGGCAGACGTCTCGGGATGATAATGATGAAGCAGTCGTCTCGGGATGATAATGATGAAGCAGACGTCTCGGGACCGGTCGGCTGATGATGAGGCAGACGTCTCGAGGACCGGCCGGCCGCCGGATAAGGACGAGATGGCCGCCGTAAGCGCATTATGCCGCCGTCGGCGACTGACGTCTCCCGCCGGTGACTGACGTCTCCCGCCGGCTACTGACGTCTCCCGTCGGCGACTGACGTCTCCCGCCGGCGACTGACGTCTCCGGTCGGCGATGACGTCTCCCATGGCGACTGACGTCTCCCGCCGGCTACTGACGCCGACTACTGGCGGGCCCGTCCGGCATATTTGGACGGTGTCTCCCGCCGGCTCGATGGGCCTGTCCAGCCGTACTGGGACGGTGTCCGTCCCAGACTCGGCGCTGGGATCTGCGCCGCACCCGGCACTGATATCTGCCCTTGATCCGGCACCAGGATCTGTATCTGATCCGGCACTGGGATCTGCCCCTGATCAGGCACTGGGATCTTCCTCGGATCCGGTACTAGGATCTTTCCCGGAGCCGGCACTGGGATATGCCCCGGACTCGGCATTGGGATCTGCCTCGTACCCAGCACTTGGATCTGTCACGGACTCGGGACTATAACCTGCCCCGGACCCGATTCTGGGATCTGCCCGGACCCGGCACTGGGATCTCCTCCGGACCTGGACTGATATCTGCCCTTGATCAGGCACTGGGATCTGTCCAAGAGCCGGCACTGGGATCTGTTCTGGATCCGGCACTGGGATCTGTTCTGGATCCGGCACTGGGATCTGTCCAAGAGCCGGCACTGGGATCTGCTCTGGACCCGGCACTGCAATCTGCCCCGGACACGGTACTAGGACCTACTCCGGACCCGGTACTATGCCCGGCACCCGGTATTACACCGGCACTAGACCCGGACCCCGGACCCCGGACTCGGATCTGCTCCGGACTCGGCGCTGGGCCCGGCTGCCGACCTGCCTGGCTCCGCCCACTGTCGGCACCGCCGACTCCGCCTGGATGAGGCCATCGCCCCCGGGCTGCCGTATCCGGCCCGTGTCCACCCGCGGCCCACCGTCCACTCGCAGTTCTTCGTTCGTCTGTCAGAGCCCGTACTGCGTGAGAGTCCCCTCGGTGTCGGGCCGCCTGTCCGGGCTGTATGACCGAAGCAGTCGAAGCGCCCCTAAGCCCAAATGACCAAATAACCAGCCTGTCCGGACACGGCCGACGTCACGAGGCAGACGGCTTCTCCCGGCTCACGAGGCAGAGCACGAGCTTCTCCCCGGGTCGACATACCGGCGGACACCCCGAGCCGTAGGCTCACAGGTTAGTTGAAGCGAACAGCCCGATTAGTGAGATGCCAAGGAACGCACGATCCCACGGAGCGGGACTGTGGTCGCTCCACAGGACTTGGTGCAATTTCGCACTACGTCAAAAAGGATGCGGAACTATGAATCACTTTCCCGTTACTACTATGCAAAAAGTGGCTACGTTCAAATGCAAGGTCCATAGTGTTGTGAACATTTCTAATCGGATGCTCGAAGGGTTCGTTTTTATCCACCCATCATGACCCACCAGCATGACTATTTTGATGTACTTGTCTTCCTTTCTGAACGCTGAAATACATATAGTATCGGTGCATTGCGCACGCACGGACTTTTCTTCTTAAAAAAATGCTAGTTGGGTAATATGCTAGTTGGGAGTAATTTATCAAGGTAGCATAATAACAGTTAGTGAAGTATATAAGGGCTTATATAACGTTAATATACTACTAATTGAAATTTCACGGCATGAGACTGTGAGGGGTTGGGTTCAACATCTGAGAGGAGGCTCGCGAGGCACTCAAATTTTATGTGTGCTATTTTCGTTCAGAACACATGCCCCTGCATCCCTCCCCTGATTCACACTTGTCTGCCGTAAATAGCTATGTGGACAAGCCAATGCTACCGTAAATAGCTATGTGGAGGAAAGCTGCTTCCATATCGGTTATTTGTGTGCACAACTTCGATATATTCTCAAGAATGATGCTGAAACGTTTCAATGCAGGCGGATGAATGTTGCCTTCCTTACATCTGCTGCTCTGGACACCCCACGCCACTGTGTGCTACGCTGAACTGCCACATGCTTACGATCAAATGATTTGCCGATGCTCCACCTCCCCTCCTCAAATCTGCTGTTGCCCACTAGCGATGACGTCTAATCTGCACTTCAGTGGAGTCTGATTCGGCCGCGGCGTGCTTCGAATACGCCCAGCTGCTTATCCGACGTGGAGTCCTATGGAACTTTGCATGCGGAAACCAGTCGCTGAAGAAACGTACTTCAAAGACTGCTTCTATGCTGGGCAGAAATATCCTACACCGTGCCCGACAGTTTTTCTTAACGTAGCGCACTAATGTTTGTTGCGGGTGATGTCGGAAACGAAGTGAAATTCTGCAGAGAGAAAGTAATTGATCGTGCTCAAATGTCAGTGGAATGATTCCTGGTATTATACAGAGAATATAACGAAAAAAAATCGGAAGGTACATAATCTTCAATCCTTGAAGCAATTCAATGCACGTATCAATCATTCATCATAAGCTTGTAACATTTTAACATTTATGTTATTTACGTTGCGAAATATGACGCGAAGTCGTGAGGTCGTTGCTATGCAGAACGTGATACCTATGCTGGAATATCGCATGCATGTGGCAAGAAGATGCCACCATATAAATTCCAACTCACTTACCACGTCGGCTTACACATCTGAATACCTAAGTGTTGATCATCGAAGCTCTGCTTGCACTACGAAACTATGACGTAATCCACTTGGCAGAGAAATTCTATAGGCGTGCCTTAAGATACGTCCTGGCTGCTCTACATTATAAGTACATAAGTACAGCGAGGTGTCACTCCAGGCATGGGTGGAGGGTGTCGACCAATTATCATCATCCTATAAAGAGGAACATATCTCCGTCTGACGCGCAAACTGCGCCCGAATTTAAGAAGTAGAGACGAATACATTTTTTTTCATTGCGTGATTTTTTTTGGTGAGAGCTTAAGGTGCATCCTAGGTGTGCCAGACCTGAATGTCCCCTTCGAAGAATCAAAGCAAGCAATAAAGGTTTTGCAACGCTAACAACAGATCTATACTCACAGATCTCTCAGCTGAAAAGATGCCATGCGTTGTATTGCATTGTATTACATTACAGAAGCAGACGAAAACAATTTCCGCAAATGGCTAGAGCATGCCCTTGTCAATTTCAGCTCCAAGACAGGCTATTGACAATCACAATGATGCCTAATACACAACACAGCTAAAAAAGCTATGATGTCTATAAAATTGAGTTACGTTCAAAAACAGATAAAATATGTTCCCTCACGCGCTTTTTTAACCCGTCCCGTCTCGGAGGGGGTCTTCAACCGCCACTTCAGGTTTTTCGAGGATAGCGGATGAACGGCGCGCGGTAGCGCGCCCAAATTTGGCATACCTTTTCCGACATCAATTTGACATGCTGATTCAAAATGTTTAGGTCAGGTCATCTAGGATCAACGAGTTATTCAAGGTCAAGTGAGGTCTCCTCCAAAAAAGTTCAACCAGTCGTCACGCTTTAACGGATGCAGATATTTTAATGACACTTTCAGCGTTTGCTTATCTTTACGGGTGCAACAAAATGTACGAGTTGAATTTTGTTTTAAATTTTTGACTACATATAAATTTTGCGTATTTGCCATATTGCACTTCAAACACAGGATTCTGGCTAAAGTAAGCATTTTTTATTAAGACACGTGGACTTCCAACCACGTTTCTCAGTCTGCTCTACCAATTGGAAAAGGAAAATTGCAGAAAACATGAAAACTCAAAATTTTTAAAATTGAAAAATATAATATAAAAAAAATATTTTTGCGGGACCAAAAAATTATAGCCCTGGTCGATGTTGCTGTCCTTTTCTCATTCAAAATAAATTTTGTTTTTTTCATATATGCCCCAAAATGAACTCCCCAGAGTAAAAAAACATTGTAAGTCGTGAAAAGTAGTGAAAATCTAGCCCCCCTGGCGACGTCACTTTTGGGAAAAACTTTTGTTCGGGATTAGACCCGGACCCTACTCGTCGAGCGCTTTCTGATGACACCTCTTTCGTTTTCGTGCGATGCTTAGTTTGGATTTTAGACGGGGGTCTTCAACCGCCCCCTCCCCCGAGACGGGGTGTGAGGATTTGACCGGAAAGACGGTGCGGGTTAATAACTGTAATCGGAACGTCGCTGGGATGTTCGATCAGGTCAGCATAACGGGCCAGCTGGCTGGCAGTTACAGGGTGCAGCTGACACAGGTCAGCACAGGTCAGCACAGCTGACTGGCGGTCACAGGGTGTAACAGAGACAGGCCACCACAGATCAGTGCAGCTGGCTGGTGGGAGTGCAGAAGACACAGGTCAGCACAGGTCAGCACAGCTGGCTGGCGGCCAGCAGTCCCAGCTGTCTGAGTGCAGCGCTGATTCGGTTGTATTTCCGTGTTTTCCGGTTAGCACTCGGACATCAAAATGCACTACGCGCTGTAGCGGAATCAGCTAAGTGGTAGCGGTGTCGGCATATTCTGGCTACCACGAAATATACTACCGTAATACAGATTTAGATGGAAACAGAATATAATTTGGACAGTTAACTTGAATCAACCCCCACCACTCCACCATGGGTATATATATATATATATATATATATATATATATATATATATATATATATATATATATATATATATAAAACACACACATATATATATATATATATATATATATATATATATATATACATATATTTCATGTATATTCGCTCCATAGTCATATATTATATTTACTTCCTTAAAAACATGGCATTGTTTTGGAGCAAATGCACGCATCATCGAGCTACAAAAAAAATATTTTCGTGTTCGTCAATTAAAAAACCAGAGTAAGGAAAAGGAAAATGGTGATGTTTAGGAATAAGGTGAAAACTTCTTTCTCACGTTAAACAAGAAATATATGCCAGTTTTGAAGAACATGCTCCTTTGTCCAGCACTGCACGCATTGTTATGATACACGAAATAACAGCTTTCGTGCTGACTGCTACGGCAATTGGCATTGGCGTAGCAGAAGATGCAATGATTGCGATGTATTTCATCACTGCGCTACATTACTAACCCAACCCTCTTCGGCTACGTCAGCGGTCTACTGTAGGTGCGGGCCAGGGGGCTGCGTGCTAGTGGTCCACTGTAGGGCTGTGCTGTTGGTCCACTGTAGGTGCGGGCCAGGGGGCTGCGTGCTAGTGGTCCACTGTAGGGCTGTGCTGTTGGTCCACTGTAGGGCTGTGCTGTTGGTCCACTGTAGGTGCGGGGGCTGCGTGGTGGGCCCAGGGGGGCTGGGCGTGCTAGTGGTCCACTGTAGGGTTGTGCTAGTGGTCCACTGTAGGGCTGTGGTGTTGGTCCACTGTAGGTGCGGGCCAGGGGGCTGCGTGCTAGTGGTCCACTGTAGGGTTGTGCTGTTGGTCCGCTGCAGATCCGGACCTGGCAGGCTGCTCTGCGTGCACGAGGAAAGTAGAAATTGTCGAGGGCACTTCATTGTGCTACGTATAATTTAATTTCTAAACATGCCATATTTCAAGAAGAACGGAAGGATCACATCGCTTCCATGGTGTAACCGGCAGGGTCTTGTCCGTTCCACGGTGTGACGGGCAATGTGACGTGCCACAGTGCCCAGACTGGCAGTGTGGCGTGCCGCAGTGCCCGGACTGGCAGTGTGGCGTGCAGCAGTGCCCAGACTGGCAATGTGGCGTGCAGCAGTGCCCAGACTGGCAGTGTGGCGTGCAGCAGTGCCCAGACTGGCAGTGTGGCGTGCAGCAGTGCCCAGACTGGCAGTGTGGCGTGCAGCAGTGCCCAGACTGGCAGTGTGGCGTGCAGCAGTGCCCAGACTGGCAGTGTGGCGTGCAGCAGTGCCCAGACTGGCAGTGTGGCGTGCAGCAGTGCCCAGACTGGCAGTGTGGCGGCAGCGTGCCCAGACTGGCAGTGTGGCGTGCAGCAGTGCCCAGACTGGCAGTGTGGCGTGCAGCAGTGCCCAGACTGGCAGTGTGGCATGCAGCAGTGCCCAGACTAGAAATGTGGCGTGTGGGAGTGCCAGACTAATTTCCCAAGCCAAACGTTACAGCGTAAGTGTGTGCAATTTGCATAGAAAAAACGCCGGTGCTCGACCCGAATAAGGATCCCCTCGGTACTGATGTTCCCAGAATATTTGCTCCCCTATGGATACACTTGCTACTTGCTACTTTTGCTGTCTTTCCATGTTCCATCCGGGAGCCTATCGATGAAATTCGCCAAAATAGCCAGACTCTAATACAACATCTAGGTAGGTATATTACTTTTTCACGGATGAGAACATTTCCTCAGACCCTTCCCCCCAGGCCAAGTAATTCACGACCTACTACATGGACCAGATTTCTTCGTTCTCGAAAGGAAAGAATACGGTTCTGAGTAATATGCTTGAATGAACAGAGGAAGCATACTCATCTTACATTTTCTATAACCTAGCTTGTGTACCGATGTTCGTATATCGGCGTGTTTGCCGAGCTTGTATACGTATGCTTGTGTGTGTGCGTACTTACCGAGCTTGTATACGTATACTTGTGTGTGTGCGTGTTTGCCGAGCTTGTGTACGTATGCTTGTGTGTGTGTGTACTTACCGAGCTTGTATGCGCATGCTTGTGTGTGTGTGTGTGCTTGCCGAGCTTGTGCACACACGTTTGTTTGTATACGTGCTTGCACCATGAGCGGCGCTACGGAGGCAAGGGGCGGGGAGACGAAAGGGCCAAAGCCCCCGTCGGAAAACAAGGACACGGAAGGGCAGCCCCCATACCGTAAAGCAGGAGGGAACGGGCATGCTATTCGCCCCCCTCTGAGATTCGGCGAGGAGATTCGAAAAGGAGCCAACATCCGGCGATAGATCATTGATCTGGAAGGACTATTAGTCCTGAAAGGGCATCTCCAAATCTCACACAGAGGACCCCAGCACTGTGCAAGAGACCCCAGCCTGTTATATAAAGGTCCCAGGCTAGAAACCTCGGACGCTGTGACAAGAAGCCGTCGAGCTCATGAAGGGCCCCGGCGCCCGACAGGAACTCCATGATCCAGGGATCAGGGCCCCATTAGTTTTGACAAGAGGCTCCCATAGTTCACAAAGATGGCCCAACACTGGACAGGATGCCCCACTATTTTTCCTGATAGCCCTAGATCAGAAAGCCCCAGGAAACTACGGTAAGACCACAAACTTTAGAGCTAACGAAGACCATAAACTTAAACATAGACCATAAACATAAAGCTCACGACAAACCCCCAACTTAGGAGCTTAGGCGCCTCCAACCATGCGGCTTGAAGACTTCCGATCAGAACCTTTGACAGGAGGTTCTTGAAGAGCACATATATTCAAACAATATAGGGGACCTACCGAACTTAAGGGGACACCCAAGACCGATGAAGGCCCCATGGAGGGGCCATTTACCTCCAGTAAGAAATTGGCGGCGACGTCCATGGTGTCTATGGGTGCATGTATGTATGCTCGGGAGTGTGGGTGCCGATATTCGCAGCAATGTTCACGACCGCGCTCTTCCCTACTCACGAGATGGAACACCAGACATACGGACTTGCAAATTGTCAACAATGTACACACTCACGTGCCAGAACAACGCTTACCTCAACTCCACAGTGCGCTGCGCATTAGTGCACAAATGGAATGGAAGCTGAAAACTTCTTCCCGAGAGGATCCTAAATACATTGCATTGCTCATCACGCAAGATTGCCTGTGTGACGTATTCCTAAGCGGGTGTGTACACGTGCAGCCTTCGTAAGAGCTTGGTAGGCCGTGTCTTTGCAGCATGCTTAGGGTGTTCACGGTGCTTATGACGGGTATGACAGGTATGTGGACAAAGCAAGACCTCGTGCGTCAAGCGGACAACTAAGGTGGGATCACACTCGTGGGATGCGCGTTACGCGTGAGACCGGATTAAGAAGGGCAGTACAAGAGGTGCAAATCCTTCTTCCAACCATCTGATTCTTTTTGCAACTTATCCAGACCGGCTTTCACCTAGCTACAGGTGAGCCGGACCGGCGTCCACCTGTCCACAGGTGAGCCGGACCGGCGTCCACCTGTCCACAGGTGAGCCGGACCGGCGTCCACCTGTCCACAGGTGAGCTGGACCGGCGTCCACCTGTCCACAGGTGAGCCGGACCGGCGTCCACCTGTCCACAGGTGAGCCGGACCGGCGTCCACCTGTCCACAGGTGAGCCGGACCGGCGTCCACCTGTCCACAGGTGAGCCGGACCGGCGTCCACCTGTCCACAGGTGAGCCGGACCGGCGTCCACCTGTCCACAGGTGAGCCGGACCGGCGTCCACCTGTCCACAGGTGAGCCGGACCGGCGTCCACCTGTCCACAGGTGAGCCGGACCGGCGTCCACCTGCCCGGAGGCGCGGCCGGCGGATGAGTGTCGCGCGACGCCGATGTCTGTGGATCTCAGCCCAGCTACACCTCGGGCACGCCTCGGGTACACCTCGGCGGCCGCCAAACTGCCGGCGGTAAATCGGGCCGCCCGGCGCAGCCGCCTGTCGCGGCTGGCCGCGTATTTCACTGGGAGCTCATCGGTCGGGTGGACCGCAGTGCGCCCAGGGGAGCAGTCGGCACCGGCCGGCGGCGTTTAGCACGCCGTCACCGGCCGACTCCGCCCAGTGTGGCGCTCGCTGACCACCGCCAAACTGGCGCAGACCACCGGCAGACTGGCGCTGACCGCCGGCAAACTGGCGCTGACCACCGTCGAACTGGCACTGACTACTGATAAACTGGCGCTGACCACCGGCAAACTGGCGCTGACCACCGGCAAACTGGCGCTGGCCACCGCCAAACTGGCGCTGACCACCGGCAAACTGGCGCTGGCCACCGCCGAGCTGGCACTGACTACTGCTAAACCGACGCTGACCACCGCCAAACGAATGCCGACCGGTTCAGTGTCGGGTCGATGGAACTTGGTTCGCCGGAATCATTGGAGCATTTTGCTGGTGGGTTCAATGTGTGCCTTCGTTTGATTTAGTACCATGGCAGATATTTTGTTTCAATTATGATGACTGCAAGAAATGACGCGGGAACTCATGTTGCGATAGTCATGGGACCTCAAGGTACAACAGACACAAGCACTCAAGTTACAATGGACGTGGAATTCAAGTTACAATAGTCACGGGACCTCAAGTTACAAATGAAAACTTTTGTACCCATCTTGACAAGCTGTTCGGGTTTTCCCCTCCCGCCGAACACTTACAGGAACAAAAATGTACTTAAAGGCACCACATTTCAAAACCAAAACCACACTGAAGGATACTTACAACACATGATGGTTAGACACGAACTCATTGGTAGATATAGCGATTAGGCAATATTACCTGTTCAACTATCCTCCATATATGGCAGAGGCACATTGAAATGGCAGTTCTTTCACGGAAATCACTGCCTGTGCTTACCACGTGAATCCGAATGCATTATGTTCTCATTTCAGGCAAATTTGCTGCTACACAAAATTGCATCTGTAAGTCAATTTGGCTGACATTCTTCTCCACTTTTTTTCCTAGCCGCCCATTTCTTTTCATTCCGGGATATTTCGACGTCACGTGTTCTATCGCCCATATGCGACTACTAATTCCTGTCCTATATTCTCGTACGTACGCGTGAAATATCGCCCGTCCACCAGCTCAAGCCTGTGCTGTTCCGACACTGCCCGCCTCACCCCGGCGCTTCTCCTGCGTCCTCGCAAGCGCAGCTCTGCGAGGACCAGCCTCACCCCAGCCACTCCCTCCCCCCGGTCCGTGGGGGCCCGACACTGGCCACCGCATACCAATGAGCAGCCCGGTAAGCCCGCTCTGAATGGGACGCCACCCCCCTCCCGGCGCAGTCGACGCCAACAGGCAAATGTTATTAAACGGGGCGCTCCCAATCAGCGGTGCGGTAAGCGGATTGGGCGCGTGCTGACGCCGCTCGGAGGCGGCCGGGCGCCGGCGGAGGCGGAGGCGGAGGCGGAGGGGGCGCCGGAGGCGGCGGCGCGAACACGACCTCGCTGCAACCGGACCCGGCCGTGTCTCGGCGCCGGTGCTGACTGGCTATCTGACGCCCCCGGGCGACCGGAGCAGGCCCGCCTCGAGCGGGGCCGTGCCGGCCGCCTCCCGCCCACCGTCCTCGGCACAGCCGGCCGGCGGTCGCGCCCCACCCGCCGAACTCGGCACACACACACACCGCAGGGGCTGGACGTGACGGGCCGGTCTGGGGCCGTGCTGGGCACGTGACGAATTCACGGACCGCCACAGTCGACCCACTTCCGCCCCCTCCCCCCGTGGCACCCTCGGCACACACGTGATTTCAGTGCCAGACGTGATACCGCTGCTGACGGCTGAGTGACGCACGCGACACGTGAGGCTGTTTTGTGTCCCTCTCTCCCTCTACCGCCATATCTGCTCTTCTATCCCCTCCCTCTCGCGCTCTCTCTCTCTCTCACTCTCTCTCTGTCTCTGTCTCTGTCTCTGTCTCTGTCTCTGTCTCTGTCTCTGTCTCTGTCTCTGTCTCTGTCTCTGTCTCTGTCTCTGTCTCTGTCTCTGTCTCTGTCTCTGTCGCTGTCTCGGTCTCTTTATTCCTCCGTGTTGTCTTTCTCTTCCTGGTCCTCTGTATGCTTCGTCTCTTTATATATCTTTTTATGGATCTTAGTTCCCTCTCCTTCCACCTCTGCACTTTTGCTCCTTCTCTCCCTTCATCTCTCTTAGTACGCTCACTGCCCTCCCCTTGGCCTCATCCCTTCTCCTCTTTTTCCTGTACGTATCTTCGATTCGCTACCCTTTCATCACTCTTCACCTCCGTCCTTTCGTGCCTTCCCGTGATGCGGTGTTCGACCCCAGTCTTATTGGGGCCGTTGGGGGCGCTGATCTCGTGTGATGAGCTGCTGTGCCCATATCTGCCATGGTGCTGGCGATCGGTGGCTGCGTTCCTGCGACACTCGTGACTCGTCACCATCATGTGCCCACTGCTCAGTTGTCGTTCATGGAGTCGCCACCACCAGATGATCACTGCTCAATTGTCGGTCATGGTTCGCCACCACCAGGTGCCCACTGCTCAGTTGTCGGTCACGGTTTCGCCACCACCAGGTGCCCACTGCTCAGTTGTCGGTCATGAAGTCGCCACCACTATGTGCCCACTGCTCAGTTGTCGGTCACGGTGTCGCCACCACTATGTGCCCACTGCTCAGTTGTCGGTCATGGAGTCGCCACCACCAAGTGCCCACTGCTCAGTTGTCGGTCACGGTGTCGCCACCACTATGTGCCCACTGCTCAGTTGTCGGTCATGGAGTCGTCACCACCAGGCACCCACTGCTCAGCTGTCGGTCACGGTTTCGCCACCACCAGGTGCCCACTGCTCAGTTGTCGGTCATGGAGTCGCCACCACTATGTGCCCACTGCTCAGTTGTCGGTCATGGTGTCGCCACCACTATGTGCCCACTGCTCAGTTGTCGGTCATGGAGTCGCCACCACCAGATGATCACTGCTCAATTGTCGGTCATGGTATCGCCACCACCAGATGATCACTGCTCAGTTGTCGGTCATGGAGTCGCCACCCCTATGTGCCCATTGCTCAGTTGTCGGTCATGGCTGGTGTCGCCGCCTCCTGTGGGTCGACGGCATCTCCACCCGCGGTCTTTACCACCACCACTTTCGGTTGTGATTTGAACTCGTCAGTCACAGCCGAAGATATCCTTGAAGTGTATTATGTGTGTAGGGGATTAGTGTAGTGCATTCTGAATTCTAGAGAGTCCGAGGAAAACTAAGGTGGTACTGGAAGGATTTGCTTCTATGAACTGGGAACTATAGATCCTGTAATTGAAAAACCTGCGTAAAAACAGAACTTCAATTCTGGTTCCTGGAAGAACTCGCAATAACCTGATTTTCGGATAATAGATCCTTGTATCCCTTGGGAATCCACAGTTGAAGTTTTGGTCAAGGAAGATTCTTCGGCAAAGCCAACCTTTACATCAAATATCTAAGCATATATATTCAACAGTGTGCACCACCCCTCTATAAATTGATTATAGAATCCGGAGGAATGTTCGTTCGCACTTCATCAGTCGTCAGTGTTGGATTGTAATTTTTAATTGCTCGCTTGACCATGACATGACCGCGACCTGGTGACGCATAGTTCACCAGGTGAACCTGCGGTGATTTGTGACCTGCCTTGTCAGTAAGTCAGCTGTCTCGTGACTTGCGGCCGGTGGCCCTCACCTCACAAGTCAGCTATCGATTGGCCTGCGACCTGTTGTGACTCGTGACCCGCGATTTGTGACCTGTGACCTGTGACCTGGTGATCCGTGACCCATGACCACGACCATTGATCCGTGAACTGTGGCCAGTGATCCGTGACCCGTGACTTGTGACTTGTGACCTGTGACTTGTGACCTGTGACCTGTGACCTGTGATCTGTGGCCAGTTGGTGTCGTGATTATACGGTGTGTGCCGTGACACCGGCTGGTGTCTTGGAGTGCTCCGTGGTACGGAGTTGCACACGGCCTCCACTCCCCCTACCTAGACCGACGTGGCGTGGCCTACACTCCCCTACCTAGACCGACGTGGCGTGGCCTACACTCCCCCTACCTAGACCGACGTGGCGTGGCCTACACTCCCTCTACCTAGAGTGACGTGGCGTGGCCTACACTCCCCCTACCTAGAGTGACGTTGCCTCCACTCGCCGGACCGCCGTGACGTGGCCTCCACTCTTCAGGGCCGCGTACCAGTGTGGGCTCAGTGGCCAATATCCGGCCCGTGTACAAACAGCCGGAAACGGCGCCGCCGAGACCGGCGCCGCCCGGCCGATCGAGATTGAATGTCATGCTGGGCTGAGAACGGCCCGGACCGGAGCTTAGGACAGCCAGGACCGGAGCTGAAAACGGCCAGGACCGGAGCTGAGAACGGCCAGGACCGGAGCTTGCTTCGGTCATACAGCGCCCGGAGCTGAGAACAACCTGGGCTGGAGTTGAGAACAACTCAGACGGACCTGGAAACAACTCGGACTGGAGCTGAGAACAACTTATGCCGGAGCTCAGACAGGAGTCGTTTGTGAACAGCACAAATAGGAGTTGTCGGGGAACATTTTATGTCAGCACTATTTGAAAGCAGTCCAGATCAGAACCGCTCGAGAGCAGCCCAAACCAGAACTGCTTGAGAACAGCCTAGATCAAAACTGTTTGAGAGCAGCCCAAGCCAGAACTGATTGAGAGCAGTTCGCACAACAGCTGTCTGAGAGTAATCCACGCAGGAGCCATCGGAGATGGTACGACAGAAGCTATAATAGCCCAGCGGGAGCTGCATGAAGACTGCCCAGACAGACACTGTTTGAGAGCAACCCAGACAATAGTTGATTATGCCGCAGGCGACCATTCTGGAGGTTTGGTCACAATCGGGCCATTAAAGAGATGAAGGTTTATAAGGTAGTTGACAAGTCACATCCACTTGATGCGCACTTATTGACTGAGCCGATAATTATGGCCGGTCCAAATAATCACCAATCTTAACTTAGGAGTGAAGTGAACCACAAAACTGCGACGGGCTTGGGACAGAGACCAATAAATGCTGAGATTTGTTCCTAGGAAAAATCAGGAGACAATCCTTCCTGCATAAGTGGGTGTTGTCACTGTATCTAAAATGTGGCCTCTTTTTACGAGGGAAGTAGTCAGATTTCGAAAACCTTATAGTGCCCTATGGCTTTTCACGAAACGAGTCAATCTAAAACGATTTCCCCCGATCCAAAATCCGTGGTGTCGCTCTTCCACCAGGCGTCACAATTGTCTCCAAAACACTCCTCGAGAACGCTGCATTTGTCACCTGGGTGAGAACAAATTGTCGCTAACGTGAGCTCTACACAACTGGAAAATAGCTCTCAAGCTTGGGAGGAGCCGAGTTGGCACGTGCACCATTGTTTTTGATTATAGTAATTGTGGATCATTTAACAATGTAAAACAACGCGCAACTGGAAGCCGCAACAGTGTGTGCAGTTGAGTGATGCTGTTGTGCACTGTTTGGTCAAAACGTCGTTTACGAAGACGACAAGTTATATTAGGTATTGGACTCCCTGGGATGGTATGCAAAATGGAACCTGCACAGTCCAGATGAACATGTGCTGTTTTGGAAAGTCGACCGAGTTCGTCAACCCATACCGTCGGCCAGCGACACTTCCGACGCGGCCGCGAGCTTTTCTCATTCTCTCGACTGCGGCAGCGCAAGATGCAAATGAGCTCGCTGGAAACACCTCCAGCTCAGTTTCAAGACACGTTTTCGTCGCATTACGTCGCTATCTCGGTCTCGTCTGGCACTGTCGACCATCGCGGCCAGCGCTGCGCCATGTTCGCCGCGTCCGACATTGTCGACCGTCGCAGCCGGCGCTGCGCCATGTTCGCCGCGTCTGACATTGTCGACCGTCGCAGCCGGCGCTGCGCCATGTTCGCCGCGTCTGACATTGTCGACCGTTGCGGCCAGCGCTGCGCCATGTTCGTGGCGTCTGACATTGTCGACCGTCGCGGCCAGCGCTGCGCCATGTTCGCCGCGTCCGACATTGTCGACCGTCGCAGCCGGCGCTGCGCCATGTTCGCCGCGCCTGACATTGTCGACCGTCGCAGCCAGCGCTGCGCCATGTTCGCCGCCCGCCGATACCCGGCGCGGCCCGCGCCGCGCCTGTTCGCCGCGTCCGACATTGTCGACCGTCGCGCGGCGCTGCGCCAGTTCGCCGCGCATGCGCCGGCCGCCGCGCGCACCGCCGGCCGCCGGCTGCGCCATGTTCGCCGCGTCTTGACTTGTCGACCGTCGCAGCCAGCGCTGCGCCATGTTCGCCGACACCGCCGGCCCGTTCGCCGCGTCCGACATTGTCGCCGCGACACCGCCGGGCCTCCCCGCGCCACCGCGACACCGCCGGGCCTCCACGCGACACCGCCGGGCCTCCTCCGCGGCACCGCCGGGCCTCCCCCGGCACCGCCGGGCCTCCCCGCGACACCGCCGGGCCTCCCCGCGCCACCGCCTCTGGCCGCCACGCGACACCGCCGGGCCTCCTCGCGGCACCGCCGGGCCTCCCCGCGCCACCGCCGGGCCTCCCCGCGACACCGCCGGGCCTCCCCGCGGCACCGCCGGGCCTCCCCGCGACACCGCCGGGACTCCCCGCGGCGCGGACGCGTGGCGGCCGGGCGGCCAGCCGCGCACAGGTCGGGTCACGAGAGACGGAGCCGGCGGCGCGGGCCGGCCGAGCTCGGCTGCCGGCCGACTGCCAGCCGGCCCATCGGTCTTCGCTGGCGGCGGGGCCGGCGGCCGTGATCGATGGCTACTCTGGTCTGAGTCACCCGGCGCACTCAGCCTCCCGGCATCTGCGTGTAGTCGCAGCCATCGACGCTAATGATATCTGGGCGACCCAGGAGCGGTCCCAGCTATCGACGCTAATGATATCTGGGCGGCTCGGGAGCGGTCTCAGCCATCGACGCTGATGATATCTGGGCGGCTCGGGAGCGGTCTCAGCCATCGACGCTGATGATATCTGGGCGGCTCAGGAGCTGTCCCAGCTATCGACGGCGATGATATCTGGGCGGCTCAGGAGAGGTCCCAGCCACCGACGCTCATGATATCTAGACGGCGGGCACAGCTATCGACGATAATGCTATCTGGGCGGCTCAGGAGCTGTACCCGCTATCGACGCTCATGTTATCTGGGTGGCTTGGGAGCTGATAGGCGAGATTTTGCCAATGGGAACACCTTAATTGGGAACTCTATTTCCAGAGGAGCGACATTCAACTAAACCTTCTTTCTCCCTCTCTCTCCCCCTCTCTCTCTCTCTCTCTCTCTCTCTATCCCTCTCCCTCTCCCTTTTTCTCTCTCTCTTTCTCTCTTTCTCTCTCTCTCTCTATCTCTCTCTCTATCTATCTATCTATCTATCTATCTATATATATCTATATATCTATCTATCTATCTATCTATCTATCTATCTATCTATCTATCTATCTATCTATCTATCTATCTATCTATCTATCTATCTATCTATCTATCTATCTATCTATCTATCTATCTATCTATCTATCTATCTATCTATCTATCTATCTATCTATCTATCTATCTATCTATCTATCTATCTATCTATCTATCTATCTCTCTCTCTCTCTCTCTCTCTCTCTCTCTCTCTCTCTCTCTCTCTCTCTTTCTCTCTATCTATCTGTCCCCGAAAGGACACATGCGTCGATGTTTTTTATTTCTCAGACTGGAGGTCCCCATTCTTTAATGTTTTGAAGACGTGGAATTTTAGGCCACGCGTCGAGTTTTTCTTCGAAGCTCTTCAAGTATTAATGATTGATAAAGTGAATTGGATGGCAGTGGCTATGTGTCGGGTGTATTTTGGCGAACGTCTTGTCCCAATAGATGGTCGGCGCGTTGCGCGTTGAGGGGGTCGCTCAACACCACCTCCGCTTCGTTTCAATGCCAGCTGAATTCAGGGAAGCTCAGCTGGCAGATGCAAGCGAGGAGCGGTGTGTGCCCGGGGCAACTGACAACTGATGGACGGAGCGGGAAGGATTTGACCATCGTGACTCCTCTGACGGAAGCTCGCAGTCGCGTAGCAAGTGTCGGGAAGCCTGAGTGAGAAAGTGTAGTCTGTCTGACCCCGCATGCCTGGCATTGGTTGAGCGAGATATTTTCTCCGACATGTAAGCCGTCAAGTGGCGCATGGCAGCTGGCTGCTTTATTACTGCGAATTAATGCATTCGTCTGCAACTGTAGTGCTAGACATTACTCTTTGTGCCCTTCATATGCACTCGGTATCAATTAACTTTCCTACGTGATGTTTCGAGGAAACAATGCACAATCTTCAGTATGAGCAGGTTTCTTTTCCCCGAATAAAGACATCAAGTATTAATCATCCATTCCATCCACGGGTGACGTCAAATAAAGTATTTTGACAGCGTTGTGTGAGCTAAATGGAACCTGCACCTGGAGTTTATCACCGTGTACGCCGTAAACCCAGCACGCTTGATGGCTCAACGGATGAATTATTCGTGGGGTGCCCGCAAAAATTGTCGGTAAAGCTGGTACGCTCGACAAGCGTAGACTACATTGACAGGGTTTGATATTGGTACGTCATCACCACATGAGGCACCGCAAGTCGTTCGCGCCGAAATGGCGAAGCGTTGTGTTCTGGTCACACCGGCCGGTATGTGTGTTCTGCTCTAATGAGAGTGGCGGCCACCATCTTCTCTAACCAGATTGGCCAACATCATCTGTTCTATATTTTGACAAGAGTGGCCACTACCATCTGTCCTGTATTTTGACTAGAGTGGCCACTACCATCTCCCCTAGCCCCTAGCCAGAGTGGTCGCTGCCATCTCCTCTCACCAGAACTTCCAATGCACTCGTTCAACACTAGCGCTCGTCAACGCCCAAGCGTGTCACGGGCTCTCGCACGTGACACCATAGCCCGCCCTCAAATGCAACACGAACGTGAAATTTCGCCGGGAATGCACCTCCGCTGTCGGGGACCAGGCTGGCGAAGTCTACCCGTGTGATGGCCAAGATCCACCTGTACGGCGCCGTGCGTGCCGCGGCAAAAGACAGCGGACCCGCTCACGAGCGAGTGGGATGCCGTGCGGGAATGTGGCACGTGTGTGACGCGACCGACGTCGCGTGCACGCAAGCCCGGGGCGGTGCACGTGCCGCCCGACCGTGCGCCACAATCGGTCATCACGTGAGGTCAGGCTGATAGGCCACGCGGCGCCGTATCGCGCTCGGTCGGCATTGTTGACACAACGGCCGCCGACCGGTCCGCCGGCCGGTACGTTGTCGGGCCAGGTCGGCCTGTGCTAGAGCCCGGTCAGCTTGTGTTCGAGCCCGATCTGCCTGTGTTGGAGCCCGATCGGTTTGTGCTAGGGCCCGATTGGCTTGTGCTAGGGTTCGATTGGTATGTGTTAGGGCACGGTATGTGTTATGCTAGAGCCCGATCAGTTGGTGGTAGGGCCCGGCCGGCCTACGCCAGAGTCCGGCGATGTGTGTGAAGGCCCGTGCCATGTGGTAGGACGGCGATGTGTCTCACCACATGGCATGTGGTAAGGCCCGGCCGACCTACACTAAATCCCACCGGCTCGCGTTCGGGGCCGGCTGGCCGGCTGGCTTCCGTTCGGGTCCGACCGGCCGAGCGACACGGCGCAGAGGCGCCCGCTGACAGCCGCTGACACACACCGTCGCTGCCCGCACGCCATGACACGGCCGCCTGCGGCCAGCACGCTACCGCCGACAGCTCGCAAACCAGTGCCTCATGGAAAGTGCAGCATTTCCGACGGCCCACCCTTGCGCCGTCCGCTGTCAAAACACGACGAGTACCGTGTGAATTATTGAGGCGATGACACCGGCGACCAGCCGCCGCCACGGTATTAGGCACCTGCTGCTTCCCACACCTCACTGTAGCTCCCCACACCTCACTGTAGCTCCCCACACCTCACTGGAGCTCCCCACACCTCACTGCTGCTCCCCATACATCACTGCTGCCCCCCCACACCTCACTGGAGCTCCCCACACCTCATTGCAGCTCCCCACACCTCACTGGAGCTCCCCACACCTCACTGCTGCTCCCCACACCTCACTGGAGCTCCCCACACCTCACTGCTGCTCCCCACACCTCACTGCTGCTCCCCACACCTCACTGGAGCTCCCCACACCTTACTGGAGCTCCCCACGCCTCATTTCAGTTCCCAGCACCTCATGGCAGCTCCCCAGACATCACTGACGCTCCCCAAACTTCGCTGCCGCTCCTCATACATCACTATAGCTCTCCACACCTCACTGCAGCTCCACATGCCCAAGACTACAGCTCACCACACTCCTCAGCAGTGAGGTGTATATTGACACCCCGGCTTCACTCCCGGTCGCACTTTAACTATCCGTACGGCAGTGGTGTCGGAGGCGTGACGATATCAACTCCACACTTGGTGGTGGCCGGCGTCCTCTGCGTCTGAGGACGGTGTGCTTAGCAGAGGGCAGCTCTGTCCTCTGCTAAGCACACCGCAGAGCTGCCCTCTGCCGGCCCTCAGCTCTAAGGGCCGGCAGACGTGGTGCGGACTGCAGGGCGGTACCGGTACCGGACACACCGCTCGCTTCACGCTGCATTTACTCGAGGTATTCTGCCGTGTACTGCCACGATGCCGGCACTGGTACCGTGGCAGTACCGGCACACCGCGACCGGCGCGCAACCACACACACACACACACACACACACACACACACACACACACACACACACACACACACACACACAGACACACATACACCCGCCTCACCGCGATCGAAAATAATCCTCCCAACTGAGAAGTTGTCGGATCGGGAGCCACTGTCGGCGGCGGCTGCGGCAACTGAACGACAAACTTGGGCCAAGTCTGCGCCTCGGGCCGCTGTGTAATCGCCTAAATCCCCAGCTCGCGTCTCCCTCGGGCAAAATTATCTCCGCCTTTTATCTCGTGAAGGGCTGATCTAAGCAGCTTTGATCGGACTTTTAATGATGTGAGCAGCATGGGGGGTCGGCGACGCTGCAAGATAAATGTGCGGAGACGGTGCGACGGGCGCCGGTGTGCGCACTGTCGGCCAACTGGAGAACAGTGCTCTGGCTCCCGGTGGCTGCCATCAGCCTTGTTGCTAGCTGGCTTGGGCGCTGTGTGCCCGATGCAGTCGATGTGCCCCTAAGCTCCAATAACCAACCAGCCTGCCTAACTTACAGTGGCCATCGCGATGTTGGGCGCAAAATGACCCTAGATGTCGACGCGCCCCTAAACTCCAATCCACCACCACAGTGGTCATCGCGACGCCTTGATTGCTTAATTGGCTATTGGCATAAAAGAAGGCACTATTTTCACGCTGTCGTGCGATCTCCATGTTCCCTCCTCGTGCAATAGATGGATGGCAGGATATGCAAATCAGTTCGTTTCGGTACGGCAGGCGCCAGTGAGTTCAGAGCGGTGGCTGTGCGTTCATCACCATCTGACGCACGGACTGCATTCTTCAAATTCACGCTTGCTTGTTGTGTCTTTACTAAAGGGTTTCATAGCACCATCACTGCATCCGCCTTGCGTCCATTCCAGTGTGCTGAATGTATTCGGGACGCGATGCTGGCGGAGAACACTGGACGTCGCTCTCTATCTCAGCACGATGCTTGCAGTATGATCCAGCAGTCGTCGCGTCTTAAACCTCATTAGCTAGCTAACGAGCGAGCATAATGCTCTTGTCCTCGACACATAGCCTGACATTCTTTGCTTCGCTTCGTTAGCTCCTGACTAAGCGTTAAGTTAGAGGAATTAGTTATGTCACTATGCAATTTAGCCTGTTCAGTTGGGCATGACATAGCTAGACCTGACACATATCATTGACTATATGCATGTTATGTGCACTGTGAGATGATATTACAATGGTGCTTTCGTCTTGGCGGTCCCGAAATATTAATTCATCTACGAAAGAATGCTGAGTTCGTCAGATCAGAGACAAATCTACTTGTTACCTGACCTGTGATGTAACGAGCCATACAATTGACGTGATCAAGACCAACATGTTTTAGCCGTATTCTTGTATTGTCTCTTTTGGGGTGTTCTTGTGCTTGGTCCGTCAAAATGTGTCCGTACCAAATTCGCCAAAACACTGCCTTTGATGGAGCATCTGGCCTTCCCACACACTGGGACATAGCGGAATACCCTGAGTAAATGCAACGTTAAGTGTGCAATATGTCTGACAGTTATTTAATGAGAACTGCCACTAAGGGCTGTTAGAGAATCAGTTCAAGGATGAGATTACAATAGATGAGAATCAATTCAAGGTAGACTCTGTTCCAATATCCCATAGGTTCCTTTCTAGCTAGAAAAGGATAATCATCGCAATTCCGGAAGGAAATCTATACCTATGCTGTTTTTACAATGCAATACCATACCATGCTGGCTCCTTCCATGCATGAAATGAAAAGACGACGCTTCAACTGATGTTATTTGGTATTTGGATTTGCAACCTCGCTTATCATCTTAGGATGAGCTAGTGTGTACAATAAAAATGAGAATATGTCATGACATTGCACATAGTATTTCAATTTGTTAAGATAAAAAAGCTATATCGATGTTCAAATCAACGCATTTTCTTTCCCCATGCCACCAGTAACAGTGAAAGGGCTCGGTATATCTGTGTGATGGAGGGAATGGGAGACAAGGGTTCTCGGGTCCTTCACAGGTGACAAACCTTCGGTGGCGTAGCTGACCCTGTACATGGTCAGCTAAGCTGACCTTGTCTCTGTACTCATAAGACATTCCATTGAACGGTGGTTGTCTATGGGGTTCTGGGTCTATCGTAGGTCTGTGGTTCTGGGGGAATACCGCATGGAATGAAGATCTTTTATCTGGTTTTGGGTCTATCGCCGGTTTGGGTTCTGGGGAATGGAATGGAGATCTCCTATGGGGTTCTGAGTCTATTATGGCTCCCAGTATGTGTCGTTGTGCTCACGGATTCTTCCAACTAAAATACCCTGGCAGACTCCTGTGATTTTTCGAAATAACATCGATAACTTAAACTTCTGCTGCGTGCAGCAGCTGAATGCAAGTGCTGTCCTAATCCGCATGCAGATCTTCTTCACGAGATTCCCCTCACTGTATTGCTGCCAAACGCGGATCGGTGCGTAAAAAGAAAATGAATGAGTTAATTTACTTGGGAGAAGGGCACTAAAGTGCTCTCATTTCTTCGATGATTCCACTCGAGATACCCAGTCAGCTGTAGAAGTGGCGTGGCAGAACCGGCTGACAGCGGCCGGCTGCGGCCCGATGTAGCCAATGTCGTGCCTGGAACACTGCTGGAAAAACAACTCCAGAAACGGACCTAGGCGTTTGCTGGTGCGCTTGTAGGAAGCACGTGCTGCGACACATCTGTAATTCCGGCTAGCTTGGCGGTTTTCCTCGGATCAACGTCGACATGCCCCATCATACTGAGGTCGCTATGTCCTCGACGCATCAAGTTATAAGTTATATTTTTATAAAATATATTTATAAAAAAAAATATTTATATATTATATTTCTATATTTTTTCCCTTCAGTGATCTTGTCCCGGACGTGACACCGACCTTTCACTTCCCTTCGAAAGATTTGATTGACATGCTATGCATACGTTTCGATCTCACTTCCCTTTCAACGATTAGATTGACATGTTGCGCATGCGTTTTGGTTTCACATCCCTTTGAACGATTAGACTAGATTATGCCACGATTGGACTAGATTAGCTCGCGATTCGATTAGATTATGCCGCGCATGTATTTGATCTCGCATTCCTTTCAATCATGTGCGCTGTATGACAAACACAGTCGATGCGCCCGTAAGCCCAAATAACCAACCATCCCTTTCAATGATTGTACTGACGTGCTAGGCATATACTTCAACAACTTCCCATACACAGCCACCACACCTTCCACCTGGCTCTTCCACCTAGCTCCTCCACTTGGCTCCTCCACCTGGCTCCTCCACCTGGCTCCTCCACATGTCTCTTCCACCTGGCTCTTCCATCTGACTCCCAGGCCAGGTGGTAGGCCAATTCAGTGAGATCGAATATCCAGTGTCAGCTCTGGCTCCTGCATCCAACCGTTGATCTCCTTCACGGTGCCGTATGCCCATCCATCCCGTCTGGCCCTTCACGGTGCCGTCTGTCCCGTCTCGTCCGTCCCTTCACGGTGCCGTCCGTCCCGTCTGGCTCTTCACGGTGCCGTCTGTCCCCGTCTGACCCTTCACGGTGCAGTCTGCCTGTCTGTCCCACCTGGTCCTTCACGGTCCCGTCTGCCTGTCCGCCCCGTCTGGCCCTTCACGGTACCGTCTGTCCGTCGCCGCTTCATGGGCTTGTCTGTCCCGTCTGGCCCTTCACGGTACCGTCCCCTGTCTGTCCCGTGGCCCTCACGGTACCGTCCGCCTGTCTGTCCCGACTGGCCCTTCACGGTGCCGTCTGCCTGTCTGTCCCGTATGGCCCTCCACGGTACCGTCTGCCTGTCTGTCCCGACTGGCCCTCCACGGTACCGTCAGCCTGTCTGTCCCGTCTGGCCCTCCACGGTACCGTCTGCCTGTCTGTCCCGACTAGCCCTTCACGGTACCGTCCGCCTGTCTGTCCCGTCTGGCCCTCCACGGTACCGTCCGCCTGTCTGTCCCGACTGGCCCTCCACGGTACCGTCCGCCTGTCCGCCCCGTCTGGCCCTCCACGGTGCCGTCAGCCTGTCTGTCCCGTCTGGCCCTCCACGGTACCGTCCGCCTGTCCGCCCCGACTGGCCTCCACGGTACCGTCCGCCTGTCTGTCCCGACTGGTCCTCACGGTACCGTCTGCTCGTCTGTCCCGACTGGCCCTCCACGGTACCGTCTGCCTGTCTGTCCCGACTGGCCCTCCACGGTACCGTCTGCCCGTCTGTCCCGACTGGCCTCCACGGTACCGTCGCCTGTCTGTCCCGACTGGTCCTCCACGGTACCGTCTGCCTGTCTGTCCCGACTGGTCCTCCACGGTACCGTCTGCTCGTCTCCCGACGGCCCCACGTACCGTCGCTCGTCGTCCCGACTGGTCCTCCACGGTACCGTCGCCTGTCTGTCCCGACGGCCTCCACGGTACCGTCTGCCTGTCTGTCCCGACTGGTCCTCCACGGTACCGTCTGCTCGTCTGTCCCGACTGGTCCTCCACGGTACCGTCTGCTCGTCTGTCCCGACTGGTCCCCACGGTACCGTCGCCTGTCTGTCCCGACTGGTCCTCCACGGTACCGTCTGCCTGTCTGTCCCGACTGGTCCTCCACGGTACCGTCTGCCTGTCTGTCCCGACGGTCCTCCACGGTACCGTCGCCTTCGTCGACTGTCGGACCCCGTCTTCCCACTGGTCGCAACGGTACCGTCGCTCGTCTGTCCCGACTGGTCCACGGTACTCTCCTCGACGGTCCTCCACGGTACCGTCGCCTGTCGTCCGACGCCACGTACCGTCGCCGTGTCACGCACGGTACGTCCCTTCCCCCGCCGGTACCGTCGCCTGTCCCCCCCCTCCACGGTACCGTCTGCCTGTCTGTCCCGACTGGTCCTCCACGGTACCGTCTGCCTGTCTGTCCCGACTGGTCCTCCACGGTACCGTCTGCCTGTCTGTCCCGACTGGTCCTCCACGGTACCGTCTGCCGTCTGTCCCGACTGGTCCTCCACGGTACCGTCTGCCTGTCTGTCCCGACTGGTCCTCCACGGTACCGTCTGCCGTCTGTCCCGACTGGTCCTCCACGGTACCGTCTGCCTGTCTGTCCCGACTGGTCCTCCACGGTACCGTCTGCTCGTCTGTCCCGACTGGTCCTCCACGGTACCGTCTGCCGTCTGTCCCGACGCCTCCACGGTACCGTCCCGTCGTCCCGCGGTCCTCACGGTACCGTCTGCTCGTCTGTCCCGACTGGTCCTCCACGGTACCGTCTGCCGTCGTCCCGACTGGTCCTCCACGGCCGTCGCCGTCGTCCCGACTGGTCCTCCACGGTACCGTCGCCTGTCTGTCCCGACTGGTCCTCCACGGTACCGTCTGCCTGTCTCCCGACTGGTCCTCCACGGTACCGTCTGCCTGTCTGTCCCGCTGGTCCTCCACGGTACCGTCTGCTCGTCTGTCCCGACTGGTCCTTCCACGGTACCGTCTGCTCGTCTGTCCCGACTGGTCCTCCACGGTACCGTCTGCCTGTCTGTCCCGACTGGTCCTCCACGGTACCGTCTGCCTGTCTGTCCCGACTGGTCCTCCACGGTACCGTCTGCCTGTCTGTCCCGTCTGGCCCTCCACGGTACCGTCTGCCTGTCTGTCCCGACTGGCCCTCCACGGTACCGTCCGCCTGTCCGCCCCGTCTGGCCCTCCACGGTACCGTCAGCCTGTCTGTCCCGACTGGCCCTCCACGGTACCGTCTGCCTGTCTGTCCCGACTGGCCCTCCACGGTACCGTCTGCCCGTCTGTCCCGACTGGTCCTCCACGGTACCGTCTGCCTGTCTGTCCCGACTGGCCTCCACGGTACCGTCCGCCTGTCTGTCCCGCTGGTCCTCCCCCCGTCTTCCCGCTGGCCTCCACGGTACCGTCTGCCTGTCTGTCCCGACTGGCCTCCACGGTACCGTCTGCTCGTCTGTCCCGACTGGTCCTCCACGGTACCGTCCGCCTGTCCGTCCCGTCTGGCCCTCCACGGTACCGTCCGCCTGTCTGTCCCGACTGGCCCTCCACGGTACCGTCAGCCTGTTCGTCCCGTCCGGGTGACCCACACCGGCACGACTGCTGGACGTGTCGACACCAGGGTGCCACCACACACTGCTGGTGTCAGGCTGACCGCCACGTGCCACCCGGCACAATGCCACACGTGGCGGTGCGACGTGGGTCGCTTTCACCGCGCGCGCGCACAGTTGCATACGTGCGCAGCGAAAGCGACATCACCCCGAACACGCAATACTGTTGTGGACATGGAACAATGGAGTGCATGCACCTAGCACTTAATGGGAGGTTGTCTTGCTCTCGCAATGGAGGGTTTCCGCCGGAACTGAGAGCTGGCCAACGACAGGCCCGGCCGAATCTTAGAGCTAATTAACCTATGTCGGGACTGTGGAACTGGGAGTTAGCTCATGCCATCCTCTAACGAGACTGGAAGCTAGCCAATGGCATCCTCTGCCGGGGCTGGAAGTTAGCCAATGATACCCTCTGCCCGGGCTGGGAGCTAGCCAACGGTATTCTCTGCCGGGGCTGGGAGCTAGCCATCGACGCCCTCTGCCGGGGGCTGGGAGGCAGCCAGCGACATCCTCTACCGGGACTGTGAACTAGCCCTCTGCCCAGATTGGGAGGCAGCCAGCGACATGCTCTGCCGGGACTGGGATGCAGACAGATAAGATCCAGATCGGAGAACAGATACTGCCACCTTCTGACAGAACGGATAGGCGCCGATCGACGGTAAGTGCAGCCGGAACTGTGGTCGGCGGTGCTGACGCGCACCCACTGGCAGAGTGGGTGGACCAATCTCCCGGCGGCGATCGGGTGCAGGCGCCGTCTTTGTCGCTGTCGAGCGGCAGCTGGCCACCGTCAGAGCCAACGTCGCCAAGCACATGCGGCGAATCGGACCCATGGCCACCGCGCAGTCAATGGATCCGTTCGCTCCCGGATCCCCTTCCCTCGCTACGCCGTCACAGGCACCGGGCCGCGGGGAGCCCCCGTCTGGATACTTCCGGTGCGCGAGCGTAGTGTCCTAGTCGTATCGCATAGATGTTCGGGTCGACTCTCCACCCCTGAGACTACCGATGCCAAGCACTGGAGTCAGCAGCCGCGCCTGCCCCTCAGCCGCGCAGTCAATCTTGCACCCTCAGAGCCGCTGAGATCAGTTGTTGAACCCTTTATGCCAACGAAACGCCGACCCGCCCACCAGCACTGAGCTGCTGCGAGCCTTGTTGGATTTCCTGGAGATGAGTAGGCGAATTTTCAGCCGGCCCGGTCGGGTATTGGACGGCCTAACCAATTCCGCTCACCACCTATGATGGATGGCCATCGGCATTTATTAAAAACCACTGCAGATGGTGATCGGGGAATATGTCGGGCGTGCTGTGGCCAAGGCATGTGGGGCGCTCCGTCGTCAAAAGATGAACGACGATGATCCGCGGATCTGCGTAGCATGGCCTGTTGCCGGAATATTTACCAAGTCCGAGGTTTTCAACTGGGAGAATTCATTTCAGGTATCACGAACGCATCACGAATCGCTTAATAGTCACCAACAGACAATACTCAATACTAGGCGAAGTTGAATAGGTAAAAAAAACACCTTGGGATGTTAGTGACAAAAGCGACACTAATGATAATGCGGGTATGCGAAGCATACGCAATCTCAGAGATTGGCTGTCAAAGTCGCCGTATAAGCGGCGACTTGCCCTTTCACTCGGTCTGTTGAATGACAGAAAAGATCTGTCGTTGGCGAGAAGGACATGAAGTAATTTACAGTGCGGGGAGCGCAGATAAAGATGCCAACTCTGTGTCTGTGGGGGGAGGTGGAGGGGTAAACGGCGCATCGACTGTAATGATCATATAGCGGACCATTGTAACACTATTTTCCCTGCCAAACGGCACATGGCGAAGTGTTGCCTGAACCTTCCTGGTGATCATCGATGGCACAACATAGCCGCTAAGTTACATCACACCGCTCAAAACGCAAGCACTGCGCGATTTGGCGCTGCAGTGATGGTACTTATCCAAGCGCACCTGATGTGTCCCACTGAACCGTGACCAGTGCAGAGAGTGCAGGCTCGATCCAACTCCCTACGAACTCCGAAGGATATCTTCCGAAAACTATCAGTGTATTCCCTGCATAGCCAACGTGGTATCCTTGAATTTTTGGTAATCAATTTCCGGGGGTCATGACATGACATGTTTGGAAACCATGGTGCTATGAGAATAGGCATTGCCAAGGTGTGCGTGTGTAGGGGGGGGGGGGGAAGTGACGAAGGTGGTGCACCCCTCCCACCCTCTATGAAAATGCGTGTCTCAGAGACAGAAACAAAGACCTAGAGACACACACAGAGACTTGAAGCACTTCCGAACATACTTAAGTTTTGCGGATTTTCAGAGCTTATTATTGCAGAACGCCCCAGATCACTGGTGGACTTTTGTACGATGTTCGGAAATTTCAGGTAATACTCTTTCTGTACAGGCAGCACCTGATTTTTTTTAAACCGAAAAGAAAAGAAATCACAGCGCCATGCAATAGTGTTGTACGACCTTGAGGTTTTACGTAGTGCTTTTCCATTCATCCACATCGATACTAATGCTTCGATCGAAAAGCTAGGTGGTGTTCAGCCTTTCCTATGTGGTGCTCAAACACAGCCTGTTAACATTAATATTTCACCCATGCCTCATATATATGATGCCCGGTGTGTTATGACAATTGCAGCTTGACTGGCATGCTCACGCAGGTTATTACCATCTCCAAATATCACTTGATGTCATCAAGTGAAGTCAGAATCACTGAACTGAGTCGAACTCTGAGGACCTTTGTTGTGCATTGCAATCACCCTGAGGCTGCTGGTGGCCCCGAATTCAAATTTAGCGTCTATTGTTCCAAATGTGGCTTGAAATCGCAATGGTTTGGAGCAGGATTTCATAACTTCCATCCATCTGGTCACTATGTCCTGGTCTACGAATGTCCTGGGCCCATCTGGGTATCGGCCATGCCGGCCGAGGAAAAGCTTCTGTCCGGGGCCACACTTCGACCAAGGACCTGCCACACACGAACAGAGGCCTTAGCTGACGGCCGGCACCACCGAGGTGGCATTAGCCAGATCTCATCTCAAGCAGCACGCCGATCTCTGTTTCGTTTCGCTATCGCCCTAGTTTGAGAACCCCACCGGCCGCAGCGACACCCCGCTCTGGAAAGCGCGGCGAAACGCCGCACATGCCGTGCACGAACGATAGTTAATGGGCCCAACCACCAGGGTGTGCTCTATCCGCGTAATCTGCTCCTTACTCGTAAGTTAATGCCAGCGTCCGTCGCTTGTTTCGGTAATGGCTAATGGTGAATTCATGTATCTACAAACCATAAGTTTTTTTTTTCATTCGTAGACTGACCTTCGGCCGTGATGTCCTGGCGCAGCCGATGCCGTGTCGACTCAGTGAATAGACTCCTTGTTCACTGCAGTTCACACACTTCACAGTGTGCAGTGCGACCGGTTGCACTGCACACTAGTAGTAGTGTGACCGGAACACCGGGACACCAGGAACTTGTTGTTCAGTACACTAGTGGCAGTGAGATCGGAACACCAGGACACCAGAGACTCGTTGAGTACACTACCAGCAGCGAGACCGGAACACCAGGATACCATCAGCTTAGTGCGATCAGAGCAGTATCAACGTGCCGTCCAGAACCAGCGACTTGTGTGTGGATGGTCGCCAGGCTAGATCTCAAGGTCAGATCGCCAGGTCAGGTCGCGAAGTCAGGACGGCAGGGCAGGTCAGGTCGGCAGGTCAGGTCACATGTTAAGTCGGCAAGTCAGGTCGGCAGGTCAGGTCGACATATCAGGTAGACATATCAGATCGGCATGCAAGGTCGCCATGTCAGGTCACATATAATGTCGCCAGGTCAGGTCGCCAGGTCAGGTCGCCAGGTCAGATCGCAAAATCAGGATGGCATGTCAGATCGGCAGGTCAGTTCGTCAGGTCAGGTCGGAAGGTCAGGGCGTCAGGTCAGATCGACAGGTCAGGTCGCCGGGTCAGGTTTGCAGGCCAGCTCTGACAGCGTTGTTGGAGCGCCGCGTCGAAGGTTTCCGCGTACGCTCGATTCCGATTCCTTTGAAGTTCAGCCTCAGCGGATGTTTGTCACAAGATGATGCGAGCGGTGGTGGTGTTGACAGCTGTTCGCTATTTCTGTTGGTTTTACTTTGAAGTTTTGACATGATAGCTGGAGCGTTAATTGTCGAACGACCTCATCTGGTTCACGACTGGAGCGTTGTTTAGACTGGGTGGCGACGGAACCTGGGCATGGGTTTTTTTATGTCTACTGATCGTCAGCACTTCTGCGTGTTCCGCACAATGAGCTGCGTTTTGAAAGGCACCGACGAGCTTGCTGCTGAACCATCCACCAATCCACGGGGATCACAACATTAATGCCATCTTAAACCGCCTGAGTGTAGAACGATTCAAGGCGATCCTTAAGCATGCGGTGATCGCGGACAAACGGCTCACACCAACGTAAGGCCGCCTGGAACACCCGGCGGACCGTCTTCTGCCGACGTTACGACGCACAGCATGCTATCCTGCCAGGTCGATAATCGATGACGTCACTTTTGAAACATGCAAAGCAGCCGCTTTGGCAAACATGGCGAATTATTGGCAGCTACCTGCACTTATCGATTCAAAATGGATAATGGTGGGTGACTGACGATTTGCCAGACGTGTTGACGCAGGGCATTTACCTGCCACGACCCTCTGAGCTCGCTGACGTAACTAGATCTATAATAACATTTTTGGATCCAGTAGGCACTCGGGGGCTAATCCGCAACCGACAACCGAATCGTCGCATTTGCCAGTGGCTACTCGATAGCAGTGTTCCGACGTAATGGAAGGCGTTCTCGACCTCTGTTTCGTGGATTCCGGCCTTGCGGTTGACGCTCAGAGGTAAACAAGTCTTGGCACATGTCACAACTGGGCTACGAGCGTAGGTGACATCTATTGGGAGCACATCCACAGTTGTGGGAACAACTTACTGTCAGTGACGGATACAAATACAACTGAGTTCCGCTCCCTCCCCAAGAGACCCATTTTTTCCCGAAATTGTTCACTAAAAGGACATGTTCTAAATATATGAGAAAAGTTTGTGTGATAAATATTGTCTTAAACAGACCCGACGAATGCGAACTTTCAAATCTGACGAGTCGAGACGAGACGATATAAAAAAAAATTAAGTCGCTTTTTCGCGATCGCCTCAACCCAAGCCATGCTTCTGGATCCGCCCCTTGTGGTTGCATCCACGGTGATACCTGTGTATCACGGCTTGTCTCCTATTCTTGGGTCAGAGTATTTGCCATGAGCAGAACTTGCGCAAATTGTGGTTTCTGATCCATCACCGGTGTTGTCATTCTCACGCAGGAGAGTCTCGACGTCGAAGCCGTTGCTATCACCACTGCCTATTTTCGAAACACAAGCCCGACCTGTGTGCGCACCTGCCCTCCCCATACACAGGGCGACACAGCAGTCACCAGCTGGCCTTCCCATACACAGGGTTACACAGCCGTCACCAGCTGGCCTCCCCATACACAGGGTTATACAGCAGTCACCAGCTGGCCTCCCCATACACAGGGTTATACAGCAGTCACCAGCTGCCCTCCCCATACACAGGGCGACACAGCCGTCACCAGCTGGCCTCCCCATACACAGGGTGACACAGCAGTCACCAGCTGGCCTCCCCATACACAGGGTTACACAGCAGTCACCAGCTGCCCTCCCCATACACAGGGTGGCACAGTAGTCACCAGCTGGCCTCCCCATACACAGGGCATCACATCCCTCACCAGCTGGCCTCCCCTACACAGGGTGGCACAGTCGTCACCAGCTGGCCTCCCCATACACAGGGTTACACAACCGTCACCAGCTGGCCTCCCCATACACAGGGCGACCCAGCGTCACCAGCTGGCCTCCCCATACACAGGGTGGCACAGCCGTCACCAGCTGGCCTCCCCATACACAGGGTGATACAGCCGTCACCAGCTGGCCTCCCCATACTCCCCATACACAGGGCGACCCAGCCGTCACCAGCTGGCCTCCCCATGCACAGGGTGACACAGCCGTCACCAGCTGGCCTCCCCATACACAGGGTTACACAGCCGTCACCAGCTGGCCTCCCCATACACAGGGTTACACAGCCGTCACCAGCTGGCCTCCCCATACACAGGGTTACACAGTCGTCACCAGCTGGCCTCCCCATACACAGGGTTACACAGTCGTCACCAGCTGGCCTCCCCATACACAGGGTTACACAGCCGTCACCAGCTGGCCTCCCCATACACAGGGTTACACAGCGGTCACCAGCTGGCCTCCCCATACACAGGGCGACACAGTCGTCGCCGAGTCGTCACCAGCTGGCGCGGCTGATGCCCGCCCGTCTCCGGCGTGAAGAAGCGGCGTTCGACGTTATTGAGGGCGCGCCGGTACGCGATTGATGAGGCAATGAACGGCGGCGGTCGGTGCGATGTGCAGGGCCAGACCGGCCACCGACCATAGCTCAGCGTCGGCTCGCAGTGCAGGAGCACCGAGCCCAGCCCAGATTGGAGGAGGATCGCCTGCAGCTCAGAGTGGAGCACCGAACGCAGCGTCAGAGTGGAGAAACACCGACCGCAGCTCAGAGTGGAACACCGACCGTTACTCAAAGTGGAGGAGCGTCGACCGAGCGCCTTCCGAAGCCGCCAGTGGAGCACCGTTCGGACATGATCCCTACCGTTCCGGACGTGATCCCTACCGTTCCGGACGTGACCCCGACCGTTCCGCACGTGATCCCGATAGCCGTTGGCAATGACGGCCGTCACCGGCCGCTCGATGACCACACAACACGGTCCTCACCCCCCCCCCACCACCACCACAGACAGTGGCCGGCCAAGGCCCGGCGGCGCATGTTGACTCTCCAAAGTCGGTGCAATGACATCGCTGTGCCCGCGTCTGAATGCGGCACTTGCTGGCTTATGAGCTATTCGCATGCGCTCCGTGCCTAAATCATCGAACACCAGCGAGCGGGGCAGGTGGTATTCTGCAATGCATTCATTTATCGTGCCTTCCGAGCCAGCTTTTGTCAGTGTTGTTGGTCAATACGGCGCTGCAATATTTATCACTTGTCGTGTTCCATGCGTGCCATATCAATAACAGTTAATGTGATGAATATATGGATGTCACTGGGCGCCAATTTGGTGGATTTATCGCGCCACGTCGCCAAACTAACTGCGGAACTCCCTTGATATTTAATAGATATGAACGACACATTATTTATATGTACGTAAATACGTACTACGAACTACCCGGAATCTCATCGATCAATCTATCCAGCCCCAACCTGTCCCGTATCAGAGATACCGTCCCGGCTAATTAATTTTTTCTTGGCACCGTTACGCAACTCAAAACAGCTCTAGATCTTCCAATGCATCCAATTTGTACCGGTATGTTGAACTGTTCCCAATTGAAAACCAGGCTTAGTTTGACCAAATGTTTGGTTTCATCTTTGGGCTTATAATATTGTTAATGTTACTCATAGTTGGTAACCAAGTGCCCATGCCTGGGGTTTGTATATAGTCTGGACCCCCTGGTTTGGCATCCTGTTAATCTTAGTTTGTCATTTTCCATATGCACTGTGAAAATATGCCTTGAAAATATGAACTTGTATCCCCTGACTTTGTGAGGGATCTCCAGCCCTGCAAGTGCCAAGGAAGTTTGGTCGGGAGAATGGAAGGAGATGTTGGCAATCTCTAAATGTGACCAGCTATGACTAAACTGAATAATTGGTTCACACATGTGAACATTTTGTTGGTGCCTTTTTCCAATTGCAATGCTCCAGTATATTTTTAGGGACTCTGAAACCCTGAACAAACTTAAATTTGTATCTTATTATATACGTGGATCCTTAGTGTATGAATCAATGCATTTCCAGGTTTAGCAAATGTATAGTTTTCGTCCGGCCAAAAAATTGATTTGGTCATTCTTAAGTTCTTCTCTTCGATGTGCTGTGCTTCTGTAGAATAGGCAAAGATAGCCATACCCATTTTAGGAAACGCTGATGATAATGTATGCAAGACATCTTATTATTGTGCTTTAAGGTATTCACAGGACATGTTTTACACAGGTCCTGTTACCTCCAGAAAGCAAACAAAGGGGTCATTTGGAAGGTTTGAATTTTTCCATTAACCCGCGTCGTCTTTCCTGTCAAATCCTCCCACCCCGTCTCGGGGTGGGGAGGGGGGGGCGGTTGAAGACCCCTCTAAAATCCAAACTAAGCATCGCACGAAAATGAAAGAGGTGTCATCGGAAAGCGCTCGACGAGTAGGGTCCGGGTCCACCTCCTAAAAAAATTCCCCAAAAGTGACGTCACCAGGGAGCTAGATTTTCACGACTTTTCACGACTTGCATTATGTTTTTTACTCTGGGGCGTTCATTTTGCGATATATGAAAAAAAAACATTTATTTGGAATGCGAAAAGGACACCGAAATCGACCAGGGCTATAATTATTTTGGCCCCCAAAAATGTTTTTTTTATTTCAAAATTTTGAGTTTTCAAGTTTTCTTCAATTTTCCTTCTCCAATGGTAGAGCAGACCGAAAAATGTTGTTGGAAGTCTACTTGCCCTAATAAGAAATGCTTACTTTAGCCAGAATCCTGTGTTTGAACTGCAATATGGCAAACACGCAAAATTTATATGTAGTCAAAAACGAAAAAAGAAAGAAAAATTCAACTCGTACATTTTGTTGCATCCGTAAAGATAAGCAAACGCTGAAAGCTTCATTATAATATCTATATCCGTTAAAGCGTGACGACTGGTTGAACGTTTTTGGAGGTGACCTCACTTAACCTTAACAACTCGTTGACTCTAGATGACCTGACCTAAAAATTTTGAATCAGCATGTCAAAGTGATGGGGGAAAAGGTATGCTAAATTTGGGCGCGCTGCCCCGCGCCTTTCGTCCGCTATCCGCGAAAAACCTGAGGGGGGCGGTTGAAGACCCCCCGAGACGGGACGGGTTAAAAAGTGATCCGTTTGATTGGGATTTTATATTGTCAATTTTGAAAAACAAAAACAAAACAATTTTCCAATTTTTTGGGGAATTATGCTCTTTTTTCATTAATGTTAGGCTAGACTATGAAATGGGCATATTACATTTTATTTTACACCTTATTTTTACGCCATGTTACCTAACTCAAAGTCACTTTCTTTGTGTCATTTTGCTTGCCAGCTGAAAAGTAGGTATTTGGAGAGGAAATTAGTGGTCACACTAGCTTCATCACTTTATAAGTAGTATATTGGTTAAAATCAAAGAGTCAAAAAATACATTAAAGCACAATTTCATGGCTATTTTTGTGTGAAAAACATAGGTACCAAAGAAGTTCCGAATTTTGGGAACCGAAAAATAGATTAGTCGAAATCCGACGATTTTTTTTCGGAGGTGGGGGTGCAGTGGTGACTGCCTCACCCTAATTCGATGCCTTGGACCGCCCCTGCTGAATATTACCCGCTTTTCACCGACTACATAATTGTCACCTGTCCACTGGTGACTATCGCTCACTGACTACATAATTATCACTGGTCTACTGGTGAAAACCGCTCACCGTCTACATAATTGTCAACTGTCTACTGGTGAATACCGCTCACCGTCTACATAATTGTCAACTGTCTACTGGTGAATACCGCTCACATAGTGCATAATTGTCAACTGTCTACTGGTGAATACCGCTCACATAGTGCATAATTGTCAACTGTCTACTGGTGAATACCGCTCACATAGTGCATAATTGTCAACTGTCTACTGGTGAATACCGCTCACATAGTGCATAATTGTCAACTGTCTACTGGTGAATACCGCTCACATAGTGCATAATTGTCAACTGTCTACTGGTGAATACCGCTCACATAGTGCATAATTGTCAACTGTCTACTGGTGAATACCGCTCACATAGTGCATAATTGTCAACTGTCTACTGGTGAATACCGCTCACATAGTGCATAATTGTCAACTGTCTACTGGTGAATACCGCTCACATAGTGCATAATTGTCAACTGTCTACTGGTGAATACCGCTCACCGTCTACATAATTGTCAACTGTCTACTGGTGAATACCGCTCACATAGTGCATAATTGTCAACTGTCTACTGGTGAATACCGCTCACCGTTACATAATTGTCAACTGTCTACTGGTGAATACCGCTCACATAGTGCATAATTGTCAACTGTCTACTGGTGAATACCGCTCACAGAGTACATAATTGCCGGCGGTCTACTGGTCTATATAATTGGTCTACTGGCAATTATATAGTGGCGCCACCGACTATATAATTGCCACTTGTCCGCTGTTGCAAATACACCGAGCATATCCCCAACATGTCCGCAGCAAACACTGGTCTCTCATCGACAGCCGTCTACCATCTTCTGACATGTAACTATTTTGGTCTATTGTGTCTGTACCATTGTGTCTTCCGTTGAACCTGTCTTTTGTTCCCTGGCCGATTGACCTTTTCTGTCTATTGACAAACGGTCTAGTGTCTATTGAACGCTAACTTCTATCTGCTGATCACTTGCGCCTCTGACTACTGGTAGTTACCTAGTGCTCGCTTGTGCTACCACGCTATTCACTGCCGTACAATAGTCATTCGTCCATTGACTTTTGTCATCCACTCACAAGTTGTTCTGTATTTATCTACTGGTCGGCGCTACATTTAATGTTGAGCCTTCCAGCCGCTGTCATATTAGTCCTATGGAAAGTGGCATTGGTGGTGGAAGGACCAATTCACAAACACAATTATCCACTGATATATCCTTTGTAGATGGATCCTTCAGGCTCATTGTGCGTCCCGAGTTCGAATATTGAGTTTCATACGCGGCCGGACGAGCGGGCGTGCTGGGATGCTCGTCTCGACTGCTCACTGATGGGTGTCGTCCTGTCCAGGCTGACCACCTGTGTGTGTTGCCTGGAGCAGGCTGACCACCTGTGTGTGTTGCCTGGAGCAGGCTGACCACCTGTGTGTTGCCTGGAGCAGTCTGACCACCTGTGTGTTGCCTGGAGCAGGCTGACCACCTGTGTGTTGCCTGGAGCAGGCTGACCACCTGTGTGTTGCCTGGAGCAGGCTGACCACCTGTGTGTTGTCTGGAGCAGGCTGACCACCTGTGTGTTGCCTGGACCAGGCTGACCACCTGTGTGTTGTCTGGAGCAGGCTGACCACCTATGTGTTGTCTGGAGCAGGCTGACCACCTGTGTGTTGTCTGGAGCAGGCTGACCACCTGTGTGTTGTCTGGAGCAGGCTGACCACCTGTGTGTTGCCTGGAGCAGGCAGACCACCTGGTGTGGCCTGGAGCAGGCTGACCACCTGTGTGTTGTCTGGAGCAGGCTGACCACCTGAGTGTGGCCTGGAGCAGGCTGACCACCTGTGTGTTGTCTGGAGCAGGCTGACCACCTGTGTGTTGCCTGGAGCAGGCTGACCACCTGTGTGTTGTCTGGAGCAGGCTGACCACCTGTGTGTTGCCTGGAGCAGGCTGACCACCTGTGTGTTGCCTGGAGCAGGCTGACCACCAGTATGTGGCCAGTCCAGCGTGGTCCGCTGGCTGTCCGCTGTCCGGTGGTACCGCCACGGTCCGGTGACCGGTGTGTGTGTGTGTGTGTGTGTGCGGCCTGCGCCAATGCTTTGTTCGATTTCCAGCCTCCGGGCCGCGATTGATTTCTGGTCGGACGCTGATTGTGGCCGTTTTTGCTTTGTTATCGTGACGTGGGTTTGCTGCCCGCTACGGCGGACGAAGATGGCCGCGCGAGCGAAATAATAAACCGACGCCGAGGAGCCGGACCACTGTGCGCTCGTATGTTCCTCCGGACGGCTTCAATGGAATGTTTGCCGTCTCGGAATCGTCTTCGGTACGACTGCACTGCTCTGGTTCGTGGTGAGCACGGCGCTAAATTGTGCCAGCGAGCCGCATTGTCGTCAGCTGTCGACAATGAACAACCGGCGAGTGGTTGACGGAAAGAAAATAAAACCACCCGGACGCCCACTGTTGGCTGGCAGCCGGCCAGATAGGTGGCACGCTGCGGAAATTTCCTGTCGCACACGGTGCCGAAATCGCGGCTTTACTGCCGAGCGGAGCGTCGACGGCCGCGTGCCTGCCCGCCGGCGTTTCAGCTACTCGGCAAAATCGAGAACGCGACAAGTTTTCTCGCTGTTTTCCCCGCGACCAAGCGGACTATTGATCTTCTAGTCTGAGCTTGAATCTGATGCGTTTGAAGTAGAAGTGGCAGATGGTAAGAGGCGAAAGCCGGGCCGGAAAGCCCGTTCAGGACTGGCGGAGCCTTTGCCCGACCTTTTAGGCATATTTCGAGCGTTAAACCGGCATTCTGCAACTCAGTGTAACATGTAAAAAATAAATGTTTCAACATATATGAAACTCAAATAATTGTGATATACTTTCTTAGGTACATAATTCTGAGGAAGTGCAACATTTTGTCTTATACATTCAACAACCTGAAATATTTTAAATCACAAAGGAATACAAAGTTAAACAAGATTAATTCCAGCATAGGGATTCAGCCTCAAGTTCCTGTCATAGCTATGCAATGCACGGATGCTGGAATAACGATCCGTATCTAATACCTCACATCCTGGGCAACACGCAAAAAGTATTAAGGTACTGCATTGCTTTGTTGGGCAACTGTCCAAATAGGATAGCATTCTGGAAGATCAAAATCGCGAACAATGTATGTATTCCAGCCCTGCTTTAGCGTCCCTTCCACCCCATACTCCCCGCACGATGTTTATTTAAAATTGCGCCATATTCCCGATGGTCTCGCCGCCTGCTACTCCACGGTTTATTTATTTTTATTTTTATTTTTATAAATTTAATCCGAATTGTTGCTGGGGTGGCTTGAGGAACCAGGGTTCTATTGCTAAGCAGAACTTGTTGCGTGAACCCTGGCCCCACCACCCGATCCATGAACTCCAGTTCAACGGCAGAATTTAGACCAAAAGTTTAACGTGCCGCCAATGCACCGACACGGCCGCCCGGTACCTCGTCCCCGGCATTATCGGGCCAGCTGCCAACTGACACTCCCGGCCGGGGGCTAAATGCGAGCGCGCGAAGCGACTCGAACCCTGTGTTGCCAGGGACCAGTGCAGGCCAGCGCTCCAACCAGCTGAGCTACCGGGGCGGCAAACCAAGGCTGCCTTGGCTGTTCGTTCTAGTTTTTTTTTGTAGGATGTCCACGACAATGCCGACTACCGTCAACCTACTTCATTGGAAAAATGCATGTACGCATGCCCCAGCGAAGCCAGAGTTGCCTATGCCGCCATGACCTTGGAAAGTTGTTATGCATGGGTGAAAAGTGGTCTTTTAGAGGTGCTTGTGAACTCCTGGGAACTGTCGAGCACCTCAGAAGTTTAGCATATACTCCTATGGGGGAGCAGCCCCGGAAGTGTTCAGGGCCGGTTGTAATGCATGGAAAAGGACATCTGAAAATACACCTGAAAATTGGTGAATAGGTACACATCAATGAATGAATCAATGAATTATTAAATGAATGAACTAGCGAACCCAGCGAAGGAAGTAATGACGCAGTGCATTCAAGGGCGAATACATGGCTCGGCATATATGAGAATAAACCCACTTGGAAATATTCTGACGTCACTCAGCATTCGGAAAGGAGGGAGCCCCCGGCAAACTGCTGGGAGCATTGTGTGGCGGGATACATTTCTGCATGTCGCACGTGGCCAGACACTGACGGATCTAGCCCACTTGGTTTGTGGAGGGGGGGGGGGGGCAACTTTCGGATTTCGGCGTCAGTCCAGCTCCTCCCCCAGTGGCGTACCTAGGAACTGCATCAGGAGAGGGGTTGAACGGATTTGGAGGGTGCACATTCTCCCAGTATTTGTGGTTGAAAGTATCGGATTTAGACCACTATTTGATGAAGGGACCCATTGAAAAGATAATGGGAAAATGATTTCCTGTGTATGAGGCCCCTGCCTACCTCCACCGTTTCTAAGTCATCGGATTTTTGTTCTTGTTTACCATAACGTTCTCATTCACGTTCAACGTCTAGTACCACGTCAACGTTCGTGCACGTGAACACACAGGCGGATCCGATATTGTCAACTCTTGCTGTAAGCAGAGCTTGAGCAGCATGGAACCCTCGATGTATATCAGATTCTACTATGCTACCATATTGGCTTTCAAACGATTATAAAGAATGCCTTTAAAATTGGATTTTTTTCCCACCGGACGCTATTTTTAAACCTCAGCAAAGGCATTCAAATTTAGTTTAGTTCTGTTGATTTCGGAAGGGCCAAAAGACACTTCCCCTTTAAGAGCGCATCGGGGGGGGGGGAGCATCGCCGGATTGACCCCTGCCTGGATCCGCCAGTATGGCCAGACCACAGCAAAGTTGCCGCACAACGAGCCCACACTACAACAACTGCGACCAGCCAAAGTTTCCGTCGGCGTGGACGGAGCGACCGCCGGGTCCTGCTGACGTAGCGGCTACCCCCCGCCCTCCCGCCGACTCCCCCACGCCAGCCTCCCGGCAGCCCCCGCGGCCACTCAGCAAACAGTCGCCTTTTACCGATCAATGGTGTTTGTACCCATTCACCATGCATCAGGCTGGCGTCCGGGCCGCCCCCCGGTAAGTGATGACTCGCCAGTCTGGCACCGCCGGGCTGGTGAGAAACGCTGCGGCGGTGGCGGCTGGCACGGGGTTCATTTGCTGGCCACTTTATGATGTGGCTAGCCACGCCGCATGGGACCACGGATTTGTGGCCGGTGGGCTGGACGGACGTCGCACCCCTGGCTTCAGACTCGCAGCCCGTGCCCTTCCCGCCGACACCGGTGCCGACGGAGAGGGGGGGGGGGGGTGCTGCGGTTCAAGCGTGTTTCTGGTTGATTTGATTTGATTGATTCTGGTTGCTGCAATCGCATGCTTCTAGGCAGGACTTCATGTCCTCGGGACCTCCAGAACCGCTTGCTCGTTCATGCACTGCCAATTGACATGAATACTCTAGGATGCTGGTGTTTGAGGCTGTTTGAGGCTGTTTGAGGCTGTTTGAGGCTGTTTGACAGCCTCGTGACAAGGAAGGTTGATTACGCTATCTCAGTTCAGGCCAAACTAAAATATGTAGATGAGCTACTAAGCATCTTTTCTTTCATCTCATGTACGTAGACCAATGCGTAGAAGGGAAGTGAATCCATTCGGTAACTGTCAGATTTTCATTAAGTTTTACCTGAATCATGAAAAATAGCTGGTGTGTTGCTGTTGTAGATAATTGCATACTGTATGTCAGGGCCAAGGGAATCGAACCATTTCTGGAACCCGTCACCAAACGAACACTTTGTGTTTTTAATTATGTTAAAAGATATATTTTCCGGGAAATTTAGTTGCAGCACCAATCATACCCCACCATGGCACAATATCTATCTACAGCAGAAAGCTCTCTTCAAAGACTATGCATACACTGCTTAATCAACATACTTTTGTTTTCATTCGATAAGCAGCAGCTCCTTTATGTGACCCCAGATTGCATTGCATGACATCGCGGTTTAGCGAAATATACCTGGAGAGAACTGGTGTATCATTATATCACATTGCAATATCATGCAGTACTTCATGAAACTGCAGCCATACCCAGCCAATCATATATGCTTAACACCACGCAATTCGGTGGCAGCCGAGCCACCACGGTGACGAAATGAGGGCGTGCTCAACAGTTGCTTAGCATTTTCCAGTTGAACTGAGGTACGCCAACGAGTTGTGCGCTCGGAGAATGCTTGAATCCGCTTTACTCATTTTGCATCAGGAAGGTGTGAAACATCATCACGCACACACAAGTGAGAACCGAGCAGCGAGCATTTTTGTCTACCTACGTATATGTCCCAAAGACAGCTATTGTCGTGAAGCTGACGTGTTTCCCACAAATTAACCTTGACGTCAGCAAAATAAAAAAAAACACAAATGCCCCTCTAACATGCTACAATGGGAGAGGGGAGATGGCCCCTCTCCCCACTCATGATCGCTACCCATTCGCATTCCAATCGCATGTCCATGCTGAAACACTACTGGTGAGCGGTAGTTCGAAATGTGTGAAGGTGACACCATTTGAATTAACGGCAATGACCCACCAGCCCAATACTGTTAAGCGATGCCCTGGGAAACACTGCCAACTATTCCGACTTCACGGTCGGTTGGCGCCTTGTCATACATTAGCGAAGTTTAGCATTTCAGATTAATTGGATGTCTGGCGATGCACAGAATGTTAACTACGTTATCAAATCTATGGATTGGGGACGCTCTCACCGGAGCAGTGCGGTCAAATTTTGGAACCTGAGTTGAAAACGACACTCAACCGGGAGGATATCTGCAGCCTCTATCCAACACTTTGTCGTCTATTAACATATTGACTGGCCTATGGCAATTTTATCATTATCATTTCCCAAAGTAACAAAGGCAAACATTATTCATTGTCGTCAGCTTTGGGACTGGATAGTGCTCCTGGACACAATTTAGTACTGAAACTGGCGTGACATGTTCTATAAGTCGTATATACATAACATTCAAAATTATAAGTGCATCTTTTCTGACGAGAATCGACTAATTTTTTGTTACAGCTGACGCTCAAATATAAATGAAGTTGGACATACTGCAGCACAGACCCCACGATGTATGTGTCTGCACACATGCCATACTATATGCAAGCCAACATTATTGTTCGGAGATGTAAGCCATAAATTCATTAATAAGCAAACAGTTGATGTGAGATGGCACGGAGCATGCGTGTCTGGATCGAGCCTGGCGTGGCTGATATCGCAGCCAACACACCTGTCAGTTCCCACTACATTGGATCATGTCAACACCAACACGAACGACATGCTAATCAAGGACACACCTTCGGCTTGTGGTCGTCGCGAGCGCCCGTATGACCACCGTCGGCTTCTGGTCGTTGCCGGCGCCCGTGTGACCACCGTCGGCTTCTGGTCGTCGCCGGCGCCGGTGTGACCACCGTCGGCTTCTGGTCGTTGCCGGCGCCCGTGTGACCACCGTCGGCTTCTGGTCGTCGCCGGCGCCCGTGTGACCACCGTCGGCTTCTGGTCGTTGCCGGCGCCCGTGTGACCACCGTCGGCTTCTGGTCGTTGCCGGCGCCCGTGTGACCGCCGTCGGCTTCTGGTCGTTGCCGGCGCCCGTGTGACCGCCGTCGGCTTCTGGTCGTCGCCGGCGCCCGTGTGACCACCGTCGGCTTCTGGTCGTCGCCGGCGCCGGTGTGACCACCGTCGGCTTCTGGTCGTCGCCGGCGCCCGTGTGACCACCGTCGGCTTCTGGTCGTTGCCGGCGCCCGTTTGACCACCGTCGGCTTCTGGTCGTTGCCGGCGCCGGTGTGACCACCGTCGGCTTCTGGTCGTCGCCGGCGCCCGTCTCGGACGGACTCGGACGCGACCCATGGAGTGCACCAACGCGATGCGGGAGTCGAGCCGACTCGGACGACAGCCCCGACACCAGCTGTTTGCCAACTGGAACACGTCCGACACGGCCGCCGGCGCAGACAATCTGGCTGAATGTTTCGCGGTGGTTTGGCAAACAGTCACAGACCGCCACTGCCCAGCCGAAGAAGACGTCATCGAAAACTCAACTACCTTAGATTATAGAGAATATTGACCTATGATAATAGTAATGCTGGCAGAAATATCGCAGCGGGATTGTGCCTGCCTAACATGGGTCACTCTTTGGATATCTGAAGCCAAAGTCGATGATCGCTCACTCTGGAACTCGGCAAAAACGCCTGTTGGAAATAGCACCGCATGAGTTCTACGGTCGCCCTTCTTACCACATCAGAGAGGTTGGCTTTCGGGCAAATCCTCAGGTGCCATTATCTAAAGCCATCCACTCCGCATGCAAGGACGCAATCTACCAAAGGGGAAGAGCAGTGCAAGACGGCAAGATCTTTGAATAGTACTTCACATCTGCGGGAGCTGACGTCTCAGCCGACGTGAAAGATGACGTTGATGGTGGTTTCTCGACGGCCAGAGCACCAATTGCTATTTCGAAGACTTCCAGCATATACCCATTACTGAACTTTGAAACCCGTAACGCGAACGAACTCTTGCAGAGGGACAAGACAGGCTTAGACAGCGCGCCTCTTACCGCCTGGATAGATGCCTACATCGCCTTGCCCTCAGCTTTTGCGCATCATTGATTGCTCGCTGACCATCGGTATACTTCCAGAGAGCTAACATAACACTAGATGGTGAGCCGGCCGAGACCGTGCCGATGTGCAAAGCCAATCGAGATATTGCTGTGTCCTCCAACTAAAGCAGATGATGAGTCATCTTTCCAAGACAACTGAGATCGTAGCGTGTCGTCGGCTAGGCACGTACCTAGCAAGCAACAATATTTCATATGCTTTCATGTTTACTTCTGACATCCAAGTGAAACTTGATGTGCATCTGGGCTCCTTGGTAATCCCACTCTAGAATAAGCTAAGCTCTTGCATATCCCACTGCACCGTTCAAAGAGATGCCAAGAACACATGGTTGAAAATATCTGGATTCGTTCAGATAAATCTATAGCGCATCAACTGTGTTACAATAGCAGCCCAAAAACGCCTATAATTCAAAACGTACTGGCTTGGAGTTATCCGAGTTAGTCGCATCATATTCGCCAGGTCTGTTAGCCATGTATTCACAATGGTCACCACAATCTTACTATGACTGTCATAGTTGCCAACATCTGATTCCGCTAAAACATCCAAGAAGGCGTAATACTTGCGTTGAGTCTTAGCAGCAAACAAGGCGTCAGATTGGAACGAAAAAAGCATTTAGGAATGCAATGCTAAATTAACCCGTCCCGTCTCGGGGGTCTTCAACCGCCCACTCAGGTTTTTCGCGGATAGCGGACGAACGGCGCGAGGCAGTGCGCCCAAATTTGGCATACATTTTCCCACATAAATTTGACTTGCTGATTTAAAACTTTTAGGTCAGGTCGTCTAGGGTCAAGGAGTTAGTCAAGGTCAAGTGAGGTCACCTCCAAAAAAGTTCAACCAGTCGTCACGCTCTAACGGATGCAGATATTTTATTGAAAATGTCAGCGTTAGCTTATCTTTACGGATGCAACAAAACGCACCAGTTGAATGTGTCATTTTCTTTTCGTTTTTGACTGCATATACATTTTGCCTATTTGCCAAATTGCAGTTCAAATACAGAATTCTGGTTAAAGTTAGCTTTTTTTTGTATTAGGGCAAGTTGACTTCCATCAACGTTTCTCAGTCTGCTCTACCCATTGGAAAAGGAAAATTACAGAAAACGTAAAAACTCAAAATTTTGAACTTTCCAAAAAATGAATTTATTTTTTGGGGGCCAAACAAATTTATAACCCTGGTCGATTTCGCTGTCCTTTTCTCATTCCAAATATTTTTTTTTTCTCATTTTTTCTTCTTCATATATCCCAAAATGAACTCCCCAGAGTCAAAAACATAACGTAAGTCGTGAAAAGTCATGAAAATCTAGCCCCCCTTGTGACGTCACTTTTAGGGTAATTTTTTGGGGAGGGTGGACCCGGACCATACTCGTCGAGCGCTTTCCGATGACACCTCTTTCGTTTTCGTGCGATGCTTAGTTTGGATTTTAGAGAGGGGTCTTTAACCGTCCCCCCCACCCCCCGAGACGGGGTGGGAGGATTTGACCGGAGAGACGGCGTGGGTTAAATTGATGTTTCATGAACTTCCAAACGAGCAAAAACGCTTTTTCTGAAACAAAGTGAATAAATGTTTAAAGAACTTCTTTTTCCATTCAACTGATTTTGGCTCCAATTGACTTTGAAACCTGAAGTCCTATTCGAGCCTGATAATCCTGTATAAGACTTCTGATGGTTACTGATCTTGTAAAACATATGCCACTGATCTGGAATTTAGCAGAAGAACGTTGGGTCACCGAACAATTTTTATAAGCACTGAATGCCTTAAAGCATATATTACATAGGTAGTGCGTAACTCCAGCAGAATACCCAGTGTATTGCCAACAACAACAATAATGGATGAGCACGCTTATGGTAATCCGTCTTCACTTAGTCCTAAGAAGCCACGTTTCCCTGCCTGAGCCTGGCCACAAGTATATATATATATATATATATATATATATATATATATATATATATATATATATATATAAGATATATATAAATATATAAATATATATATATATTTATATATTATATATATATAAATATATATATATAATATATATATATATATATATATATATATATATATATATATATATATATATATATATATATATATATATATATATATATATATATATATATATATATGTGTGTGTGTGTATGTATGTATATATATTTATGTATATATATCAGTACATATATATGTATGTATATATGTACATACATATATTCGCATTTTAGGTCGTACTTGACTCAGCGGACTTTTGGTTCACTGGCATGAATTGTGCTGTAGTGCGTAATGATCAGATCGCACGCAAACCAGCTCTCGGTGCTTCTTTGACGTCATTTGCGTCGGACACGTCAGGGATATTTGTTTCGTCAACGTCATACATCTCTCATAGTTTATCGTTGCGGCCGTACCACCTGTGTAACACGTGAACAGTGAACGTACCCGTTTGTTCGAGGCTTGTCAGTTCCATGTATGTGTGCGCTTTGCCGTACCTGATAAGTAATCCTCAGTTCTAATTTGAATTACGAAGATGGAGACCAGCGCGTGCAACTTCATTTTGGTATTCAACAGCTACTTTACATTGTTATTCAGCTTCATATAGCTATTTTCCAAGCAATTTGTTTGTTTATTGGGTGGTTCACGACGCACTTTCTGCACATTCACGGCTAACGGCGCCGCCCACACTGGTTCGCCGGTGGGCCGCGGGATCGGGAAATGTTCCGAGCGGCGCTAGTGTCGAACCCACGACCTTTGGTACCCATAGCTCAACACCTTAACCACTCGGCCATCCCCGCCCCTATTCACGCAATTTAACGGTTGGCTGTAGGACATTGCATTTTGTACACTATTGTCGGCATGTTTTTCAGCTTGTTTTAGGAAAACTGAAGCCAACCGAGCGAATGAATATTAAATGAGAATGAGTTACTGGCATAAATTTGAAAGGATCTGGTCCTTATTTATTTGCGGCGCTCAAAGGTGCTGCCCTCTCGCTACAGCCAGCGAAGTATTTTTTCCTATGCCTTCACTAAGACTCGTTCCTTCATAATGCTTTTGCACTCTTTCGCGAGGTATTTCCTAGTCAAGCCGTTTCTGTCCTTTTGCCGTGTTCTCTGCTTTTTACTCGACTACTTTCAATAGTAACTTAGACAGGTAATCATTGTATTCCTGGTTCAATTGCTTTTCGGCCGTGTATTGGCGTTGCTTTTAGGAACTTTTCATCTATTATGCTTTTACGTCCGCGGTGGTAAGACGTTCCGCGCAACATGACTTTTCTGCATCTGATCACCATTGTTCGCCTGCACGTCATCTTCCCAAAGCTAAGTGGCTGTTCGCCGAATTGTTTCCACTGATTGTTCTTCTTTTTGTACCGTCGTTTTGCTGTGGCCTGTATACAATATCACTTTCTTTGAATCACGCCGCTTTTCATTTAATTTACATCTATACGAAAGTTTCTCATGATTTGCTTCACAACATCCAGCGGGATGCCTTCCCGGCCGTGTTCGCGTCAACCATCGTGCCTGAGCTGCGTCCACGAAACACATCGCCCGCACCGCACCCAAACCAGAACAAGGAGCGACGCGTACTCACGGCCATAAAATACTGAACCTGCGCTTACAGATGCGTAAAATGCAGACATCTCGAATCATGTCAACTTTTCTGCATGTGACACATCAGACGAGCCTAATCAAGTTCCTGTATTCATATTGGCTGAAACGTCATCGGCGTGTGATGACGTCATCAACTCGCGTATTCGGAAAGTCCGATGCATAAAAAAGTGCCCGTGTGAGTAGGCCACAAGCTATGTAACATGCCCACCGCTTACTTCGGTGCTACCCTGCTGCAATTTGTTCATTTGATCACGCGACACATAGTTAAGTGTGGGATGAAGATGTTGTAGTTGCTGATTTATTTTTTTAAGTGAATGAAATGTGCGTATTACCAATTATTATACCATCAGCACATTTGGAACCTAGGTAGTTCCAGCAAAAGCTAGACAGCTTTTGCTGGGAATATTTGCATTATGTGAAAATGTCACTTCGATGACGTACGCAATCGATTAAATGATTAAGTTTTCCGGTTCGGAAACAAATCGAATCCGGAAGGTAAAACAGGCGATTGTGTTTGCCAGGCTCAGCATGCTCGAGCAGCTGAGCATTATCAGTTGTGGAGCACCACAGGAGGCCTGCCGAGCCTCAGAGGAGCCTTCACCATCTGCGCCCAGGTAACCATGGACTCAGGTAGCTGTATGGCGACTGTACACGGCTACTCCGTCGCTCAGGTAGCCAAGAAACCATATGGGGTCGATGTCGCACCAGCCTAATTTGGTTAAGAGCAGATCGTGATAGACGCTGTCGAATGCTTGGCCGAGGCCGACCGCCGTGATGATGGGGTCCGGAATTGTGTTGTGCGAAGCTGGCGGCATCGAGCATGACATCAAGTGCCGTGCTGTGACAGGACCTGCGGGCATACTGTCTGCTATGTAGGATTATATGTTGCTGTTTGCTAGATACGTGCTTAGTTGGCGACACACTATGTTCTCAGTTGACTTGCAAAGATGACCCAGAGTCTACATTAATCGGAATGACCGTAATATTCCCTTTGGCTTTGCATATTGGCACCGCCTCGACCGACTTCGCATCTACTACTGTGTTAACTCTCTGGAAGTTTGCCGATGGTCACTGAGGTATGGTGTTAGCTCTCTGGAAATATGTCGGCGGTCAGCGAGGTATTGTGTTAACTCTCTGGAAGTTTGTCGGTGGTCAGCGAGGTATTGTGTTAGCTCTCTGGAAATTTGTCGGTGGTCAGCGAGGTATTGTGTTAGCTCTCTGGAAATATGTCGGCGGTCAGCGAGGTATTGTGTTAACTCTCTGGAAGTTTGTCGGTGGTCAGCGAGGTATTGTGTTAGCTCTCTGGAAATTTGTCGGTTGTCAGCGAGGTATTGTGTTAGTTCTATGGAAGTTTGTCGGCGGTCAGCGATGTATTGTGTTCTTGTTGTAGGTTTGTGTCAACTCTCTGAAAGTTTGCCGGTGGTCAGCGAGATATTGCCGATGCGAAAAAGCTGAACACAAGGCGATGTAGGCATGTCTTCACGCGGTAAGAGGCCCGATGTCTAAGTCTGTCCTGCCGCTCTGTAAGGGTTCACTCGCGTTACTGGTTTCGAAGTTAATGGATGGTGATTGGTCGATGCTGGAAGGCTCCGCAGCCGCATTTTGTGGTCTGGCCGTACAGAAACTGAAAGCAACTTCGTCTTTCAGGTCGGCTGAGACGTCAGCTCCCGCAGACGAGAAGTACTCGTCAAAGTTCTTGCCGTCTGCGCAGTGTTCTTCACCCTTGGTAGATTGTGTCCTCACAAAGTGGATGGTTTTAGATGATAACACTTGAAGATTCTCCCGGAAGCCCATCTGTGTGATGTGGTCAGAAGGGCGACCGTAGAACTCATGCTGTGCCGTTTTCAACAGGCGTTGTTACCGAGGTCCAGAGTCTGCGGCCATCGGCTCGGGCTCCGGATATCCCAAGAGAGACCCATGTTAGGTAGGCACAATCCCGCTGCGACCTTACCGCCAGCATTACTAATACCATAGGTCAATATTCTCTATAATCCAAGGTAGTTGAGTTTTCGATGACGTCTTCTTCGGCTGGGCAGTGGCGGTCTGTGACGGTTTGCCAAACCACCGCGAAACATTCAGCCAGATTGTCTACGTCGGCGGCCGTGCCGGACGTGTTCCAGTTGGCAAATAGCTGGCGTCGGGGTTGTCGTCCGAGTCGGCTCGACTCCCGCATCGCGTCGGTGCGCTCCATGGGTCGCGTCCGAGTCCGTCCGAGACGGGCGCCGGCGACGACCAGAAGCCGACGGTGGTCACACCGGCGCCGGCGACGACCAGAAACCGGCGGTGGTCACACGGGCGCCGGCGACGACCAGAAGCCGACGGTGGTCACACGGCGCCGGCACGACCAAACCACGTGAACGGCGCCGGCACGACCAGAAGCCGACGGTGTCACAGCGCGGCGACGACCGAAGCCACGGTGTCAACGCCCGGCACAAAACGTTACCGCAACAATTGGTGGCACCCCCGGCCCGGAAAAAAACAGGTGGGGCTTTTGGTTTTTATAAAAAAAATTCCCCTCCCCCCCCCTTTCCCCCCGGAATTTTTTTTTTTTTCCCCCCCTCCCCCCCAAACCCACACCCCTTTGTTCCGTGTCACATCAGTCCAAACTAGATGGTAGGTTCGTCACGCTTAAACACAATTGCTGTTGACTGGTTGTGTAATTGTTATTGTTGTTGGCACCTAGCTGAATGCCGTCGTGCAACACATGCCTACCTATTTTCACAATCACCACGGATGTCCGACAATGCCCAGCGCAGCTGAATAATCGCTTTCATGAATCTCACTTTGCTTCAACAGCAGCAAGATCAGCGTAGCGGCCGCAGTAGTAATGTATGCTGTGGCAGCCACCCGCCATGGTTGCAGCGCATTGATCTCAGACAGGATAAATTGAACAGCAAGCGTGCAGAGCTCTCGGAACACAGCTGACGTCGCCTCCCGGGCGATGTTAAGAAGGCCAAACCGCCAACACGAGCAGTCATCAGCAGCGGCCGGTCAACACGGGCAAACTGCAGACTGTCAACATGAAGAGACTGCAAGTACGAGCAGACTGGCTACAGTTGACGTGCTCTGACCAGCCTCCCGGCATCATCCCTACTCTACTCTTTACCCGTGCTATGCCCTTCAACTCTACTCTACCCCCGTGAAGATGGATAGCGAGCTATGATAGCAGCACCGTATATTGATTACAATTTAGTTATGGGCGCAAAATGACCCTAGATGTCGACGCGCCCCTAAACTCCAATCCAATCCAACTCTGCCCCACCCTTCAATCCTACTCTACCTTTCAAACCTACTCAACTCTTACACCCTATTCTATCCTTCAAACCTACTCAACTCTTCAGCCATACTCTACCTTCAGCCCTACTCTACCCTTCAACCGTAGTCTACCTAGAGTATGGTTGAAGGGTGGAACCTTCAACCATACTCTGCTTTCACTCCTACTCTATCCTTCATCTCCACTTTATACTTCACCCCTACCCTTCACCTCTTCACTCTTTTATCCTTCACCTATATTCTACGCCTCACCCCTACTCTACCCTTCGCCCCTACTGAATCCCTCAACCCTACTCTACTCTGCGCACATACTCTGCCCCGTTCGGGCGCTTTAGCCGGACTGATGATGCCTTTCCCGTCCACCTTCTGCCGCAAGAGTGACACCAGACCTTCACGACTCAGCGCGGCTCGGGCTTCCGGCGTCCACAGGATCTGAAACGTCAGCACCGCCGGCTGAAACGTCAGCACCGCCGGCTGCCTGGCGCCGAAACACGTTTGTGACCGGCGCAAGGGGGCTGACGTGGCACAGTACGGCACATAGGGGCTGCGACGTGGCACAGTGCCGCACACCGGGGCTAATGTGGCGCAGTACCGAACATAGGGGCTGACGTGGCACAGTGCCGCACACAGGGGCTAATGTGGCGCAGTACCGAACATAGGGGCTGACGTGGCGCAGTACCGCACACAGGTACTGACGTGGTACAGTACGGCACACAGGGGCTGCTGACGTGGAACAGTACCGCACGCAGGGGCTGACGTGGCGCAGTACGCACACAGGAGGCTGAAGTAGCACAGTGCGAGTTGGCGTGAAGGTATGCTGATGATGTGTAGTTTTTGGCAGCCAGTCAGCTTCTGACAGGCCAGCTCTGTCACTTGCAAATACAGTAATTGAGTGCCGGACCAATAGCCAGCGGCCAACTTCATGCTTATCTGGCCCCTCGTGCTATGCCCATGTTGTTGAACATCGACCCTCTGAATGCGTGCTGACTGACGCTGATGGCAATGCGGCCATGGAAGCAAAGAATGCCAATGAAACGCAAAACGTAGAAATGGTGCTGCAAAACCAATTCAGTTTCACCTGATTCTAGAGTAATTTAATAATGCACAACACAATCAGCCAGATAAAAATATCGTTGCCCAGAGTCGGCAACGCCGGAGATCGGGGAGGGGAAGCAAAGGGTGACGGGAAGCTGGTCCCCTATCATTAGTCAGGGGGGGGGGGAGCATCCAGTTTCGCCCTGTCCCTTCTGAAAGCTGAAATGAGGCCAGATCCACAACGATCAAGCCAGCCCAGGGACCGCCATCCCCCAAAATGGGCAAGGAGGCCCTTCCTCAGGAAACGAGACAAGTAACCAGCCCACCTCGTCTTGTCGTCCCAAGACCTAGGGTGCCCTCGTCTTGCTGTCCTCCCAAAAACGCCTAAGTTGGTACAGGAGATCCCTAATTCTTACGGAGAGCCCCATGATGCAAAAAAGGCCCCAGATCTGGTAGGGAAGGCCCCACAAATAAGAAGAAGCCCTCAGGGGACCTGAGAAAGTGAGAAGAGGTCATTAAGTCATCATAGGAGGCATTCAAAATGCAAGATTAGGCTTCCAAGACATGAAGGGAGACTCCAGGAAAGAACGAGAAAGAGAGAGAGAGAGAGAGAGAGAGAGAGAGAGAGAGAGAGAGAGAGAGAGAGGGAGAGAAATAAAGAAAGAGAAGTGCCTAATACATAATGCCTAGACCCTCGTGACACAAGGGACGAAGACAGGGGACCCCTCGAGACACAAGGTACCCCTGGATGAAAAGGAAACAAGGAGGCACAAGCTAAATTAATCCTAGCCTCCTTTTAAAATGGAGGGCCCTAATTTGAACAAGGAAGTTCCAGTATCAGCAGACGTAAGGGGATGCTGCGCGGCGTAAAGAAATAACCCCCGTCAAAAAGGGAAGGAAGCCTGAGGAAACGAGACGACGGCGCTAGGGCATTACATGAGACCACTAATTTGAGCGATGCGACTCAGAATACAAGAAAATACATCATAAGCGTCATTAAGAGCCATAGCAAAACGAGACGTCCTCTTGTCATTGAGCCTGATGGTTACCATCCTTCTGTTATGGAACTGGTTGCTACCCTCTTCATGCTATGAAGCTGATGGCTACCCTCCTCCTGCTATGGAGCAGGAGGAGCAGGAGGAGCCCTTATGTTCGGTACTGCGTCTACCCTCCTTCTGTTGTAGAGCTGGTGGCTACGGTCCTCATATTATGGAGCTGGTGGAAACTTTCCTCTTGCTATGAAGCTGGTGGCTACCCCCTCTTATTATGGAGCTGGTGGCTACCGTCCTCCTGCTGTGGAGCTGGTGACAACCCTCCTCTTATTATGGAACTAGTGGCTACACTCCTGTCCTCTTGCAACATCCGTGTTGTAGTACCCATACACACGATATAGCCGCCTTGTTCAAGCTCTGATCAGTAAAGAGGTAGACGTAGATAAATACGTAGATGCACAAAATACTTCTTTTTAGTTGAAAGATATGGGCCAATGAGATGGAGAAAGATATTTTAAGAGCAATGGTGTCATAACTTTAGCAATAAATAGCAAGCATACCATTAAACTCCTTAATCCGATATGGTTATAAAAGGACTGCTTGAGCCCGAAAGTGACTACTCTTTTGGACCTAGGAGGCCCATCCGAGGCTCGCCTGGACATATTTGGTGTGGCGTTATTGGTGTCACGGGTGGTGCCGTTGTGAGATGTGCACATCCGGGACACCAGGGCTCCAAATGTACCTTGGCGTTTAACAATGAGGCTTGGTCGTTGCGCGACAGGAGTGCGTTCCAAATCCAAACTAAATCGACAGTAAGTTTCCAGCGAAGCCGTTGCTGCTTGGTGCCGTTGTCTGGGGCGCCTTTCCGCTGGCGCCCTGGCGCAGTCGGTGGTGCCTTCCGCTGGCGCCCTGGCGCAGTCGGTGGTGTCCTTCCGCTGGCGCCCTGGCGCAGTCGGTGGTGTCCTTCCGCTGGCGCCCTGGCGCAGTCGGTGGTGTCCTTCCTGCGCCCTGGCGCAGTCGTGTCCTTCCGCTGGCGCCTGGCGCAGTCGGTGGTGTCCTTCCGCTCTTTTTTTTTTTTTTCTGGCGCGTGGTGGTGTTTGCTGCGTGGCCGTGTGGTGTTCTTCGCTGGCCCCTGGCGCGTGGTGGTGTCCTTCGCTGCGCCCTGGCGCGTCGGTGGTGTCCTTCGCTGGCGCCCTGGCGCGTGGTGGTGTCCTTCGCTGCCCTGGCCAGTCGGTGGTGTCCTTCGCTCCTGGCGCAGTCGGTGGTTCTTCTGGCGCCTGGCCTGGTGGTTCCCTTTTGTTTTTTTGTCCTGGCCGTGGTTTTTGCTTGTGTTCTTGCCTGGCGTTTTGCTGGCGCGTCGGTGGTGTCCTTCCGCTGGCGCCCTGGCGCAGTCGGTGGTGTCCTTCCGCTGGCGCCCTGGCGCAGTCGGTGGTGTCCTTCCGCTGGCGCCCTGGCGCAGTCGGTGGTGTCCTTCCGCTGGCGCCCTGGCGCAGTCGGTGGCGTCCTTCCACTGGCGCCCTGGCGTAGTCGGTGGTGTCCTTCCGCTGGCGCCCTGGCGTAGCCGATGACGTCCTTCCACTGGCGCCATCCTACGGTCGGAGCGTCCTTCCGCACCCTGGCGAGGGTCGGAAATATATGAACTCCATCTCTCAGCTACCGACACTTTTCGGCTGACTCCCGATAATTGAGTGGTCCGCTAGCTTGATTAAACCATGCCAGAGAAGCACAGAACCAGGATGGTGCGTCAGCTAACTTTTCCCGGCGCCAACTGTCGTGTTTTGGGCGCTTTTGTGATGGGAACTCCGAGCTGAACTTTGGGGAAAGTGAGTGACGTTAAACGTTCATTTTTGACTGAAAACGCACTACTCGAGACTTCGTCAGCTCAATTTCAACTTCACAACTCCAGCTTACGCTTTCGCCTGCAGAAACGGAATGATTGCGCGAGGCACTAGCTGAGAGAAGAGGAGGCTGAGCGACTACCTCGCACGCCCATGCGGCAAACCTAGACTATAGGCTGACGAATTGGTCAGGATTGTTCCGATGTCTGCCTTGAGCCACACACGCAACTCACGGCTGCATGCAACGAAGCGCCCCTATACAAGTTTGCTCTACGAGTGCTGAAACGCGTTTCTTTCAGAATTGATGTGTTGAACCTGCATGCGTAGACCTGTTGTAGACGGCGTCGGACATCATTGGGTTTTCCTCTTCTTGACCTTTTCACGGATCCACTGATTATTGTCGCTATGTCACTATCACTATCGCTGTCCGATTATGTGGCCGGCTCCGCCGGGTCTTACCTCGCCTACTACGGACGCCACAGCCGAGGCAAGTTCGTGAGTAGAACACAAACACAACTACCAAGTACTACTGACGGGGTGCGCTACACTGCCATCCATGGCCGAGTTTCGTGTACAAAGCGCAGCAAGATGAACATGTCCTAATAGTGCTACCTTTGTCGAGTATCGCTATGAATAAATACGGCTGGCGTACATTTATGGGGCGTGCGCTTCAGACCGCTTCAGACCATCCTGCTGTAAAGCGAAGGTCAGCCGTGCCCTTCAGTGGTTTGGAATTCATCCTTTCCTCAAAATGGCCATATACCAAAAAGCAAAAACCTATAACATATGATGAACATATGATATACCACTTACACTACCCATCTACGTAGCAGAACCGGTGGGGGCGCAAACCGGCGCTGCAGCTGCCGCAGAGCAGCCACACGAAGCGAGACGTGTTGAGTGACGTGTTTGGGACGGACTGCATGGCATCAGGTGTGATACGCCAGACCCCCGAACCGCAGCAGGCAGACCAGCACCGACCCAGTACGGCGCAACACAGCTCACCTGTGTGGTCTCCGCAGTGCATCGAGTCGGACGCACGAGGCCGCCGCATCACAATCGCAGGGATCAGGAGGGCGAGGGGGAGCGGATGGGGCGGGATCAGAGGGCGAGGGGAGCGGATGAGGAGCGCGCGCTCCCCCCCCCACGACGGCAGATTGATCGGCGCACGCTTCTGTCGTGGACGATTGGATGCGATCGGACGCTGGGCCATGTTGTGGCGAGGCCCCGCTCGTACCGAAAGATTTCACCACAAATCGTTTGCGAGCCCGGAGTGGGTGCAACTAAATTTTAATTCGGTAAACAGGTTCATTGTTCACAGGAGACTAAAGTGGTACATAGCAAGCTAACACAGAAAGAATAAACGATTTCCATTCAAACAGCCTCGAGCCCATCCTCAACTTAAATACGACGAAATATAAGGATAGGTCTTGAATTTCACGGTGCCATAACAATACCATTTGCAAGCCTTGGTTGTTGTAAGTGTAAGAATTGCAATCCGAACTATTACTTTCTGGTGACATGGTGATTCAAGTATTCCTCCTTACCTTTTCCAATCCGAGTAACTATACGGCTATTTCCTCTCCCTCGTGATCCCTAACGCTGCTGCGCGAAGTCAAGGACCAGCTGTTGCTTTTCTTCTTTTCTAAGTGAGCATCTCATGGAGGTGTTGGAGGTGGTGTGGTCAACGCCATTATGGCTGACAATATCACCGGTCGTGAAGCTTAAGTGGTGAAACTTTGAGCGAATCTCTTTGTATCGGCCACCCCAGCATTCAGGACCGTCGTATCAGTGTGCATTTCCGTGCTGCACAAAGTTGAGAGATGTCTGCGGTGCATGGCATGCGTCATGTGTATAAGGAATGGACAGGTAGTTAGAATGAAACTTTTTAGTGTAGGGTTTTGTGGTGGATTCGTTGCATTGATGCCTGAAATGTTGCTGTCTGAACCGGAGTTTCAGATTGTTTATGATGCTTACTGCGGAACGATAATGGATGAAAAAGAATAGCTAAACGTTATGTTGGACACTTGCTATGTATATTAGTTTCATGTGTTAATTCTGAACGGCGAAGTACTTCAAGTCTACCTCATTGGTGGGATCAATGTTGCGTTAGCAAGCATATTTCTCATATAAATATATTTAGCCTGAGTTATTCTTCGAGAAGCTTTACCGAATCTGCCAGTGATAAGCGCAAGCTTGTTACATTAACCTTAAAACCCACCTCCCTCTCGGCAAATTCTGGTTCTATAGCACAATTTTGTCAGAAGTTTACCGTACCCACATATCGGGCACGACCTCCTGGTGCCTACGCCCTCCACTTTGCTTGGTCAGTTGTCGGCTGGTCATCCCAATCGAAGGCGCTACAAGCGATGCGTGAGACTCGAACCCGTTGTGCCAAGACTGGAAGACCTTTTCAGGTTCTATCCACCGACCTAGCCATGCAGCAAAGTTTAGTAGGATGCTAGACAAACTTTAAACATTCTTCCCCTCGGGCGTTGAAAGTCATTTCTGCATCAAACAATTTTATTTTTCAATATTGGCCCAAACATTTTTGTTGGCTTCCCATTGAAATATTTTGATATTTAATGGGCCCTTAAAAACAAACTTTTTCCTTCTCAAAATACAATGACATTTCTGTTACAATATTAAAAAAAAACTTGACAGTTCGGCCGCTAGAGCATCCAGATCACCCATGGATGCGAAACTGAATCCCCATTGGTGCGAAGTATTGTAAAATGTATGATTTGTGCTATTTTGAAACATTCATAGCTCCTACAGACCATCAAATATCTGCTACATCTCGATTCCTCTGACCTTTCAGTCCTTGCTTTGTTTGGAAAATCGGTCTTAAACACTAGCTCAACTTTTTGAAAATGGTCATGCATTCCATTCAAGCAAATCCAGTGAAGTATAATGCTGTTATTCAGTTCATCTTTTTAGCCCAAGGAAATAATATCATGTTCATGAGCCAGACAGTTCTAATTGTGCCATTGTCCACGGTATTCAGCGAGAAACTAACACAACCTAGCTCGGATTTGCAAGATTATTTGTCCGCCATCCAGTGCAGGATTCAGGAGAGGATCAGAAGGGTCAATTTGCTACCTTCACCACTTTTAACTAGGCTACTGTTCTCTGCAATAGTTCAACTGAAACAGGGTGCTGGTCGGCAACCGCTGTAGCTATGCTGACTGCTACATATCATCCATTATTGTCAGTTAGACGAGCCACTTACTAGGACATTACTGCGACTAAGGCGGGCATTAATATTCCATATTGCTTGCCATGACGTGCCAAGGATCCGTTATGAGCTCGCTACTCAATTTCACAGCCGATGTAGAAGAAGATGCTTCACCTGCTAACATGCATTTGTAGAGCAACAGCTACTCAATTCAGCTATCTCGAGCCGCCGGCGGTGCTGTGCTCTTCGCCGTTCCCAGTTTATGTCGAGGGTTATAATACATGGGGCGTGAAAGATGGCGTTCTTGAGGGGTCCGCTCGCGCAAGGAGCTCTCCCATTCGTCCAAGCTTAAGTCCGAAAGAGGCATTTGCTTGTGCCACCCTGGGTGGATACTGTAACAGCTGTCGCGGGGACGGGTCAGTTGGCTGCGTTGTCCAGTACACTAGAGTGATGACGTCGGTTGGTACTCCTGTATCAGCTGTCGCGGGGACGGGTCTGTGGACGGCGTTGCCCAGTACACTAGAGTGATGACGTCGGTTGGTACTCCTGTAATAGCTGTCGCGGGGACGGGTCTATGGACGGCGTTGCCCAGTACACTAGAGTGATGACGTCGTTTGGTGCTCCTGTAACAGCTGTCGCGGGGACAGGTCAGTTGGCTGCGTTGTCCAATAAACACTAGAGTGGATTCCCGACAGTCGGGTTGGTGTACTCCTGTATCAGCTGTCGCGGGGACAGGTCAGTTGGCGGCGTTGTCCAGTACACTAGAGTGATGACGTCGGTTGGTACTCCTGTATCAGCTGTCGCGTGGACAGGTCAGTTGGCGGCGTTGTCCAGTACACTAGAGTGATGACGTCGGTTGGTACTCCTGTATCAGCTGTCGCGGTGACAGGTCACGGGCGGCATTGCTCATTACACGATAGTGATGACTCTTGTTGGGAACAGACAGATCTATACAGACACTACATCTATACATCTAACAGACATCTAACATCTAACATCTAACATCTAGCATCATGCATCTAAGACACACTAATACAATGTGGTAAGCTTTCCTCACTCTTATTATTGGAGACGATCGTGATATTTTGTGCCAAAGCGCCGACGTAGCGAGGCTTGACGAGTAGCCAAATGCAGCCAGCCCGCATTTTTCGTGTTTGTTGTCCTCCACGCAGTATCTTCACGAGTCGTCCGTATTTCCGCACCCCTGTGCCTTTCACCAGCACTGTCCACAACCACTGACGACGTTTATTTGCTGACGTTGACGGCGACGTTAGCACGCCACCGAATAGGTCGATGATGATGAAAAACTCTACCGTTGGTCAGAATTGATTGTGCGATCCTGCGCGCGACATTGGGCTGGGCTCACCAAAGTCTCCAATTTCTGACATCGCGACTAATTATTCAGAAGGTATTGAATTGTTCGAGCACATCGGCTGCTTAACCTGGTCTTTCCAATTAAATCATCACACCTGATCTCGGAGGTTTGGGGTGGGGGTGGAGGGGTTGGCTCATTTTAACGGTTCACTAAGTAACATAGTCTTAGTGTTTGTCTTCAATGTTTGAACGCTAATAGTATTCTACACCATAATATAACTCAAGTTTTTCGGTATAGAGCATTGGCGCACGGCACAATTGTATCTCGCGATATCCCTGCTTCCTGTATATCTACCTGCATCTGTTTCTGTGAGCGATGCATCGACTTTGCCCGTTGCATGGCTTTATCCATGTCGGTGATTAAAATAATAAACATAGACGTGAACGAATTCGAGTTCCTCACGACCACCTGGTTACCAAACCAAACTCATCGCAACAGAAAACATCCTCGTCACTCCAAGGACACCACAAAAACGTCTCATCATCGACTGCACCGACGCCTCAATAAACGCCATACCGCCCTGACAATCAACGCCACATGGACTTCTCAGTATCCACCGCACTGACGCCTCAGTATCCACCACACTGACGTCTCAGTATCCACCACACTGACTTCTCAGTATCCACTACACTGACGCCTCAGTATCCACTGAACTGACGTCTCGGCATCCACCACACTGACGTCTCGGTATCCACCGCACTGACGTCTCAGTATCCACCGTACTGACGCCTCAATATCCACCACACTGACGTCTCAATATCCACCGCACTGACTTCTCAGTATCCACCACACGGACGTCTCAGTATCCACCACACTGACTTCTCAGTATCCACCACACTGACGCCTCAGTATCCACCACACTGACGTCTCGGTATCCACCAGACTGACGTCTCAGTATCCACCGCACTGACGTCTCAGTATCCACCACACTGACGTCTCGATAACGCCACACTGACGCCTCACTACCCACCACACTGATTCCTCAGTACCCACCACACTGACTTCCAAGTATCCACCACACTGATATCTCAATATCCACTACACTGACTTCTCAGTATCCAACACACTGATATCTCAGTATCCACCACACTGACTTCTCAGTATCCACCACACTGATATCTCAGTATCCACCACACTGACGTATCGATAACGCCACACTGACACTTCAACAAACGCCACACTGATGCCTGATGTACACGGTAGTCACACTGAACAGCGATCAGGCCTGGTTAATCAGACATTGATAGGGCTCCTCAGCGACACACCATTGATCGACGGGGAGAATACCCCCGCCCACCCACCTCCCGCTTATCTCAAGGACGGGCTCGGCCGATATTGACAATTAAAACGGCCAGCGATAGCGCCGTGACGTGCAGTCTCAGACGTACGTGGTATGTGCTGCGGTGCGATTCGGACCAGGGATGTTGATCTGCACACGTTAAGGGGCAACTGGCGCAACCAATCGTTCGTTTGTCCTCCAATCATTAGTTTCCATCCCCCATTAATTCACTAGTCGCCGAATCAAACCGAAGCTTGACAATCGAGCCTATGGATACTCCATTCCAGGGCGATCGATTGCATTCCCTCTCAATGAGTTTCTTTTCTCAGTCGATAGCGCCCTTCCTCGGAAAAAAAAGTCATGAAAAACATCAATTAGCCACCAAATTAATATCAGAAAGTGACACTCATGATCCCAGCCATAGTTCAGTCATTATTATAGACAATTACTTACATTATGGTGAAGTAATTATCCAAAGTAATTCCTTGACCATGGTGTTTCCCTTTTCTTCTCGAAGTATTGAATCTTAGATTAACAATTTCGAGAATACTTTCTATCAATAGTTCTGATTTTGACATACCGATACTTCCATGTCAAAGAGTAAAGCAAAACAACGGCATAACTCATTAAGTATCTACTAATTGGTTTGAGCTTTCCGATGACAGACATTACAATCTTCCTTGGTTCGGTTCATATGTCAAATTGCAATGATTACTACATTTTTGTCTTCAAGAAATGACAAACATGATGCCATACTGTCGTCACTTTGTGGGGAAAAAGGCGTATAATCCATCAAGTGGCAGCTATGGAAAATGTCGTGGAGATTTCTCAACGCACGTTCAAAGTATCGCGAATAGTCGACAGAGGGCAGATTTGCTCTCCCCCGGGCAATTCAGGGTTACGTTTTTTTTTCTCCCTTTTGGGGGGGGAAAGGGGGGAGGGGGGGGACTCAACCCACAACCTTTTTTTTGGGAAGGGGAAATTTCCCCAACCCCCCCCCTAATTAGGGTACTTCAATCCGCAAATCTGCGGTGATGTCTGGTCACCGGCCGAACTGGTGTGGTGATATGCGGCACACTCCGTTCTCGATGGACGCCACACTCTACTCCTCTCCAATGGGCTCCACACCTCGTTCTTGACGGGCACCACACTCAGTTCTCGATGGGCGCCACAGTCCACTTCTTCCCAATTGGCGCCGCACTCCGCTCACAATTCCGGTGCCACACTCCGTTCTCGACGGCCGCCACACTTGCTCCGAAGACGTGCCTTAGCGCCCCCACGATCCAATTAGAATATCTGAAGAGACGAATCACGTGCGGCATAGACAACTCCCTGCGGATGCCGGATCAGCACCAGATTAAAATCCAATTTGGGACCTGCCAGTGTTCAAGGAAATGGATCTACGGCTGACGCATGCGGCAATCCCACTATGTGCTCGCGGATTACGAACAAGTGGTATCATATGGTGGCAAATGGCACGTCCAGGTGACGAGTGCATCCATCTGCTCCAGATCTTTGCTGTGGTTGTGAGATGTTGCTATGTGTCTGTGAGGTGTTGTTTTGTGTTTGCGAAGTGTTGTTATGTGTTTGTGAGGTGCCAGTTACGAGATGTTGCTATGCAACTGTGAGGTGTTGCTATTTGGTCGTGGGGTGTTGTTATGCTGTTCGTGTTAGTACGTGGATGTCAGGTGTTGCTATGCGGTTGGAAGGTGTTGGCATGAGATTGCGTGCCTAATTTTCATAGAAAAGAAGTGTACTTGACTAATATGACTAATATCCGTTTTAAGCGCCATGCACAGAATGTCAAAAACAATCAGGATTCTTCAAGTAGCGAATAAGATGCGATGCTGCGTACATTATACGAATCAAATTCTTCGATATTTGTACATCCAAGCGTTGAAGGGATTGTCTCAGAATCTGATCGCGTTCTAAAAGCACACTGAAGACGTTATTTGATACTTGGAAGCACTTCTGACGACAATGTAAAAGGCATTTGGGTTCTCCAGCAACAATATTTCACGTGTCGCATTTTATTTATCCTTAGCTCACCTGGCATTAATACCACAAAGCAAGATGAGTCAGCACTATAATCGAAAGGACAGGTGCGGTATGTTCGCAAATTGCTCGTGATGTTGTCGCGGTCGGAAAAACTCGCACGGTGATTGGCTGTCGCTTACAATATTGCCACGACGACACCAGTGCTGAGAAATGAACTGGTGTAACCCGATCCAAATGTGTCTGTTAGCTGTGGTAGCGAACGTAATACGAATATGATTTTAACGAAATTTTAATTTTGTGATTTTAACGTTATACCGCTTTGAATTAAAATATGAAGCTTGGAAGGGTGGTATCACGGTGGTAATATTATCATGGTGATAACACAACAGCTAACAATTTTGTTTCAACTCCGGCGCAATGTGATGCGTGCAAGCAGCAATAGCTTTTACTATGTTAATGGGTAAAATGAGCAAAATAATGGAAAAGACAATGACAAATTATGTATGGCTTAGGTGAACAAACACCATGGCTTCCCCTCAGCAAACCAAAAGCTTGTTATACCTAGTTCCATAATTGGCATTCCATAGTGGTGTAAACTGCAAGACTCATCCCGATGTAAGTGCTTGATAAATGACCAATGAACAGCATGCCAAGTTTGCATTAATTTGTGAGTATTGCACATTTCACATCACATGATGGGTAAAATACATGAGCAATTGAATATATATGCAGTTAAAGTGCATATGTGTTTTTTGATAGGTTGGCAGATTATAAAAATAAAATTTTCTTTAAAATCATATTCGTATTACGTTATGTAAAATTTTAGGCATACTGTGGAAGTTAACCCAGTATGCCCAGATCTAATGCTTTTCTCAACCTCACTGAGCTTGAGAAAAGCATTAGAAGTATATTACTGGTGGGGTTTCTGCAGTTTTTCTTCGAAATGTAATGGCTGTCTGGCATCCTTGCGTCTTAAGATATTCACGAGACACATCTTTCATACATTTTACCTGCATGAGCAAAATGGCTAGGCTTGACTAAGTCAGGTTCGGTTTGGTTAGTCTATGTTGAACATTGTTTCTATTATATTTTCGAGAACATTTTTGTTTTAGAAAGTTTACATGTTGCATTAGGTTTGTTTTTTTCGAGTAATTTGTTATCGAACAAAACGTGCTTGAATTTTGTGCACTTGAAACTTGCCAAATGTGCCATCTTCGGCATGCTGCAGTCAGCTAGACATCACTAATTATCTTCACTAAATGTTAATATGAAAGGGTTGTGGACATCCATGCTTAGAACAAAGTGCATACAAACAAATTCCCACGTTTGTAAAAAGCATATTTCTAATTTGTGGGAGTTTTAACAAAAAAGGACATAAAGTCATCATTTTCAAGCTAAACCTTGCTGTGAAAAACATCAATGTTTACACTTCTGAGGAAAATACTTTTCTTCCAGCCTCTCCCCTCATCCTTAGGCGTGCCCACGACAATCAAAATACTCGTACCCCTGTCTACCAGTGTTACATATACCTAGAAATGTTCGTTGCAGCAAGCGGGATCAAAAGCAGTGGCAGTGTCTCGGCATACAGAATCGCTCGACAACGTCCTCATCTTGTCGGCCGTCGGGAGGCCGAAAAACATTTCTTTTGGTTTGCTTGCAGTTGCATTTGTATGCATCGGCGCAAACAAGAAGAATAGCGCCGTTTTCTACGATCCATTTGCCCTTGACGGTCGGATGTGATCCAAGCTAAAACTGTCGCGATTGTTACGAACCGACAGCGTCCCAAATGGAAGATATAATGGTTGGCAGTCAAGCATCGCTGATCTCTACATACGTGACGTCACACATATGTTGACCAATCACACAGCGAGGAATTCTGAGGCGTTTCTTTGAAATGGTTAAGTAATTTAGGGATTACAAAATATAACTGAATGCCACCATCGTCCTTAACATTAAAAATCACCAGTGAAACTTTAATACAAATACGGTCTGTCCCGGCAAGAAACTTGTCCGTTGGCTGATAACGTGCTTGAGTTGGGAAAAATATGCATAGAGCTGAAGAGACAACGACTTCCTCAATAAACGTACCTGTTCAGTTCCAATTATGTCATAGGTCTAGGACGCTATCATCTATGCTATACTATGCTACACCATCTATACCATACTATCTATTCATCTATGGGGCGGGGATGGCCGAGTGGTTAAGGTGTCGGGCTATGGGTACCAGAGGTCCCGGGTTCGACTCTGGCGCCACTCAGGACATTTCCGAATCCCGCGGCCCACCGGCGAAACAGTGTGGGCGGCGCCATTAGCCGTGACTGTGCATAAAGTGTGTCGTGAACCAACCAATAAACAATAAACAATCTATTCATCTATACTGTACGATGCTACACTCCATTACCAACTGCGGTACTTGGCGAGGCACTATTGACTGGAAAATGAGGGGCAGGATATCCCCCCATCATGCCCCGGGAGTGTCCAGACAGTATTGGATGATTCAAACGCCAATGTGTAGGCGGCCTGTAAATCACCACCTCGGGCACATAACGAATATTGTTCCACACTTCGAGGGGATATTGGTGTCACAGGTCAAAGTCTCACCCAGAACCTGGCTGATGTTGATAATCGTCTCGTTGGCTTGATATAGGTAGGTAAGGGCAGCGAGAGATTGATAAGCAGGGCGTTCATTTAACCATTTCCGTTTCTCCGGGCAGATTCCCACACCCCGTCCTTGCGGAGGGGGAGACAATAGATGTCCCCTCTAATCTCCAAACTAAGCGTCGCGGGAAACATAAGAGTGGTCATCGGAAGGAGAGCCCGACGCTCGACCTCATGACAAGGGTTGTTTTGGACAGAATCGTCGATTATCCACGATCGACCCTATCTATTCAAATGGGCAAATATGCAAAACAAAGAAGTCATGAAAAACGCAAAAATTCAAAACAAATCGTCTGGTGCGTTTTGTTGGGGACCTAAAGACAAGCAAGCGCTGCGAGCTTTATTCAAATATCTTTACCCGATACATTGTGAGGACGGGTCGGACTTTTTTTTAAGTGACCTCACTTGACCTTGACTAACTCGGCGACCGTGGACCACCTGCTGTCAAAATTGTCCCACATGTTACGTTGATGTAGGAAAGGGCATGCCAAATTTCGGCGCGCTGCCTAGCGCAGCTTTCCCATTATCCGTAGGAAACCTAAGGGGGGTGGAGGCTAAAATCACCCCACCTGAGACGGCGCGGGAGACTATGAGCACAATTAAGCTGTGTCCAAAGCAGCATTATGTTTTAGACGCAGCTTCATTAGCGAACGCTTTCACGATAACCGTGTGTCATTTCTGTAAGCCTCCGCAAACTGCTGCTGACCACAAATCGGTGCTAACCATCAGCATCGATGATGGGACACACAGCTGATATTCTTCACGCCGCTCCGGCTGCAGGTACACCATGAAGGAAAGCAAGCGAGACGTATAATTGTTCGGTACAGTTATGCAGATGATAGTTGCGCAATGATGCCGTTCAGCTCATTTGTGAAGTGGTCCCGACGATCACTGACGAACACTTGTGCGTATGCACGTCGGGATGGGCCACGGCACCTTTAACGAGTGAGAAGAACAACTGAGCTTGAATTAGGATCCACTGAGCTGGCACCATAGTAATCTCAAGTGTCCTTTCTCGAATGTAACACGTAGGAGCACATCAACACGGCTATCGATCAGTCACCAATGCCAATGTTGCAACTGTTCGCTCTACATGGGTGTCGATCATTCACTAATGCCAGTGCCACATCTACACCCCACAGGGCCTAGCTTGCCATCGCGAGATGATGTTTTTAATCTCAGTGACGCGCCCTCGCCTCCACAATGCTCCTGGAGAGATTCGCGAAAAAAATACCTGCTGTCTTCTCCAGCTGCGGATTGTTTCGGACAAACTCCGACGCCGTGGAGTGGCGTCGAAGTTCCTCAGCCCTTCATTGTCGGCTGCTGGCGAACGTCGCTGGAAATTGGAAGCAAAGTGGAGAGAAGTTCATTAATTAACTGTAGCTTCAGATATCCACATCCGACCGTATGTATTGTTCTTTCCCGACTTTAGCGAGCCGGTATTGATTCAACGTCGCTCCCTCTTCGTCTTGCTGTATTGCTCTCTCCCTCTCCGGCTTCCTGCATTGCTCCCGAAACTCTGCTTGCATGCTAAACAGCCAGTTTCAATTAAGAGGCAGCGTTCACAGATGTTGATAAAACTTCGCCTGCTTTGTTGGAAAATTAAACACACCGTGTTTGACAGAGAGCAAGACTGTTGCCCATTCTAGGGCTGTAGTATGAACCAAAGGTGAAACATGATCTCTTCGTTAAATTATGGCTATTCTGAATTCAGCACTCTCTGCACGCAAGACGCGACGCTTTCACGACGTGCCTGAGTTACTTTGGTACCAGTTCAACCGGCAACATATGCACATTCCTATGGCTTGTCACTTGGTTGTACAGCATCATGACTATTGGTTGTATAACATCATGACCATAGCCGAATGCTGATCTGCGCGTTGCTATTTCCGCAAAAACCTTAGGAGTGAACTGCAACACGTCGACCTCTGATTTTTCGCAATGACGCCACTCCCACAGTGTGACCCCAATGGTAACATTTGGCGCCGTACCGGGAGCCGCGTGCTGCGGCACACACACTGACGTGACGTGCGGCGCGGCCTGCCGTACGGCCGCCACGTGCCACGTGTTCCGGGCCGGTCGGTGTGAGAAGTGGCGCTGTTGCCGGCACGTCACAGTGTCACGCCGCGGCACGCCAGTGTCACGCCGCGGCACGTCACGTCACGCCACGGCCGGCCGCCTCCGGCGCCGCCTCCTGTGGGCTGCGTGCCGGTCTGCCGGGTCGGTCTGCCGTGTCGGTCTGCCGTGTCGGTCTGCCGGGTCGGTCTGCCGGGTCGGTCTGCCGGTCGGTCTGCCGTGTCGGTCTGCCGGGTCGGTCGTCTGCCGGTCGGTCGGTCTGCCGGGTCGGGTCGGTCTGCCGGGTCGGTCTCTGGTCGGTCTGCCGGGTCGGTCTGCCGTGTCGGTCTGCCGTGTCGGTCTGCCGTGTCGGTCTGCCGGGTCGGTCTGCCGGGTCGGTCTGCCGTGTCGGTCTGCCGGGTCGGTCTGCCGGGTCGGTCTGTCGGGTCGGTCTGTCGGGTCGGTCTGTCGGGTCGGTCTGCCGTGTCGGTCTGCCGGGTCGGTCTGCCGTGTCGGTGTGCCGTGTCGGTCTGCCGTGTCGGTCTGCCGTGTCGGTCTGCCGTGTCGGTCTGGGCGAGAACAGGTGGATCTCCAGGCGGCGGCGAAACGTACTGTTGCGAGATGCGACTTTTGTCGCGATGGCTGAGCAGAGCTCACTGAGGTGAGCACAGCTCACGGGTATGAGAAGAGCTCACGGGGTGAACAGAACACACCGGGGTGAGCAGAGCACACGGGAGTAAGCAAAGCTCACGGGGATGAGCAGAGCTCACGGGGGTGAGCAGAGCTCAAGGGGATGAACAGAGACGTGGGGCCGAGTAGAACACAAGAGGCGCGCTTCTCACACAACAGAGGGTTAGGCAGAACACACAGAGGGCACACGAGGCGACAGTAGAGCACACGAGGAGCACCGCTCACACAGCAGAGGGCTGACGTCATCTCTATTACCTGTTAGCTGACTGGTGACCTGTTATTGTGTGTGTGTGGGGTGGGGGGTGGGGGTGGGGATGGAGGGTAGGGGTCGTTCACGTCTGCATGGCGTACATGTGCGGGATACATAGAGCATCGTCGGGCCCGCGCCCGTATTGATCGTCGGTCATCTTCCTGAACCGAGCACACCAGTTTTTTTTCCAGCGCCGCCAGCCAAGTGGACTATCGTGTTGGACTAACGTGCGGAAATTGGCGGCCTCGACCATTTTGCAAGTGCCGCCTTTGCTGTGCGCCGATTCCCAGACAAAGCGACAGGCCGCCGGGCGTGTTGGACTACGTCGATGCTGATCGCCTACCTTTTCCGACTGGGAAGGCTAGCGACTCATATTAGCGACCGCATATTAGCGACTCGATTCACCGCACACAAACGACAGACTTTACCGTAAAACGGTGGCCGGCCCTACCATACACCGGCGACTGGCTGTACCTTACGTCGGTGGTCAGCACTACCCTACATCGGCGGCTGGCTGTACCTTACGTCGGTGGTCAGCACTACCCTACACCGGCGGCTGGCTGTACCTTACGTCGGTGGTCAGCACTACCCTACATCGACGGCTGGCTGTACCTTACGTCGGTGGTCAGCCCTACCCTACACCGGCGGCTGGCTGTACCTTACGTCGGTGGTCAGCACTACCCTACACCGGCGGCTGGCTGTACCTTACGTCGGTGGTCAGCCCTACCCTACACCGGCGGCTGGCTATACCTTACGTCGGTGGTCAGCACTACCCTACATCGGCGGCTGGCTGTACCTTACGTCGGTGGTCAGCACTACCCTACACCGGCGGCTGGCTGTACCTTACGTCGGTGGTCAGCACTACCCTACACCGGCGGCTGGCTGTAACTTACGTCGGTGGCCAGCCCTACCCTACACCGGCGGCTGGCTGTACCTTACGTCGGTGGCCAGCACTACCCTACACCGGCGGCTGGCTGTACCTTACGTCGGTGGCCAGCACTACCCTACACCGGCGGCTGGCTGTACCTTACGTCGGTGGTCAGCACTACCCTACACCGGTCGTGATGGATTAGCCCTGAGGTCGTGATAAATTAACCCTGAGGTTGTGAAGAGGGGACCTGAGGTCGCAGTGAGCCGCCCCCGACTTCGTAGAGGATATTCCCCGGAGCACAGTGAACGGTGACTACTGCGAAGTTCTGACGGCAGGTCGGTGCTATGCGTGAAGCAGCGCCGCTGGCTGTGAAGATGGCTCGATAGTGACCTGTCAGGCTGGCTTGGTTCGGACCCACAGGGAGCCGCCCGCAGACATCAAGACGACGTACTCGCCAGTCGGAACCAGTCGCCGATAACCGCCCGAAACAAGTCGACAGGCGGCCACAAGCCGCTGCGGGAAATTCGTCTCTTCCGTCGAGTGCCTGTGGAACATCATCTCCTGGATTTGGTTAGCAGTCAAACATCGCCTTCCGTCCAAGAAAAATGTCGTAAAATGCAACAGAGTCCCACAAACTGCGGCGAGAAATGAACGACATGATGAATTTCACCGCAGGATTTTAGAGATGATTGGGTGCTAATACCCAGACGATCACCATCGAGAATGACGTCTGCATGGAAGTGCGGTTGAGGAGCGAGGATTTCCGAAAATATCGCGATCGATGTTTATTCCCCATCGTTCCACAATAATTGACTTCAACATAAGGCGCATAACGTTGAATGGAAGGAGCAATCTAAATTACGTTGAGTCCTTCGGGAACTTTTGTCGTAAAATCCCCAGATGCACTTATAATTTAACCCTTAATTGGGAACAGTCTACCCGGCGGTGTCGTTAGCCGGGATTTGACTCGGACGACGCAAAAGGATAATTCGGACTTCTCTAGAGCTACTGCTCTCTTCAACTGGAATATTCCAATCATACAATTCTAACATTTTGATTGCACCATTATTTAGACACGCCAGGCAAGACACGCGCCATCCGTTCTCTGTTCTGTAATGCACAATGGACGCGTTTCTGCGATCGGCGACTCGCCACCTGACAATTCTGCCGGAACGCTAACAAAGCAGTCACCGTACCCCCTGTGTCCAAACCTACCCGTCTTTCAAGCTTTGTCGACACACATTTCACTTCACGACTGGCAGTTGGCACTTTCACAGCCCGTCTGAGCATCGCTTAGCCGGGGCAACAGAGCCATCTAGGCACAGGCACGGCAGACGGCGGCGCCGGTCGGCGTGGGGCGGTGGCTCGTCCCGAGACGCACCAACACAGGGCAACACGCTGCGTCGCGCGGTTTTTGCTCGGGCGGAAATGATTCCAGTGCTGTGCCGGCCGGTCGGCGACCACCGCCGCTGATTGATTTCTGGCCGGCACGTCCGCCGCCGGCGACAATAAAGCTCATCGACGACCGCGATCGGCCGGCGGGCCGCCCTTTCCGTGTGCCGTCGGCGTCGACGGCTGGCCGACGTAATCGTCGGCGCGGACGGGTGCGTCCGTCGACGACGCGACCCCGACGGCGACCGGGCACCGGACGATACGTGACGGGACAGCCTGTCGTGTGGACCGGCCACCGGACCATACGTGACGGGATGACCTGTCGTGTGGACCGCCACCGGACCATACGTGACGGGACAGCCTGTCGTGTGGACCGGCCACCGGACCATACGTGACGGGACAGCCTGTCGTGTGGACCGGCCACCGGACCATACGTGGCGGGACGACCTACCGTGTGACCGCCACCGGACCATACGTGACGGGACGACCTACCGTATGACCGCCACCGGACCATACGTGACGGGACAGCCTGCCGTGTGGACCGGCCACCGGACCATACGTGACGGGACAGCCTGCCGTGTGGACCGGCCACCGGACCATACGTGACGGGACGACCTACCGTGTGACCGCCACCGGACCATACGTGACGGGACGACCTACTGCGGCCACCGGACCATACGTGACGGGACAGCCTGCCGTGTGGACCGGCCACCGGACCATACGTGACGGGACAGCCTGCCGTGTGGACCGGCCACCGGACCATACGTGACGGGACGACCTACTGTACGACCGCCACCGGACCATACGTGACGGGACGACCTACTGTATGACCGACACCGGACCATACGTGACGGGACAGCCTGCCGTGTGGACCGGCCACCGGACCATACGTGACGGGACAGCCTGCCGTGTGGACCGGCCACCGGACCATACGTGACGGGACAGCCTGCCGTGTGGACCGGCCACCGGACCATACGTGACGGGACAGCCTGTCGTGTGAATCACGACCAGACGATACGTGACGGGACGACTGGACCACCGACTGTGGACTTCAAAGCCATGTCTGTACCTATTTCAACATGTGCGCCTTCCAGTATTGAAATTATTGGCAACTATGAAGGGATTAGATGGCACACAAAAAGATGCTTAGGCTTATGGTTTTCCTTGTATGATGCCAATAGGAAATGAGTGCATGTTGCCGACTAGGAAAAGCTAGTTTGGAACACTTCATTTAGTACGCATAATTTGCATTCAGCTGATGGTTGTACTTCCGGACAGGCTGCCTAGAAATTGAGCCAATGCCAATGAAACATGAGTACCGTAAATCTGGGCAGTTCCGAAAATCAGAGGGTTGCTGTTGATTAAGTCCTACGTAAAATCATTCATTTATTCATTGACATTTCGGCCCCTGAATAACACGCATAGCAAGTGATGTGAACAGGCTATCGACAACAATATTGAATGAATGAAGCTATCGACGGTGGAACGGCGGCGGGTGGGGAGGGCGGGGGACCCGGACACGGTGAACACATAATCCGGAAGATTAACGTTAACCACATGACGTCGACTGGAATGAATCGACCAAGGAAGGAACTGCCCGGTGCCGCCTTAAATTCGGTTGTTCTGTAACCTATGAGCATAGCATTGCACGAAATTCACACGTGGAGACATTGTTTCTCACGCTTCACACTTTACACTGAAAATGTCGATTTACGTTCATACCTGCTCCATGGTTGCCAGATTTTCCCGCTGTTGTCAAATTTATGCCGATGCTAGAAGGTGCTGATACGCTCAAGCTGTCCACCGCCCAGCTCCGTTGACGTCCAGTTTGCGCTCCTATCGCCACCAGTGCTACGTGTGAGAGCTGAACTTGGGTACTTGACCTTCGGTACTTCTGGCATTCAGGAGATCATCAACTTCTTCGCGATGCTCAAGCACAGCTGGCGAGCCACCGGGTCTGGCCACATGGCACACTATCAATGATGGGCTGACATGAGCGTTCGCTGGCAGTTCTCTCATGGCACACACTGGGCCACTGCTCGCTGGCAGAGGTTGGCTGAGGCGACACTCGGGGAGGTCTGACAGAGGCGACACTGGGGGCTGACTGACAGAGGCGAAACTCTGGGCTGGCTGACAGAGGCGACACCCGGGGCTGGCTGACAGATGCGACACCCGGGGCGGGCTGACAGAGGCGACACCCGGGGCGGGCTGACAGAGGCGACACTCGTAGTTGGCTGAGCAGCCCGACATGTCCGTCAGCCGGTTGGCACGGCGGAGGCCTCGACTGCGTAATCGCCGGCGGTCGACGAGCCAGCCAGCGCGAGCGGTGGGGGCGCAGTTGTCTGTGGCGCTGTGTCGTGATGCACCGCCAGTCTGATTAGTGTCGGCCCGGTCGGCCCCGCTGCCAGCTCATTGACCGGTCGCAATCACCAGTCGGACATTAGACGGCCGTGCGCAGGGGAGGCAGCGCGCACGACATCGTACACAGGCCGGACCCCGGGCTGGGCAGCTCCAGACCAGGATGGTCGTAAAGTGAGATGCAGCGCGATGTGCTTTTGCGAATGGAAATGTGGAAGTAACGCAGACCGGTCGGGAGACCTCCGCGCAAGCGCTGGTGCTTTTTTTTCTAGAAAATTACAGCCCAGCGGTATTATAGTGATGGCATTTTCCAAGCTTTACCTAGTCTATTTAGCACCACAACTCTCATGCTATTTTATTACAAAGTGATGCACACTTACATCGATGCAGAAAGTTAGCGTGAAGTTAACAGAATAACACCAGTTAGCGTGAAGACTTCGCCATGCTTTGGCATGAGGTTAGCGGATTGTTGTTGGTGACCGTTGTGTATTGCGTTATGTCCATATGATAGCTGTCGGCGAGTATAGTATTGTATCTCATTGCACCCTCTCCATCCGTGCTCACGCACATCTTTCTGGACATTTCGTCATACAGTCATCGAAAAGCCAATTTTAAGTCATATCCAACAAAAAAACGCACGAGTGCTGTTCGATAGTTGTTACACTGTAATGCAAATATTACCTACACGTACACATTTAAATGCGAACTACACCACATCGCAGTACTAACGTTCTACATGCGATGTTCGCGGGTTACCGCCGCAAATCTGCGAGCAGTGGCGATAGCCAATGCTGCGCCGGACGTACCATTCCACCCCGATGCGGAAGAGAAGTGGCACACAGTGATCCTCTCTACATCGAGATGTAGTGAGGAACACTGTGTAGTGGCCAGCCTCACGCTAAGAGAATGGAGCCGTGTCGTCTGTGGCACGGCCGGTCTCTCGCACGAATATGTCGGTTCGCCGGATAAACGCAGACCGCATCCTTGCAGGGTCGTTGGCATCAAAAAAAAAATATTAATCCCAGTTTTTGCTGGGGTGGCTTGAGGAGCCAGGGTTCTATTGCTAAGCAGAGCTTGTTGCGTGAACGCTGGCCCCACCACCCGATCCATGAACTCCAGTTCAACGGCAGAATTTAGACCGAAAGTTTAACGTGCCGCCAATGCACCGACACCGCCACCCGGTAGCTCGCCCCCGGCCTTATCGGGCCAGCTGCCAACCGACACTCCCGGCCGGGGGCTAAATGCGAGCTCGCGAAGCGACTCGAACCCTGTGTTACCAGTACAGGGAGACCAGTGCAGGCCAGCGCTCTAGCCAACTGTGCTACCGGGGCGGCAATTGGCATCGTCCAAGACACAATGTGCCCTGGTGCAGCCCGGCGCAAGCTCATCGACTTGTGACTTGTTCAGTGGGCTCAGAACGGGAGCAATGTAGCATCGGCGCCGTACGGCACTCACCACTCGTGCTGCAAATTTTATGCTCCCATGAATTCGATTCAGCTTGCCGAAGGCGATCTGCTTAGCAAAGCGCTCCACGATGTGGAATGCTGTTGGCGATGTCGGCAACGGCAAAGCTGAATACAATGGGCCGGGTTTTGGAGCCTTGTGCGAATCCAAATCTGACTGTACGGATCCCCGAATCGCCTCTCATCAGTCCACTGTCACACAGGTGACTACATCACCGCTGAGGTGTAACTCCGCATCATGCCGGCTTCCGCATCATGCCGGCTTCCGCAGCCGACGCCGGGTACACTGTCAGCCGGACGCCCAGTGAGTAAAAATTGGACACATGCTCCTATAACAAGCGCCAAAAATTCACACAGGGCTATATAATCTGAGCATCGTTGCCGACGCGACCTCCCATATTAATACCAGACACCCAAAACCCAACTTTCGTTTTTTTTTTTAAAACCTTCAAAAACACCTCCTTTTTTTTTTCACTGGGCGGTAATGGGTTAAATCGAGCATCGTTGCCGACGCGACCATCCAGTTATCAATTTTGCCCTTCATCCGTGGGACAGCGTCAAGTGCAGGGTGCTCCGCCGAATGGCCGCGACGATGGCGAACTGACAGTCGCTGAGACTGTAAATACTTCATCAGTCGGGTATCCACGACACTGTCAGTTATTCTGGGCAAAATCTAGAGCAGTGAAGTGAGCCTACAACTGCTTGCCTTGTCACGGTCCCCGGATGTGTGCAGCCGGATTACACAGATTGCAGTGTTCTAAGTGGTCGAAAGCACACCGCTAGCAATTGAGGCTCTAATAACGTGCAGCAACAGCGGCCAAATTACATCAAAGCAGCGGCCCGAAGCGAGTTGTTACTCTACGTTGGCGCTCCATCAGCACCAACAACACGTGAACTGCTTGTACGGTGTACCGCTGCTGATAGTCCAGGGAAAGATACGGACCTCAGGTTAAAAACTGGCGGCGCACATGACCATTGGTGTCGGATCTCGGCCCGAGCCTGCGGCTGCATTCCAGCGGCGATATCGGCACCGACGCCAGACAAACATCCGCCAAGCTCATCAGTCTGCGCAGAACCTCCAACCCCGTTCGGCAAGTCTGCGTGTCCCGCAGAAGCGCTTTTGACGAACTAGCTGACTCGCCTCCAGAGCCCACGATAATCCTCATCAGTCAGCTGGCCACACAAAAGGGAGCTGCCACGGTCGATGCTGTGGTCCTCGCTGGTTGTGAGGTTCATTCAGCCATCTCGAGCCTGGCCTCGTCGCACCATGGACTCTGCATCGCCCCGCAGCCACGGGCAGCCGCCGGGGGCGGGGGGAGGGGTGGGGGTGGGGGTGAACACACCCTCGTCATTGGACAACTGCCGTCAATGACGTCTTTCCAGACGCCCATGAGCTCACGAAGCTTACCGTCGACGTCCGCTGCCTCGCCCGTCGGCCTCCAGTCGGCCTGTAGGACCTCAGACACAGACACCGGCCTCCAGTCCGCCTGCAGGACCTCAGACACAGACACCGGCCTCCAGTCGGCCTGTAGGACCTCAGGCGAGACACCGTTCCCGTCCGCCCGGTCCCAGAGTCTGATGCGGCGGACCTGCGGCCTCTCGGCAGCGACCCACCGCCTGCGGCTGATGATCGCTCAGCGTGCCGGGCGCAACACCGACTGATGAGATGAAACTGATGGTTGGCGATGATGTGATCCTGTAGTATTGGTCTGGGCGACAGATGGACGGGCTCGCTGACCAAGTCGAGCACGGTCCGGTCCGTCAGGAGCTCAGATGCATTCAGACGTTTGGCGAGTCGGGGCCTGACACATCCAGGTCTGTGTTCCCGAGCAGTAGCAGTGGCTTGCCCATCGACGTGACTTCCTGAAGCGGTTCTCGAAGTGTTCAGGAAACCGGTGCTGGTGCCTTCCGGCTGGCGGCAAACGGCATTTCGCTCCTCCCCCATCACCAGAGTGCGCAGTGCGCGCGCGGCGTGTCACAGTCAGCCACAGACAGTCAGACAGGCAGAGGGCGTCACATCACAGCCACGTTACACACATCAAGGCATCACAGACAGTCAGAAGGCGTCACGGACAGCCAAATTGTGTCACGGGCAGCCAGAAAGCGTCACGGATAGGCAGAAGGCGCCACAGACAGCCAGAAGGCATCACATGCAGCCATAAGCCGTCACGGACAGCTAATGGGCGTCACGGATACGTTGCGGACAGCCAGAAGACGTCACGGATACCTCACGGACAGCCAATGGGCGTCACGGGTACGTCACGGACAGCCAGAAGGCGTCACGGATAGGCAAGTGCCGTGGTGTTAGATGGCTGTCGGTATCTCACGTGTCGTACCAGATAGTTCCTATAGGTACCGTCTGCACTGAGTCTCGTAAGATGGAGGTGAGTCGTGTTATATCTGGCGTATTAGCAGTGAGTCACGTAATATTCAGTAAGATGGAAGTGAGTCACGTGAAATCTGGCTGGTTAGCAGTGAGTCAGTTGATCTCCAGTGAGATAGAAGTGAGACTGGTGGTCTCAAGTGAGATGGAAGTGAGTCGGCTCAGGGTGGAGTGAGTCGTTGTCTCCAGTGAGATGGAAGTGAGTCGGTCCCAGGAGATGGACATGGTTGGCTCCAGTGAGATGGAAGTGAGTTTGGTGGCCTCTAGTGAGATGGAGGTGAGCCGGGTGGTCTCCGCCGAGATTCAACTGACAGTCGGGGGCCACCATCGGCAAGCGACACCATCGGCACGCGGCCACACCGGCACACCTATCGTCTTGCACGGCTGCACGTCGTATGCACTGTAGGCCCACGACGGCACACGTGCAGCCCCGGTGTCGGCAGAGGTGTCCGACACCCAAGCGCCTGGTCACGTGGCAGGCGTGACGTCACGGTCACCGGCACAGCGCCGCCGGGGCGCGGCGCGTGTTTTTGCCGGCCGAGACGGCGGCCGCACGTCGCGCCAGCGTCGAGCCGGCCGGCCGTCCGGCCATTTGTTGCCGCAGATGGAGATTGCCGCCGCTACAGACGATCCCGGCCCAAACACACTGATACCAGCCGGCGAAATTGAATGGAATACATTAGAGCGGCGCGCGGCGCAGTGGGCGCCGGAAGCGTGACGACCATTCCGAGCGGCCGGCCGCCGCGCCGGCAGGAAAGCCGCGCCGATGGCACCGGCAAGTGTTTTTGAAAGCTTCCGCTGATGTGATTTACGGCGATGAAATGCGGCGATGGAGTGCAATTGGACACCCGCTCACTTCGTGCTCGGCTCGGCGGCCCAGACAGTGATCCTTGTTGACAATGGGGGGGGGGGGGGGGGAGGATGAAGGGAAATTACAGCTTGCGCTCATGGGTATCCGGGACAATTTGGGCCCTGTTTGATGCGGTGATGCTCTCCACCGGTGGTGTGTTGTGCACGGTGCGCAGTGCACAATACCCAGTGCACGTGTACCACCACCACGTGGAGCTATCAGTTATGGCAGTGCATAACCAAGCGCACGCGACTGCCACCGCCTGGAGAAGTGAATTGGCTCTCGCAGTGCGGGGAGATGTCAACATGATGTTCCTCATAATTTACTGAGGCAGCGACTAAGTCGTTAGGGATGTCGTTTTGAAAGTTGGCATACTTCCGCTAATTGTTGAGCGCAGATTACAATAAAAGGGTCTTCTATTAAGCATCCGGATCTAGGGCAGGTCAAAGCCAAGCCGCGAACTCGTTTAAATGCATTTATTGAAACGGTTTTCCTACAACAAACCGTACAAAGTAGTTAAAAGTGAATCATAAGTGCCTAAGCAAGTGCTAAAAAATAATTACGGAAGATTCACCATGTACAACAAAGGCATGACTGCATATAGGTGTCCTTCCGTGCATAGCTTTGTGATTAATTAACGTAGAAAAACGGAACTAGAAGCAATAGGAAGTTATGTCCGTTAATAATGCCACAAGTTTTAAGTCATTATCATGTCAGGTCACCGAAATATAACCCAAAGCGTCTCGAGAGTGCAAGTGTAACAGTCGACCTGGGGTCTAAAATACGAATTATTTCGAAGTAAAATCGCCAAACTAAGGTAATTTTCCACTTTATAATATTGCAAGGTTCGACTGTACTTAGGTTTCTCCAATTTAATTGAACAACTTTGAATTAAAATATGTTGTTGTACATGGATTGGAATGTTGGCCAGTGTTGGCTATCCACATGTACGCCTGTGATGGGACAGCTACACGCACGCCTGTGCTCGACAGCTACACGTACTCCTGTGTTGGACATCTACACGTATTCCTGTGTTGGACATCTGCACGTACTCCTGTGTTGGACATCTACACGTACTCATGTGTTGGACATCACATGCATCCACACAGTACGCCTGTGATGGGACAGCTACACGCACGCCTGTGCTCGACAGCTACACGTACTCCTGTGTTGGACATCTACACGTATTCCTGTGTTGGACATCTGCACGTACTCCTGTGTTGGACATCTACACGTACTCCTGTGTTGGACATCTACACGTACGCCTGTGTTGGACATCACACCAACCCGTGTACATCTACACGTACGCCTGTGTTGGACATCTACACGTACGCCTGAGCTGGACATCTACATGTACGCCTGTGTTGGACATCTGCACGTACTCCTGTGTTGGACATCTACACGTACTCCTGTGTTGGACATCTACACGTACACCTGTGGTGGACATCTACACGTACGCCTGTGTTGAACATCTACACGTACGCCTGTGCTGGACATCTACGCCTACGCTGCAGCCTACCATTCGGCCGACTCTCCGAAACTCAATGTCATGTTTATAAACATTGAAATAGAAAAATGATCATGGATTTGTCCTCTAAAAATGCTTTAAAAACCTATGTTTTCCTTTGGTGACACGAATTACATCTCCTATGCACAATTTTGGAATTTCAATCACTTTCTGGACACGATCGGCCACATCATCATTAGCTTCAACAGTTAATCACCCATTTTCAAGTAACTGACCTTGAGCTGATCGGTTAAATTTTGCATGTATCGGTTGGTTAGACTGAGTATTCAGTTTGCAAATCATTGATATTAAAGTAGAAAATCATATTTTGTTTTGCGACTACAGTAAAAAGTGACAATGCAGTCAGTCAGCTAATACTGCAGACTAGTGCACTAACTTCTGTACTCCAACGTTGACTTGTTTGACCTGACCCGGATGGTCAGCCAAAACAGGTAGAGAACAATGTTCCGAGTAACTCTCAAATGTCAAGGATGAAGATACATCATGCCGTTGATCGCATCTCTCTACTTAAGGACAACTCTTAATGGGAAAGGACACACTGCGAGGGGAAAGGAGTACTTCCGCCCGCAATGGTTAAGTAACGCATCAGGTGGACAGACCCCATACTAATTGGCGGTGCATCCTTGTATTCCTAAGGCGTCCTGTACGTTACCATGGTTACCAGACAGCACACATGCCTGCCGCTGGACATCGGCGGCGCCACGGACGTTGATAGGGGTGAAAGGGGGGGGGGGGGGCATGACCGTTGTTGGTCCCATTCGTTCCATGCAACGATACGAGCCCACGCTCGTGATGTTAATCTTCACGGTGTTTGGGTGTGTGTGTGGGAATATCCCTCGTCTCTCGTTTATTGCCACCCATACCGCTGGGAGGAGGGAATCACCGCCTTCCACTTAGGCCGGGGATGTTGCCGTTGAACCACCATTCTGGTGCAGTAGCAGCGAGCCACGCCAAGCCCAGTGTATGTCTGTCTGCAGGGCCTGTCGCGCCCAACCTCTTCACTTCGGTGACCCAATCGTAAAGCGGTTCCGGCACCACGGCGGCAGTAAACCGTCAGCCCGTCGTCCTGTCCTGGAGGCGTTTGGCGTGACTGATATGAAGTCAACTATCGGGCAACTTGATTGAAGTTTTATTATATGGTTCGGAGGGTCATTTGGTGGATTGGATATCGAGCCGCTTGAGGTGAAATGGCTAAGAACGAGGTCGTATTTTGGTCTAAGCCTGAGCTTTCAAAACGACACCTTACCGGCAAAATATTTAAAGAAAAATTAAGCTTGTCAAGGCTATGAATGCAGCTCATGCTGGTGTTGATCCAGCTGACATGGAGAAGCCCAGTTAATGTTTCATTTCGCTACCAAGGTGGTCATCCTGCTTGTGTCAGGTGTCTCAGAGCCAACAATCCTCCAGCCTCAGCCAGTTTTTTTGGAGATGGTGACCGTGTCCCAAAGCTGGTGATCTTCACCCTCAGAGAAGTGTTCGACCTCCCCCCTCGGACAGGTGCCTCGGAGTTCATGGTCAGACCCCTCGGATAGGTGTATCAGAAATAGTGGTCCTCCCTTCAGACAGGTGTCTCAGAACTGTTGGTTGAGCCTGCAGTTGTTGATGGCGGGGCTTGGAGGCGGAGGGGGAGTGCTGCCGGCTGAGCCTGCAGTTGTTGATGGCGGGGCTGGGAGGCGGAGGGGTGGGTGGCAGTTGTTGATGGCGGGGCTGGGAGGCGGAGGGGGAGTGCTGCCGGCTGAGCCTGCAGTTGTTGATGGCGGGGCTGGGAGGCGGAGGGGGAGTGCTGCCGGCTGAGTCTGCAGTTGTTAATGATGGTGCTGGGAGGCGGAACGGGAGTGGAGAGAACAAGCTAGATAGATAAGCCACCAGAGCGTAATTGGTGAGGGGCAGCACGGTCTTCTGTACTGGGGTTACATCAGACTTTGGTGGAGCCTGGGACCTAGCCAAGTGAACAAAACACCCCGAATTATCTCTGGAAACTCGAGTGCAGGCGTGGCCGCGTTTTTCAATAGCCACCATGTTTACCAATCTTACCACATGCGCCGACATGCCTACGGCCCCGTGTCGGGGCTGATGGAACCGGCGTTATTTCTGAAATCGCCTCCTCATGCTATCGCTCATCGGGGCTTTCAACCTCATTAACTGCGAATACATATGATTGGACACTGTAAAGGCGGTTTTTTTTTGTACAAATTCACGTACACGCACGGTACCATTCGGGTATTAAAATGCACCAACTGGAACAAAACATGATGACTATTTGTTATCTGCCTGCACTAGCTGTTGGTCGTTGGCCATGTGCAGCATTATTTGGCAACACGTAGTGCAGGCGACCATACTGTGAGGTCCGCCGCCTAGCCTCCCATTGTCTCTATTGCTCACAACCACGGCTCCATCCCCGACACGCCTTTTGGCTGTCGACCATCGAATCCTATCAACTCCCCCACCACCCCAGCTGTGATACTCACCCCCGCCTTATCCACGAAAGCACACGCCATCCCACCACACCCGCAACACTTACCTCCGCCTCTACTGCGAAGGCACACGCCGTCACAGCCAACCTGCGACACTGCCAGCCGTCTGAACTGCGAAAAACTCGACGGGGTCTCATCGGCCGCGAGACAATTGGCTGTAGTTGCTCATTATGTCGGCTGACGGGGGCCGTGCCGAGTGTGCGGGCCGTAGCCTGAGCCGTAGCCTGAGGCGTAGTCTGGGCCGGAGCCTGGGCCGGAGCCTGGGCTGAAGCCTGATCCGGAGTCTGTGCCGGAGCCTGGGCCGGAGCCTGGGCCGGAGCCTGGGCCGGAGCCTGATCCGGAGCCTGGGCTGAAGCCTGATCCGGAGTCTGTGCCGGAGCCTGATCCGGAGTCTGTGCCGGAGCCTGGGCTGGAGCCTGTGCCGGAGCCTGGGCCGTGGCCGGAGCTCCCTCGTCGCTGCAGATGCGGGCCCAATTAGTCGCGCCGCCGCGCTGCTGCGACAGGCCCCTACGTATAAATAACCGGCCGGCGCCACGCCGACAACAGTGGCCGCCGCCGACGGCGACATGTCGCGGTGGCGGCGTATCGCCGTCGCACGCCGCCCACACTCGTTACCGTTAGATACCCGAGCACGCCGCCCACAGTCGTTACCGTTAGACACCCGAGCACACCACCCACAGTCGTTACCGTTAGATACCCGAGCACGCCGCCCACAGTCGTTACCGTTAGATACCCGAGCACACCACCCACAGTCGTTACCGTTAGATACCCGAGCACACCACCCACAGTCGTTACCGTTAGATACCCGAGCACGCCGCCCACAGTCGTTACCGTTAGACACCCGAGCACACCACCCACAGTCGTTACCGTTAGACACCCGAGCACACCACCCACAGTCGTTACCGTTAGACACCCGAGCACACCACCCACAGTCGTTACCGTTAGATACCCGAGCACACCACCCACAGTCGTTACCGTTAGATACCCGAGCACGCCGCCCACAGTCGTTACCGTTAGATACCCGAGCACGCCGCCCACAGTCGTTACCGTTAGACACCCAAGTGGCCAGTCCCGCCCCGAGTACAGCCGGGCGCGCTCCAGCCAGCCGAGTTCACACACGCTGAGCGGACGCCTGGCGAAACGACCGTCTTCCAGCCGTGCTCTCGCTTATCTCACATGCTGATATTGGAACCCCCACCAGGCGCGGGCATATGACAAGCCATTATGCTCACCTGAGGGCGGCGGCGCTCGGCGAGGCCTTTGTGCCGCCGCCAGCCGGCGTCGCTCGACTGGGCGTTTTCAGATGCGTTTTTCCCACAGGAGTTAGCTCGTACGAGAACAAAGTTGCCGTCGCCGCCACTGCGGGAACCGGAGTGAATCACTGTGTCAACATGATCAACTTTACGGCCAAACTTGTTTCGGAGCGCGCGGTTTATCGTCGCAGGACAGACCGCTGCGGCCGAGCCGGCGCCCACGCCTGCCTCCCCGCTGCCCAGCTCGCCGGATCACGCCGCGTACCATATACGGCGCTTCGATTCGCCCACTGGACAGTGGAGCCTTTTCGGATTTGTCTCAGGAAAAAACTACCTCCTGTCTCATGGAAATGAACGTTTGCACCCTGAGCGATATTCGGTACCAATGTGTTGCTTAAGATGAAAGCGTTTTGTGTTATAGTGACGCGGCGTTTAGCCAACAGGATTTTCTAGGTCATGGTGGGTTATGGAGGAGGGGGGGGGGGTCGGTAAAGGGGAATTTTACCTCTTACATTGCTTGCAACGTAAATGGCACCACCGGTCCCGGTGTGGCGGGCGCTGACTTCAAATATGGCAATCATTCGATGTTTTGTGTTGTCAGTTTGAAGAACAGACAGCCATGCCACTGTCCGCCTTCTGCTCTAGAACACCCAGGATTGATGGACTTTTTCGTGATGTGAAGCGCGGCTCTGCGTCCCCTCCCCAGCCGGAGGTTTCGGCGCGCTCGGCAGGGACGCGGGTCAGCGTGCTTCGCCGGCTGGCAGCTAATTGGGCTACCGAGCTGAACCATTAGGTCTATGGGCTTTCGGCTATAAACTGGGCTTTGCAAAATCCCCACTTGTGACGACTGGGCACCAACGACATTCGCTTGCGCATCACGGTCGCGCAGCGTTCGGTTGCGACATGCTCAGGTCAGGTGTGTGTGTGTGTGTGTGTGTGTGTGGGGGGGTGTGTGTGTTTGTGTGTGTGCGTGCGGCAGACGTTCGGTGCTCAGTGTTCAACTACGATCCCTTCAGATCAGGTGTGTATGTGTGTGGGTGTGAGTGTGTGTGTGTGTGCGTGCGTGCGTGCGTGCGTGCGTGCGTGCGTGCGTGCGTGCGTGCGTGCGTGCGTGCGTGCGTGCGTGCGTGCGTGCGTGCGTGCGTGCGTGCGTGCGTGCGTGCGTGCGTGCGTGCGTGCGTGCGTGCGTGCGTGCGTGCGTGCGTGCGTGCGTGCGTGCGTGCGTGCGTGCGTGCGTGCGTGCGTGCGTGCGTGCGTGCGTGCGTGCGTGCGTGCGTGCGTGCGTGCGTGCGTGCGCGTGTGTGTGTGCGCGCGCGCGCGCGTGTGTGTGTGTGTGTGTCTTTTGGAGACGGTGTTCAGAGCCTGGCTGCGACCTCTTCAGGTCAGATGTGTGTGTGTGTGTGTGTGTGTTCGACCAGTGTTCGGCGTTCAGCGGCGACCTCTCCAGTTCCAGCTTACACTCACGGGCGCGTCGAACGGTGATGACATTAGGCAATTTCGATGACTTATGTCCGTAATATGGTGCGCTGTAGATTGATGGGCCGGTCGTGTTGGGTAGTTGGGCGCCGACTGCTCTACGTCCGTCACACACACCGCTCGGCCCAACTAGGCACACGACTGATGCTCAACTGCCTACCTAACCTAGCCTAACCTAACTTAACCTGCCGATGGCAGCTGAGGCCACTGACGCGACACCAGCGGTCCGACATCGTGGCCAGCCCCGAATTTCTCCATGGAGGCTGGGCGGTGAAGTAGTGTGTCGCTTAAATAGCTTCAAGGGTAGTATACCGATGAAAACAAGCCTTGGATGATCAAGGTGTGTAGTAGACTATGTGTCGTCCCCTGGAGCCTAAGCGATCGTCAGCGCTTCCCCGAGACCCCGTGTGCAGCACCCCGGGACCCTACCATGCGGCAGTCAGCACCCCCGGACACCTTCCTGGGCACCCCGGGACCCATCGCCATGGTAGTCAGCACCCCCGGGACCCCATCGCGACAGTCAGCACCCCCGGGACCCCATCGCGACAGTCAGCACCCCCGGGACCCCGTCGCGGGGCAGAGCGGTCTTCTCTCGCCTCGTGAGGATCCGTTCGGCCAGCAGCGGCGGCCCGGGCGGCGGCGGTTGTCGCCGGCCGGCGTTATTGGTGTGCGCGCCGGCGGCGCTGTTTACCCGGCCGTCGGCCGCTCGATTATATCGATCGGCCGCCGGCCGCCGCCCGGCCCCCGTGACGTCACACTCGCGCCAGACGTGCAGCCGGGCGGGCGGCGGGCGGCGGGCGCGGGGCGCAGTGGGCGCGCGGCCGTGCCTGTGGCGCCAGCACAATGTGGCGCGAACGCGACTGCTTCAGCCTCGGCGAACTGCGTCACGCCCTGTAGGTGATCGCCGGGCGCGTGTTGGGTCTCGTGAGGCCCCGCGAAGGTTTTTCGGTGTTTGGTGCACAGTTGGCGGCCAGGCGCGCTTGTCGGTGAAGGGGTTTGCATTTTCGTTCTTTCCCGCTTGCTCCTTGGCTCTCCTTGCCTCCTTGCTCCTTGTGTGTGCTCTACATCTATCCCGTGCTGGCTTTTTCTCATATGCACTCACTATTACCTGTGCGTTTTGTGGTTGTCGGTTTCTTTTCTCATCTCTTCCATCGTTCTATTCTCATCTTCACCTTTTCCTTCCTTCTACCCTTTCCGTTCTCGAGAGTTGTGTGATTGGGATTTTGCAACTTCATATGCGATTCTCTGCTGTATTCATACGAACCAAAGTTGCGCTGAGCATAACCTGTTTAAAGTGTAAAATGAACGTCAGGCTAACCATATATGGTGATAGTCGATTAAATTGAGCATTACTGCATGCCTACGATATCACACCATGACAATGATAAATAATATTTTCAATCTATATGCGCCCTATCTGAGATGCTTCCCGGCAGACCAGCTGATTGGCTAACATTTATTTGAATTTATTGTGCGTTGCGAAATTGTTCGCAGACCTTCATTTACAGTTCATTTTCTACCGTGAATCGTCAATATAATTCCCTGTATCTTCATTGATTTTATGTCATGTGCTTCTTTGTCTTTGCATCCAGCGATGTCCCAATGTGCACAAACCTACACCACTGAGTAATATTCCGATATTCTTCTTACCCATAATATCTGCATAGCAGAAAGATCTGCTCGACATATTTTTACGAACATATTTGCAGCGAGGACAAAAGTGCGGCTATATTCGCGAACTCGCATGCTGCATTTCAGACGCAGGTGGTTCAACACTTGTGTCTGCTGTGTCACACGATAACATCTGAATCGTGCAGCCATCGGGCATGGATGCAGTTTTACCAGCCGTGACTGTTTGAAGCCATTGTTCTACTTGGGCGTTTTAGCTCACGACCTCTCCTGTTAAGGGCTGAAAACGCTGTTGGATGTTGTGGACAATAAACGACAAACAATCCACTCTTCGGTACTGCGTGCCCGGAGGCAGTGCGGCTGACTTGGGAGTGGATGCCGTGTAGCCGATGTGGGCGCAGCGGCCTCAGATGCGCCACCGAGCAGCACTAGCTAACGATGTTTGCAGTGCTGTTTCGTTGTTTATTCTCCGGGTATTTATCCCGATGTTTGCAGTGCTGTTTCGTTGTTTATTCTCCGGGTATTTATCCTTTGACAAACAGTGCTCTGTAGAGTTTGTGAAAAGCGGGCCTAAGACTAGCTTTAGCAACGCCAAGGGAAAAAAATAACCTAAACCACCAAAACCGGATACAAATATATAAGACACAAAACGCTATACACGGAATATAATAGGTTCAGAAACTTGCATAGACACTATCTACATCTATCTCAAATGCCTTGAGGAGTAGGTAACATACCAACACAAGAACAAAAGCTTTCTGTTATGTTTATGTTACTTTAAAGAGAAGAGGGAAGATTTGGAGTTCAATTCGACTACAACCAAATGGAGAAATAGCCGGACAGGATACAGCCATCACGCAGAACAATCGCCAGACATTTTCCTCAGTTTCTGACCTCAACACTAAGCATTCGGTGCTCAGTGTTTTTCTCAATCCAGCTGTTGTTTGTCAGTGCCAACATATATTTATGGTACAATGCTTTTGGCGTTTGCTTAATGCACCTTGTTTCCCGATGGAGCTTAGTATGAATAATATTGCTACGGCATACTGGCAAGCCAAGCACACCCTACTGATTTCGTTACAGTGCTTTGCAGACAGAAACACACACCAGCTGAAATGGTCACGCTCTATTTCGGCCGCATGTCAATCATCTTCCTTCTCGCGCCTTATGCATGCATGAACATCAGCCCAATCGGCACGCAGCGCATTCCTCGGGCGCCCTCTGACCACGTCAGGTCCGGTCCAATCGGTACCGCAGGTACACCGCACCAGACTACAGCAGGCTCCGGCATTCGGTCCACCCTCATGTCGCCGAGTCGCTCTCCACACGCAATGCCGAGGAGCGCCGCCGCCACTGCAGCGCCTGCCCCCCCCCCCCCCCAGATCGCGTCCGGCGATCTCTGGTGGCTCGGGTGGCACCGGGGACCCCCTCCCCGCCGTCGTAGTGCGGGTGCGGTGTTTTCCCGGCGGCGATATGCCGGCGGCCGCGGCAGTCGATGCATACTGATGCGTCTCGCCCTGATGGGACGCACTTATTATATCTGGCCGGGGCTGAATAGACGGTGGTCCGTCGGACGGCTCCGGGTCTGGGTAGACGGTGGCCCGTCAGACGGTCTGAGTAGCCGGCGGATAGTCAGACGGTTCCAGGTCTGAGTAGACGGTGGTCCGTCGGACGGCTCCGGGTCTGGGTAGACGGTGGCCCGTCAGACGGTCTGAGCAGCCGGTGGATAGTCAACGGTCCAGGTAGTCAACGGTTTCGTCTGAATAGCCGGTGGATAGTCAGACGGTTCAGTCTGATAGCCGGTGGATAGTCAGACGGTGGTTCTATGTCTGAATAGCCGGTGGATAGTCAGACGGTGGTTCTATGTCTGAATAGCCGGTGGATAGTCAGACGGCTCCAGGTCTGAATAGCCGGTGGATAGTCAGACGGTGGTTCTATGTCTGAATAGCCGGTGGATAGTCAGACGGTTCCAGGTCTGAGTAGACGGTGGATAGTCAGAAGGCTCCAGGTCTGAATAGCCGGTGGATAGTCAGACGGCTCCAGGTCTGAATAGCCGGTGGATAGTCAGACGGCTCCAGGTCTGAATAGCCGGTAGATAGTCAGACGGTTCCAGGTCTGAATAGACGGTGGCACGTCAGGCGTCTCCAAGTCTGAGCACGGCCTAGGCTGTGTTTCAAAACGTCAGCTACGTGCCCCCCCCCCCCCCCACACTCCTCTCCGAGTGGTCAGGACTGTGCATGCACGCCTTAACTACGTGCGTACGCGCGTGCGTGGGCTGCCGAGCGGGAACTCCTCGGCTCTAAAACCACCCAACACTTTGGTCTTCCTGCTGTCTCTCTTGGCGGTCCCGTGGCTGTGCCGTTCAACGTTCGTGCAAAGTGTCATAAAAGATGTCACGAAGAGCTCGCTGGACGGTGCTGACAACCGGGGCTGCCGCCGACCTTGACCCGAATCGCCCACCCGACGCTTGGGAACTGAGCTCGACTATTTGTCGCCGTGAGTTCGGCGGCGGAGGATCTAACGTCTAACTGCACAGACGAGTTAGACACCGCTATCACGCGAGAAGGGATATCCGCGCCGCGACAAGGGATCGGCCAAATAATAGCGAAAACTGTGGTATGTAGTAGAATGTGGTAGGACAACGTGACCGAAGCGGTCCGGCAGCAACAACGAAGTGAGGTTTTAACCGGGGCTGCCGACCTTGACCCGAATCTCGCACCCGACTCTCGGGAACTGAGCTCGACTATTTGTCGCCGTGAGCTCGGGTCGGGTTCGATGGCCTCCGGTGCGACCAGTGCCGTCGTTGGCGTCGTGTGTGTCGCCGGAGTGCGGCAGCTGACGACGCGCAGTGGCGGTGCCAGCAGCGGGGCCAGTGGCGGGCGGGAGCAGTGGCGACGCCAGGAGCAGCAGTAACGGTGCCGGCTGCAGCAGTGGCGGCGCCAGTGGCAGCAATAGCGGCACCAATGGCGGTGCCAGTGGCAGAGGTGGCAGCACCAGTGACGGGATCAGTGGCGGTGCTAGTTGCAGCAGTGGCGGCACCAGTGGCAGCTGTGTGAGTCCACACCACGCCGTGGGAGATACGACAGGGGCGGACGTTCGCTTCACACAACAATACGGCCGCCTCAAACGGCGTGGTCGTGGGCTCCTTTAATCCCACGGTTAATGTACAGCCCTGGACAATCTTCATGAGATACGTGCGGAGAACGACACCGCTTGGTGCATATGGATCGAGCTTGCTGAACCACATACGGTCCTTGCTAAACCACATACGTTCTTTAGCGAAGTCAAATGTCGGATCACGATCAGAGCATTACTCGGGCTGGGTCGGAGCTCAGGCGGCCTCGGTCCGACCGTACCCAGCTCAGGTCAGGCCTCAGTCGCCCTGTGTCATATCTGCTCCGGCTCAGATCTCACCCAGGTAGGCTGTGGGCTGATCTTGTGCATATTCGTTGGTGAAGTCAGAAAGTTTTCCAGAAGGAACAGCGAGGGCACATGCAGGCGCAGCCTGCAGAGAGCTCAGGTCGCGGCCGACTGCCCCTCTCCCGCCTCGCGCCGCGGGTTACATAGCCACCATGAGTCAGAGGTACAAGCACGCCCTCGTCACCGCTGACCCCGACCTCGACATCCATGCGCATAGTCTACGAGTGAATCACGCCGTGTCGATGCGTCATCACATCACATCTTGTCAGGTGCGACCCAGACTGGAGTGTCGCCGTCGTCGGCGTGCTCGGCGTCAGTCGGATCAGGCGGTGGCGGAAGTGCCCGCTTCCGGTCCGAATGCCACAGGAAACCGCGCCTGCAGCCATCCGGGGCTTGCGTGTGCTAATGGATGGCAAATTGCCCCTCGGGGCGAACGTGTTGGCCTAGATGCTAAGCGTACATACCCGGGTGGATTCCCGGAGGTATGCATATGGGTTCCGACATTCGCAAGTCGGAGTGTTGGATAGGATGCTCGAAGTTGTACGTGGCTGCATGGCCACTGCAGTCGATGCGCCCTAAACCCCAAGAAGTTGTACGTGAGGGATTTAATCCTCAAAAGTCAAAAGGTGGGAGGTAGAATGCCGACGATTGCCGAAAAAGCACTGCAGGCTGAGTCGCCAGGTCCTGAAGGGCCTCATTGCGCCCTTGTTTATTCTAGGAATGTTAGAAGGGAGAAACAGGCATGAGTAGCCTGGATGATAAAACGGATAAATGAGTACGCATACACCTAATATATATACCGCACAGGCTAGATGTCAAGCCTGACCCTCCCCATGTGTGGTTCATGAGTATCATTTGCACATGCTGTCAAGTACGAAATGGCAGTGTTATAGCGAATTCTACCAGTGACCAATCAGGAAACTAATCCTCGCTCAAACCGTTCAGAGTCACCATACTTACATCTTACATGAAAAAAGTAGTCGCCTTATGGACACGTTTTTATCAAGTTAACGACAACTTCATGAATACGGACCACGATGCGCCCCTGAACTCCAACAACAACAACAACAATAAACACGGACCACTGGAAAAGACGGCTTGTAAAGTACAGGTGTCTACGAGTGTCTTCAATGCCTCCAGCGACCTCTCTCCGGACCCTGTGCCGAAGGTGTCGGCCGTCTGGCCACGGCCGGCACGCCGGTGACGATCTGACCGCCCGCGGGCGCCAGCCCAGGTCAGGTGCGGGCAGTCCGGCCGACGCCGGGCATTACCGTCGCCGCGCCGTCGGATGCAATTAACCGGGCGGGACGCGCGCGGTGCGGCGCCACCGATAGCCGTCCGGCGGCGGCTAATAGCGCTTATCCGCGGCACAATCGTCGACGGCGGCTCCGGCGGCGGCACGCGAGCTGGCGTGCTTCGATCCACGCAGCTCGTGCATAATGTATGGCGTCCGAGTGTTGATGTTGTCCGCGGCGGCGATCGGAACGTTTTCGAGTCGCACGGTCGCCGACGAGCTCGGGCGGAAGTCCATGGGATAGGGGGACGATTGTGGAACACACGTAGATGTCGAAGGGCAGGAGGGTGTCGATGGAGAAACTTGAAAGACGAGTGCGTGGAGTGGGGATAGTCGGCAGGTGGATAGGTGTACAGGCATCAGGCATAGGTGAAAATGTTGACTGGCACAATCCAGGAGTGGGTGGGTATTGATCACTAACGAGGTGTTCACGTGCTGATCGGAATTATCGAGGGTGATGTGTTGTTCAAGGCAATAGGGTGACGACTGTCCCAGTGGACAGTGTGGTGCTTGTTTTTGGCGAATGCTGTGGGGCTATGTGTTAGCCTGGCATGCCCCGTGTGACGTGATAATATTTTCATGTGCTTTCTTCACCGGAGTTTTCCTGAATGTCATTGGGGAAACACTTTTTAACATGTTTCAGTGAGTGATCGTGAGTTCAGAAGCATGCCCGACAATAAGCTTCACTACGCCTCCGGTAGTTTCTTGCAGCCTTGCATACACTATTTATGAACAATAAAGTGAAACAAATAAAGAAACAATACAACGACACAAATAATAATAATGAAATAACGCCTAATAATTTAAATAATACACAAAGTAAATAGAATATTACAATAAAATAACAAAGTGCACTTCTTATGTCTTTGACCAAAATATATACTTGCGTAAAATTGATCCTTTATTCAACGAAATGATTCTTGTTATTGTTCACCATATATATTTCTTCCACCATCTATCAATCAACGTACGAAAGTATGAACCACATATTGCTTCAAGCTACTGTATTTGCAGGGGCTGAGGAGCCATCCACACATTATCTCATCACGAAAGTGATTGAAAAAGTGAGGCAGGCATATTAAATGCAGCTCTCTCCTAAACTAAGATACGCCATTTGCTCGCTCATTTCCTCGAATGTTGACGTAGCCGGGCTTCGGAGGAAGGAGACGATATTTATGCCGCGGGCCAGGACTTATTGGATTTCATCCAAAGGGTGTGAGCAGCCATAAGCACTCCTAATGAAGTGAATAATACATTATATACTACATTATTCACATTAATAATACATTATATATATATTTATATATACAATGATACATTAAGTGAATGTGTGATCTAACCGGATGACAACTTTAGTCTTGTTGCGCCTCTTTAGGACAAAGCTAGCGGCCAAAATCGCCACTGCATTTGTGCTAAAGATGGAAATTTGTCTGGTGGTTGCTTAGGAAGCTTAAAGCCTGACTCATCGATGCCGAAGTCTACTTTGGCCTTGTGTTTCGACCCATTCATCCACACCGGCGTTGTGCGGCGGTTGTCGGCGGCGAACTCAATTCAAGTGGAAATAGTTTCAGCCGGCGCCACGTCTGATCTATCTGAGATGAAATACTCGACCATTGGCTGAGCGTGTGCCCGGAACTGCCTGGCGGGGGGCGACGCTGACGGGGCGAGGACGAGGCCTGAAAAGGCCGCGGTAATTTGGATACCAAATGGAGTGAGTTGGCAGTCAGCGCGACCCGTGTCGTACCTGTCGAGCCGAAAGCGGCGCCGCGCCAAGTGGTTTTGAACGGATTTAATTGCGACGTGGTCCCAGCACAGCTAATGTATCCTCCTGAGCCTGAGAAGAGGCCTGTCCGCGTTTGAGAGTAGGCTAGTTACGGGGGTGCCACTGATGGCTCTCGTGATCGCTCTGATGCAGCTGTCTTGAACGCCTTCCAAGTCGTTGCTGATGATTGCTGAATCGTGTCAGCAAAATGATGTAAAGGTAATGATGTTGGGTTCAAGGATGCATGAAGCTGTTGCGTTGTGCAGCCGTAAAAGTGTGTTCCTCGTCTCCGTTCCGACATGCACTGACTAGTGCATGCAGGAAGTGGACGCAGATGCTGTTGGCGCATTTCTTTGTGACGTTGGTGGTATGTGTGCTGTAGCTGAATCTATGATCCAAATGAACTAGGAATTGCATACTTTTCACTCGTTTCAGGGTTGTGCCGTCGATGTAAAGTGAAGTTGTGGGTGTGGAGCGAAGACGACTATACTCGATTATGGCAGATTTTCAAGCGGATAGGGCGATGCCCAATGATGCCCAACGATTTGCACCCGTCTGCAGTGAGGTCCAGCCCGTTTGGAATTATGCATCGTGATATCGAGATGCGAAGGGGCATTTCGGTTGGTTTAGCAACAGTACATTTTCATTGTTTTTAAACAATGATGATTCATTTTTCAGTTAATTTTATGTGTTATGGAAGCTAGAGAGGTATTTCACTCCATGCTCCACGATGAGCAATGCTGTTTGCGATTCCATGTTCCATGTCAGGTATAATTACTTACCAGGTGCTCAGAGGATCTACCTTCCCCCAGCACCCTCCCCGCCGACAGTAGACCCGGGGTACTACATCGTCGACGGCCCGTCCCACAGTCGGGACACCGCCGGCACGTCTGGCGCTCAGAGGGTCTCCCTTCCCCCAGCACCCTCCCCGCCGACAGTAGACCCGGGGTACTACATTGTCGACGGCCCGTCCCACAGTCGAGACACGGCCGGCACGTCTGGCGCTTGCCAGCCTCACGCCGTCACAGCTGTGACGCCACACCTGGCACAGGCCGCCCGTCACGTGACACCTCCCAGCTGGGACGGCTGTGTCGCGCGACCCCCCCCCCGCCCCTCCCTCCGGCGGGAGGAAGTTGCCGACACGGCGGCGAAAAACCGGACACTGGCTGCGCGCGCCAGATGTATTCAGGTGGTTTCCATGCATAGCAATAAGGCTGGCAGTTGCGATAGCGTTTGGCGATCATTGTGCGACCGCCGGCTCCCTATCCTCATTTCCGACCTCGTTGTAGATAACACGCAGGCTGCTGCACTGACGTCTGCTCTCCCAAGCGTCTTTCTTTCGTTTGCTATTGATTTGTCGCGAATGTCATGGTGCTCCATTAGCCTTCAACGGACTTTTGCCGGGTAATTCCATGGAGGATATTCAGGTTCGCATTTTGAAGACAGCTCTCATGCGAGATTGCCCATGTTACGGATCTTTTGAATGCTCCATGCCATGCGGTCTATGCTGGCATGGAGCATTCAACATCCAACAATGGCAGTGACAAAAGGCGCCAGCAGTTGTTTTGCAGCCACGATCTGGCAACCACTGAGTGAAAGACAACCTACCTCTTGACTTTACTTCAATTGTGATAAAAATAAAGTTTGTAGCTTGGCTTTGTGCCACAAGATTACTTATTTCACCAACAACGCCTTTTAGTCCGTTCGGCTAACGTCCTGCCGTAATGCAGTTACGGTTAAAGGACATGCGGAGGGGCTTCCTCTTCCCAGGACACCCACCCCTGTTTCGCTCATGTTTCCCTTGAAGCTGGTACGGCTGCTCTCATGCCGACCTGCTGTCTGACTCGGCTGCCGACCTGTGCTCTGACAGCTCTGACAAGTCATGCTCCGATGTGGCTCGAAAGACCATTCTCCGATATGTACCACATGTTGCGAACACGGTATTGTTGTCCATTTAGCAAAGTTGCAGCATTGCCGTGTCCACAGAGGCCCGATTCTGATAATCCAGCGCCTGATCACCATCAGGATCGGACTCAGGAATCAGCATTCGCCTCGTTATGCAGTTAGATTGGCATTCGCCGCGAAGCGCACTATTCATCTGCCCCCGCAATGTTCTCCTTTTCATCGTCATCTAATATGCTCCGCGATGCTCTCCTCTTCATATCCACATTACGGCTATATGATCAACATGGTCGATGCGCCCTAAATCCCAAAATATCCACATTACGTGCTCCACAATGCTTGGTTTTTATCTGCATCTCATGTGCTCCGCAATAGTATGCTTTTCATATTCATCCCAGATGCTCCGCAATCCTTTCCCTTTCATATTCATCTCATGTGTTCCTCAATGCTCTCCTTTTCACATTCATCTCTTATGCTTATCCGTCTGTGTTAGAACAATGTTACCCTGGTCTAGTCCTATGCACCATTCCACACTAGGACGTGATTGTAATTGAACGCATTAGTCGGAAATACATTCGCCTTCAACATTCCAACCCAAAGTAATTAACCTTTCTTGAGCATGCCTTACACCCTGATCCGCTGAGTACCCTGTGTCATGTTTTGCGTGGGCTCCACAGCAACATTGGGATCGGATGGATAATGAGAAGAGGCGGATATCGAATATCCTGAGCAAGATGGAGGCATTTACATGTCAAATAAGGCACTTGTAGGGAAGCACAAGACAACTCCTACTTTCGTTTCCAAATATAACTTGATCAGGCTACTGCAGGTTACCGCATGTGAGAAGACATTCCTCTACGGCCACTTCGTGGCAACTTTTGGCGCATTCGAACTTGGCCAGCAGGCCACCCGCTCAATATCTCGATCATAGTCATCCATGCTCTGGCAATACATGCCAGGGGATCGCCAGTGCCTTCGATGCTGAATGTTTGCTGAATGCACTAAATGCTAAGATATGGCATGTATTTACTCTACTTCTTCCCACTTACACCTCAGTCTTCGTAAGTAAAAACAGTGCACATTGGCATCCACATTTATGTTTGAATAACGGTGGATCCAACCGACTTTCCTAGGGGACCCAAACGGCCCCAGTGAGCGACGACGTTATTTGGTTAATGCAATCAAATAGTTTAACTAAGTTCAGTTTAATCAATTTACAAAGTGGTTCCAATTCAAAGAATCCCAATCGGAATTGGAAGGTTACGGAAATAACGATGAGTTAAAACGAGAACACAGTAACAAGGGTTTCAATAAACAGCTGAGTACGAAATGCAGCCCAGCAGAATTATGTGAATGTTGCGGAGTATCAAATAGTTCTTTAAATAGGCACTTGTAGAAAAGGAACAACACACTAGAATATTGCGTGAGACGAAATGTACGACCCGCAATATACCAGGAGGTGCTGAGTTTACATCAAAAGTAACGTTAGGGATTATGCTATATTACTCAACGTTTCGGCCAGGGGCCATCGTCAGGAGTGACGATGGCTGACGATGGCCCCTAATCATTCCTGACGATGGCCCCTGGCCGAAACGTTGAGTAATATAGCATAATCCCTCACGTTACTTTTGATATAAACTCAGCACCTCCTGGTATATTGAGGGTCGTACATTTCGTCTCACGCAATGTCTAAAACCCAGGAGCACTTAAGAGTCATTCTTCGTTGTATTAAACACATTAGAATAGGCATAGGCAAAATATGCCAAACTAGAATAGGTGTAGGTATGGGGAGGTGAAGCGAAAATATGGAAAACATTTTTGGACACTATGATCGGGGAGAAAATCGGATCATATCGCATATTGTCCGACTTCTTCCGCGATCTTTCTGAGACATATTGGGGGCGAATACTTATGTCAGTTTCATTCCTTCAACACAGCCTTATTCATCCCACAAACAAGGTTTGTCGCATGATCAACATGCCATGTACCACTCATAGTTACATTGAATTTTGTGACCTACAGATGACTTTCTGAAGTGAGCATGGAATCCTCAAGTTTAGAAGTCATTCAGCTGATTACCATAATTTTAGGAAATATATCAGCAGTTAGACTTCTCGAATGTCGATGATTTTTTAAGAATGTGAATATCGATGCTTCGTAAAGGGTGATAACAAAAAGTGGGTACCTAGTCTAAGTGCATGCATTAGCGCATACAGTACAACGCCAACAACATTGCATCTGTTATCTAAATCGTCACAGTATCGTAATTCGAATTTCTGACGTCACGAAGCTCTCAATTCTGTATTTGGCCACGCGGCGGATGTTTGTCTTCATCCACGCGCTCTCATCAATTTCCGGACAACTTTGGCGTTGAAGGCCCACAGCTTCACGCAACCTCGGCGCTTCTCTTGAACTATATTTTCCGCATTCTAGCCATCTCCGGAAACTTCGTTTCTGAGTAGCGCCCAGAGCCTTTCGATTGGTCAAAGTTGGGGGATGGTTGCGGTTTATCGGCACGATGCACTACGGGTATCTTTATTGCTGCTAGCTCGCCTTTTACGAATGTTCGTAGTGCGCTGTAGCCAAACCTGGCCAGAAGATTACTTTGTTTTTGGTGGCTGATCTCTATTGAGTTTTCTCAACACAAGGATACACTGGTTCCTGTACCGTTTGGCGTTCATGCAAAGTCGATCATGGCCAACATTTTGTTACCGTGTCAGAGCATGGCTGCGAAATGCTGCATTTTTTACATTCCCCCATGAAACACCAGCAATGTGCAAGATAGGAACATGCAACTTGGCAGATTGAGTTATCGGAAAACCAACCCACTGAACGGTGTGGTGCGACGTACGTGTAGATGTACTAGAGTGTTTGCCATTATTCCGCAGAGCTTCGTGCATCAAGGGTATCTGGTGAAGATCGTGGAATGAGCTGATGGCTCTAAAAAAGCCGGAGACAGGATTTTCCTCCCAGCTCCTCCCAGGATTTTCACCAGATGTCCTTGAGACAAGAAGCTCAGCGGCATACTGGCAACACTCCAGTCAGTGAAACTTAGCAGTTCAAGTGCAAGAACGTACTTAAAAGCGCTCAGGTGTCATCTATGGACGGACACCAGGGTGTTCTGGAGCGCCGTATTAAATATCTCCCTTTATAGGATAGACGTTGCTCCGCTTCACTGCCACTGGTCTGTTCCACTGACAGTTCGGCACGTCCTTCTGGTGTGCCCTCGTTTCACAGCCCAAAGAAGACGACTCTTTGGAAGGGAGGCATCCACACCGACGATGACGAATCTTCTTGGTGATGAGTCACGTGCGGTTCAGAATGGACATCTATTCGAGTTTATTTCGCAAATGCGATTTGCTGTCATATATCCAGGGAGGTATATTGCACTAGTTTGGGCAGAGTGAGTGCTCCATAAACTTGAAAGTGAATCTGGCCGGAACATGAAACCTGGGCAGACACTGTTATGGGCGCTATGTGGTCAACATGGTCGATGCGCCCTAAAGCCCAAATAACTAAATAACTAACTGCCATTGGTCCGTGATGATTTCAAACTTCGCCCGAAATAGCTGGGGATGCTGCCGATTACATCATCAACACAACGTTGAGACTTGGTGCAAGGGCAGTGATGCTAGACATTGTAGGCAAGCATGATTCTAAATAGTGTCGAAACTTGATCATCCTTCCCAATAGCGATATTCTTCATCGACTTTAACAAGCACGAACATAACGAATGTCTTCATGCATCTAACTCACCCTTTTGAAGATTCACAACCATACGCACGGCGACAATGGGTGGCATGGCATCCTTTGATGATTGGCAAAACACGCCGTGATTCATGGAAACTGGAAGGCCTCAATGCTGGAAGCATGCTCTGCTCAACTACCGAGACCCTGTGATAGCGAACGAGCACACACAAACACACCGACAGTGAGTGGTACACATTACTTTCCACCACCGACAGAATGACATATTACATGCCAACACTACTGTCGAGAAAACAAGCCCTTTCGTGCAGTCTGCTGCCACGGTTTCGAGAAGTGTGCGACACACACCAGACGACCGACCGCTCTCGCTATTGAGCGAGGTCCGATCGGGCAGCCTGCTGAGCTTCCCCGGATACCGATCGGTGCTAGCTGGCGGACCCGCGACGCACCTGTCAGTGACAGGGACTGTGCCTCCTGTGTCCGGTGGATCTACGGCGCCCCTGCCAACGTCAGCGCGGTCTCACGTGGCTGGTGGGTATGTGGCGTAACTGTCAGCGACAGTGTGGTTGTGCCTCCTGTGTCTGGTGGACTTGCGACGCACCCGTCAGCGACAGCGGGCCTATCAGCAGCATGGCGAGCCTACTACGCCACGTGACGACACCTCCGATGAACACGGCTCTGGCGGACAGTATCTGGCCAACACACCGGCTGCCAGTGGCTTCTATGCGCTCCCTTCAACTCCCTTTGTAATTAACTTCTTACGCGCAGAACGAAGTTTCTGCATACTTTGTTAGTGAACCTTTCATCACTTTGGCCACACCTGTGCGGCTTGCAAGTGATCCGGCGGCCCACTGTGAGCGCTGCTACCGCAGGAGAACGTCGAGATTGTGAAGACAAACAAACAGCTCTTGGAAGACCGTGTGGCTGTGTGTTGTTGCCAGTTCTTCGGGTCTCCAGCTCTTGGAACTCGGCACGTGCATTTGCGTTCCTGTGATGTCTGAAGAGTATAGTTGCTTACGGTGCTTATACGGCAGGCTTCATTGGATGGCGACGATTGCGCTGTACTGATGGGGATGCTACCGCTCCGAATTAAGTTTAAGAGAAACTGAAGATGAAATGCACTTTAATTTAGGTGGAATTGTCATATGCGAAATCGCGGTAATTCCATCTCTTTCGGGCGTAGCAATATTTGTCAGCTAATGACGTAACAATAATGGAGATGGGTAAGCTGTTCTGAGCCGTAGATAGCCAAGTGCCATAACAGCTGGACTGTGACATTTGTGTGGTGTTCTGTGTAGCTAAGGCCACCGATCACAGGTTTGCTTTCATGCAATGTTGAAGATATTACCTTGCGCACATGCTTACTAGAGCGGTGAAACAGTAGTTCGCTGCATCACATTGCCACGTGGATCTACAGCAATTGAATCATGCTACGTGGCAATCCAAAGACGGGATGTTGCGCCATAAAGTGACGGGTGCAATGTTTTCTACCGTATAATTTTTTTTTTTGGGGTGGGGGGGCAACAATCCAAAGTTGTATGCACTTTTCCACTAACCTGCTACTACATGCGAAGATTGCGTACATATGATGTCCGCATTCCTAACATCGTGTTCTTCCTACGATAAAAACGACAAAGTGGCTTTATTACTAGCATAGCATACCTACATAATAAGTTAGACTCCCCAAGCGTTGTGATCTTGGCTTGGCAATAACACACAGGGAACATTGACAACAAATACGTCTGCGATATTTGGTAAATACGCAAATCCATTCCCCTCACAGTTTTTTTTTCTTCAGATTCTTGCGCAGGTATGGGTTGCGCTGGTATATTAAGGTGACCTCTACCTCCTGGTAAGAGGTGTCGGGAGATGAATCCGCCTGCTGGCCAGCAATGTAGGGAGATGGCCTGCATTTGTTGGCGAGACATGTGAAGAGTTGCGTTCCTACCAGTTGGCGATGCCCGTGGATAGGCGACACGGTGAGAGGTGTGAGTAGGCGACCTATCTGTTGGTGAGGACTGTGGGGAGGCAGCCTCCACCTGTTGGCCTGGCACTGCCGGGAGATGATATTTCCGGCGCCGGTCCGCCGCCGCCCGAGTCGTCGCCGTCGGACAAATGAGACGAGACCGGCGAGTCGGCCGGCCGTCGGCCGTCAAACCCAACAGCGCGTGGCTAGTGGCCGGATACCGCCGCGCCTGGAGTCGCGCCACCCGGCCGGCGGCCGGCCGTAGCCGGTCAGACTGGTGTGGTCAGGCTGGCCACACTCTCCCGACACATCGGGCTGGTGAGGTCAGGCTGACCACGCTCTCTCGACACATCAGGCTGGTGAGGTCAGACTGGTGTGGTCAGGCTGGCCACACTCTCCCGACACATCGGGCTGGTGAGGTCAGGCTGACCACGCTCTCTCGACACATCAGGCTGGTGAGGTCAGGCTGACCACACTCTCCCGACACATCAGGCTGGTGAGGTCAGGCTGACCACACTCTCCCGACACATCAGGCTGGTGAGGTCAGGCTGACCACACTCTCCCGACACATCAGACTGGTGAGGTCAGACTGGTGAGGTCAGGCTGGCCATCTCGACACATCGGTGTGGGTCAGGCTGACCACCTCCCGACACATCAGGCTGGTGAGGTCAGACTGGTGTGGTCAGGCTGGCCACACTCTCCCGACACATCAGGCTGGTGAGGTCAGGCTGACCACACTCTCCCGACACATCGGGCTGGTGAGGTCAGGCTGACCACGCTCTCCCGACACATCAGGCTGGTGAGGTACAGGCTGACCACACTCTCCCGACACATCAGGCTGGTGAGGTCAGGCTGGTGTAGGCAGGCTGACCACACTCTCCCCGACACATCGGGCTGGTGAGGTCAGGCTGACCACACTCTCCCGACACATCGGGCTGGTGAGGTCAGACTGGCGTGGTCAGGCTGACCACACTCTCCCGACACATCAGGCTGATGAGGTCAGACTGGTGAGGTCAGGCTGACCACACTCTCCCGACACATCGGGCTGGTGAGGTCAGGCTGACCACGCTCTCCCGACACATCAGGCTGGTGAGGTCAGACTGGTGTGGTCAGGCTGACCACACTCTCCCGACACATCAGGCTGGTGAGGTCAGACTGGTGTGGTCAGGCTGACCACACTCTCCCGACACATCAGGCTGGTGAGGTCAGGCTGACCACACTCTCCCGACACATCAGGCTGGTGAGGTCAGACTGGTGTGGTCAGGCTGACCACACTCTCCCGACACATCAGGCTGGTGAGGTCAGACTGGTGTGGTCAGGCTGACCACACTCTCCCGACACATCAGGCTGGTGAGGTCAGACTGGTGAGGTCAGGCTGACCACACTCTCCCGACACATCAGGCTGGTGAGGTCAGGCTGGCCACACTCTCCCGAAGCTGGTGGTGAGGTGGTCAGGCTGACCACACTCTCCCGACACATCAGGCTGGTGGAGGGTCAGGCTGACACCCTGGTGAGGTCAGGCTGGACCACACTCTCCCGACACATCAGGCTGGTGAGGTCAGACTGGTGTGGTCAGGCTGACCACACTCTCCCGACACATCAGGCTGGTGAGGTCAGGCTGACCACACTCTCCCGACACATCAGGCTGGTGAGGTCAGGCTGGTGTGGTCAGGCTGACCACACTCTCCCGACACATCAGGCTGGTGAGGTCAGGCTGACCACACTCTCCCGACACATCAGGCTGGTGAGGTCAGACTGGTGTGGTCAGGCTGACCACACTCTCCCGACACATCAGGCTGGTGAGGTCAGGCTGGTGTGGTCAGGCTGACCACACTCTCCCGACACATCAGGCTGGTGAGGTCAGACTGGTGTGGTCAGGCTGACCACACTCTCCCGACACATCAGGCTGGTGAGGTCAGACTGGTGTGGTGAGGCTGGTGTGGTCAGGCTGACCACACTCTCCCGACACATCAGGCTGGTGAGGTCAGACTGGTGTGGTGAGGCTGGTGTGGTCAGGCTGACCACACTCTCCCGACACATCGGGCTGGTGAGGTCAGGCTGACCACGCTCTCTCGACACATCAGGCTGGTGAGGTCAGACTGGTGTGGTCAGGGACCAACTCCCGAGGCTGGTAGGCAAGCTGACCACACTCTCCCGACACATCAGGCTGGTGAGGTCAGGCTGCGACACAACAGGCTGGTGAGGTCAGACTGGTGTGGTCAGGCTGACCACACTCTCCCGACACATCAGGCTGGTGAGGTCAGGCTGACCACACTCTCCCGACACATCAGGCTGGTTAGGTCAGACCGGCGTGGTCAGACTGGTGTGGTCAGGCTGGTGAGGTGAGTCTGGTGTAGTCAGACTGGTATGGTCAGGCTGACCACACTCTCCCGACACATCAGGCTGGTGAGGTCAGACTGGTGTGGTCAGGCTGGTGTGGTCAGGCTGACCACACTCTCCCGACACATCAGGCTGGTGAGGTCAGGCTGACCACACTCTCCCGACACATCAGGCTGATGAGGTCAGACCGGTGTGGCCAGGCTGACCACACTCGCCCGATACATCAGGCTGATGAGGTCAGACTGGTGTGGTCAGACTGGTGTGGTCAGACTGGTGTGGTCAGGCTGGTGAGGTCAGACTTGTGAGGTCAGACTGGTGTCGTCTGACCGGTGTGATCAGACTGGTGTGGTCAGATTGGTGTGGTCAGGCTGGAGTGGTCAGGCTGGTGAGGTCAGGCTGGTGTGGTCAGGCTGGATTTGGTCAGGCTGATTTTGGTCAGGCTGATTTGGTCAGGCTGATTTGGTCAGGCTGGTTTGATCGGGCTGGTGTGGTCAGGCATGGGCAAGCATAATTGCCAACCGCTATGACCCTCCTCGTATTATTACGTGGAGATATGCAGGCGTAACCTCACGTGCTCAGCAAGTGCATGCATGTTTTCCTGATGCTCATGTCCCATAGCTACCTCTCCCCAACTGCTCCACTTTGCGCTTCGTACCTGTGCTCACCATTGTGCTGAAGACGGCGGGTGTCCCGGGTACACAATACTGTAAAGGCTGCTGGCCACAGGTGCGCACCATAGCCACAGGTGTGTTTCGAATGCGGCGGATTCGGGTTGCGTTAGCACGTTCGGGTGTCAGTAATGCCTTCTGGGTAATACCTGGATGACGTCATCGGTTCGACAGAGACATCAATTGAGGCGGTCTGCGGCAACAGGGAGCAAGTCACTTGTAGTGAGCCTTATGCAAGGCAGGATATTCCTAAGTTGTTTATTCACTACAATTGTATTTCAATATCGTTTGCAATGTTCTCCAGGTTTTGGGAAAACAACGTATGCATCATTAATGTCCTATATCAATGTCTTAAAATATTGCGGAAGGTGATTGTCTAATATGTTGTATAATGGGCAAGCGGCTCAGATGCTTCTGAGTTCCTAAAAGCAAGCGAGCGGTTTCTGAGGAGTGAGTGTTGACAGAGTCGCACTGAAGGTGGCTAAGAAGGGGATAATCCATCTTAGCAGCAAACGAAATGAGAGCAGCGAAGATCTCCGTTGCAATTGTTACGGCTTTCCATAGGGAAGTGTGTCAACCATGCCACTTCAGACCTCCGCAAAACTATCCGCTTCGTCCTTGGATTGGGTTTCCAAAGAGCGCGTCGACTCTTCCGGGAAGTTAGTGCGATACCGAACACTATGAGTGAGATATATTGGGGGAGATCGAGTCTGATTGATACACTGGCCGACTGGTACTGAGACTGCGTTATTATCCTCGGAGGCTCCGTCGGGGCGGGGCTACAGTACGTCACGTGATTTGCCGCCGCCGCGGGGCTTCGGCAGGTCACGTTATTTGCCGCCGCCGCGGGGCTTCGGCAGGTCACGTTATTTCCCGCCTCGGCGGGGCTTCGGCAGGTCACGTTATTTGCCGCCCAGGCGCCCCTGCGGCGAGACTCTGGTGTCACGTTATTTGCCGCCGCCGCGGGGCTTCGGAAGGTCACGTTATTTGCCGCACAGGCGCCTCCGCGGCGACACTCCGGAAGGTCGCAATATTTGCCGCCGCGACTGGACTTCGATCGCACCGACGAGTACCAGCTTGATACAGAACGGGCCGGGGTGGGGGGTGGGGGTTGTGGTGGGGGTGGGGGTGGCAGGGGAGGGGAGACCAGCTCCTGAAAGCTTTGTCTGACCTGGTTACGGCAGCCAGCTGCATCGGATGACCCATCCTGGTGCTGAAGTGAGTCAGGGAATTAAAATGGCAGGTGGCAGAATAGCCCAGCAGCAGCCTCACTGCCAGCTCATTCTACGGTCTGTCAGTGGTCGCCTTTGTGAGTGGATGTCGGTCAAACGGCTTCTGACCGAACAAAGTAAAGCTTTCTGAACGATTAAACATTGACGATGGCTTCCAATCAGACATGGGTGTTCTCATTTTTTTTTATTGGCCACGGACACGGAACAAATCAAATTGGGAAAAGTGGACTTTTCAGATTTGGCTGAAGATGTAAGAGCGAGGCTGGTGTCGCTTGCGTGCTGTTTAACCGGAAGTGGACGCTCCATCACCGTTCGGCAGTAAGATTTGCGACGCCTGATACAAACTTCCCGACTGGGGATAGCAGTGTCTCTCTTTTCGCCCGTGTCGCTGACGTTGCCCAACATACTAGGGATGCCATTCTTAGCGAATAATCAGGGGACGTGCAAATCGATCAACAGATCCAACTACTGAGGAAAAGGAAAACTTAGCCGGGTGTGAAACTGGGTGGGAAAGTCCCACCCAGTTAGCACGCTCAAGGGCATCCCGCAGGAGATAGTAAAGACGGGTGGAGTGGACATGAGTTGTGAGCAGACCGGCCGAAGCGTCGTCGGGCCCCGTCTACAGGACAGAAGCACAATGCTCCTGAACTGGCAATGACGGCTGCTCACGGTGTGCGGAGCGCCCAAAATCCTCTGCTGGCCGCTGTGCCGAAGCGAAGTGCTGTCGTACACTGGTGTTATGTTCTGCTGCGGGATGCGGGGCAGTGGAAAGCTGCGAACAGCTGGCGCTCTCATTCAGCAGGCGCTCACACTTCAGCAGCAGCACCGAAGCCACGTCCACGTCCACGTCCACGTCCACGTCCACGTCCACGTCCACGTCCACGTCCACGTCCACGTCCACGTCCACGTCCACGTCCACGTCCGCCACGTCCACGTCCACGTCCACGTCCACGTCCACGTCCACGTCCACGTCCACGTCCCCACGTCCACGTCCACGTCCACGTCCACGTCCACGTCCACGTCCACGTCCACCGAAGTCAATCCTGGTCCGATAGCACGATTTCCAGACACACTGCGAGCGGCAAGCCGGTCGATGCGGCCGATTTATATCGTTTTGCTCCGGGAACAGCAAAGCTACGCTTGAGCTGTATCGGCGCGTATGGAATGCCAGCTTCGCTACAGAGGTTGCTGACACGTGGACCGGAATTCATGCACTCGCTGCTGCTGTCAATAGGTGCGTAAAGAGACGAGGCGCAGGAGTTGAGGGTCGGACACAACGGGTGGTACACACTGCACACAGTGAGGAGACACACGAGTCGAGAGACGAACACAACAGGTGGTACACACTGCACACAGTGAGGAGACACAGGAGTCGAGAGACGAACACAACAGGTGGTACACACTGCACACAGTGAGGAGACACAGGAGTCGAGAGACGAACACAACAGGTGGTACACACTGCACACGGTGAGGAGACACAGGAGTCGAGAGACGAACACAACAGGTGGTACACACTGCACACAGTGAGGAGACACAGGAGTCGAGAGACGAACACAACAGGTGGTACACACTGCACACAGTGAGGAGACACACGAGTCGAGAGACGAACACAACAGGTGGTACACACTGCACACGGTGAGGAGACACACGAGTCGAGAGACGAACACAACAGGTGGTACACACTGCACACAGTGAGGAGACACACGAGTCGAGAGACGAACACAACAGGCGGTACACACTGCACACAGTGAGGAGACACAGTTGTCGAGCGAGTAAGTAGACTCTCCCACAGGAGTAGACTCGTCCACGGGAGTGGATTCGTTCACGGGAGTGGACTCGTCCACGGGAGTAGACTCGTCCGCGGGAGTAGACTCGTCCACAGGTTAGACTCGCCCACAGGAGTGGATTCGCTCACGGGAGTAGACTCGCCCACAGGAGTAGATTCGCTCACAAGAGTAGACTCGCTCCCAGGAGTGGATTCGCTCTCAGGAGTAGACTCGCCCCCAGGAGTGGACTTGTCCACAGGCGTGGATTTGCCGACAGAAATAGACTCGTTCTCAGGAATAAACTCGGCCAGGCTTCGTGCACGCTCGTAATTAACATCCTTACCTATAGATATATAGCCGTATCATAGTGCTTTCGCAGCTTCTAGACATAACACGTATGACAGCACATGCAATAAACCAGACGTGACAACATAGGACATCACACACTTACTCATACGCACTTCTTCGTGATCACTTCACTATCGCATGTTCGCGACCTCTGTTCGGTTTGAGCCCACTGTTAGGCTTCTCGAGTCGACATTTTCATGCTAAAAGTAGTGATCGAGTTGGGCGCCGAAATTAGTTTGTGCTTCCTACTTCTCTGGCAGAAACAGGACTGAGATGAACGACAAATGTAAAAGTGTTTGCTACCCACAATCCGTGCTCATTTCCCTTTTGGTGAGTTGAGAAATATATCTGTCAGTTTCAACTTGAAATTAAAAATCATCTGGTCACAATTGAGGAGAAGCAGATTAATATACTAAAAAAACGACGGGAAGGCCACCAAATTCGTACCCTGCATAGTCAGAGGGTGGTCCGAGTCGGGTTGAGATGGCTTCGGTGGAGCCGGACCGATGCGGTCAAACTGTAGTGAAGGAATATGTCGATGTCCATACAATTACGATTTTCCAGAAACGGTCGTCTGGGTGGACTAGCGGTGAGGTGGGAGTGATTCAGTGATACTGCTGGTGAGATGGGAGTGATTCAGTGATACTGCCGGTGAGATGGCAATGCTTCAGTGGGACTGGCGGCGAAATGAGAGTGCTTCAGTGGTACTGGCTGTGAGATGGGAGTGAGTCGGTGGGATTGGCGGTGAGATGGGAGTGAGTCGGTGGGATTGCCGGTGAGATGGGAATGATTCAGTGGCACTGGCGGTGAGATGGGAGTGAGTTGGTCGGACTGGCGGTGAGCTGGGAACGACTGAATACGACTGGCAGCGACGGTGGCACCGGTGTGGTCTGAATGACGCCGCTGAACAAATGAGCGTTGCTCGGAAATCTTTGGCACACTGTTGCGGTACTTCAATGGTGCCTTCAATGGTGCGCCTCTGTGGCCGCCTGCACCCCGAGCAGACTCTGCTCTGCTCAGACACTCTGCCCGCTAACTGGGCGGGCAGAGTGGCTCCTAGGAGCTCCCCGGCCGGCGCAAACAGAAAGCGCGTCCGGCACCGCAGGGGCAGAGAACCGAACACGCACAATGTTAAACAAAACCAATCAAAATCGATACAGCTCCCGGCCCGGCTATTTTGTGCGACCTGTGCTCCTTTGTGCTCGCCGACACAAAGGAGGTTCTGTCGTCAGTAAATGTATTGTTGCTGTGCCGGAGGCGTTTTTCGAAAAGGCCGTGAGGGCTGGCAACAGCTACGCCAGCTGGCCGCACAAACGTATCCGACCTGGCGCGTGCGCTGTTAATTCTCGGATAATTGTGAGCGCCGAATTGCTCACGGTGTTCCGAATTGCTTCTGTGTCGCTGCGTCACTTACAGTAGGTGCTCTGTGTCACTTACAGCAGCTGTTCTTTGCCACTCTTTGTAACTTTCAATATCTGCTCTTTGTCGCCTACAGTACCTGCTCTCTGTCACTTACAGTAGCGGATCTTTGTCATTTACAGTAGTTGCTCTGTCACTTACATTATATGTTTTTTCCGAATGGAAGCTTGTTTGCATGCTCCGATGTTAACTTGAATTAAACATACACGCATAGCCACGTACGTTAAATGAGCTGACAAACATTCTGTTCCCCGGACGAACTATGGGGGCGTTTGTTATTGAGTGGGCGCGGGTACATTGATGCACTCCCATCCCTTGACTTATTGCCGTGGTGCACTCAGTACCAGGACGCCACTCCCACGCACCTATGATGTCACGGCAATCGGAGGGTGACATAGTGACGTGCCGTCGTCTGATGTGTGACGTGTCTCTGTATGATGTGTGCCGTGTCGCTGTCTTATGTGTGACGTGTGACGTGTCGCTGTCTGACGTGTGACGTGTGACGTGTCGCTGTCTGACGTGTGACGTGTCGCTGTCTGACGTGTGACGTGTCGCTGTCTGACGTGTGACGTGCCGCTGTCTGACGTGCGTGTCGCTGTCGACGTGTCGCGTCTACGTGTGCTGTTTGTCGCTGTCTGACGTGTGACGTGTCGCTGTCTGACGTGTGACGTGTCGCTGTCTGACGTGTGTCGTGTCGCTGTCTGACGTGTGACGTGTCGCTGTCTGACGTGTGTCGTGTCGCTGTCTGACGTGTGACGTGTCGCTGTCTGACGTGTGACGTGTCGCTGTCTGACGTGTGACGTGTCGCTGTCTGACGTGTGTCGTGTCGCTGTCTGACGTGTGACGTGTCACGTGTCGCTGTCTGACGTGTGACGTGTCGCTGTCTGACGTGTGACGTGTCGCTGTCTGACGTGTGACGTGTCGCTGTCTGACGTGTGACGTGTCGCTGTCTGACGTGTGTTGTGTCGCTGTCTGACGTGTGACGTGTCGCTGTCTGACGTGTGACGTGTCGCTGTCCGACGTATGACGTGTGACGTGTCGCTGTCTGACATGTAACGCGTATCGTGTCGCTGTCTGACGTGTGACGTGTCGCCGTCTGACGTGTGACGTGTCGCGTGCCGCCGCAGGATGGGCGGCTGTCCGACCGCCAACGGCCGGATAGCGGACGGCCCGCCGCAGGACCAGCCCGACCCGGACGCCATCAAGATGTTCGTCGGCCAGATGCCGCGCCACATGGACGACGCCGACATCCGCGCCATGTTCGAGCAGTTCGGCCCGGTGCACCAGATCAACGTGCTGCGCGACAAGATCACCGGCCAGAGCAAAGGTCAGTCGGCGCAGGTCGGGGGTCGCACGGCGGCGCCGCAGGTGTCGGCGTCGCAGGTCAGGTGTCGCAGAACATCACGACAGGTGGTGGGGACGGGTGGGACGCTGCGGTCTGAGTCGCCCACCACGTGTCGCAGAACATGCTGACTGGTATTTGGGTCGCAGATCAAGTGTCGAACATCGTCACGACAGGTGTTGGGTCCCAGGTCAGGTATCGCAGAGCATCAGAGCATATATATATTGCGAACTCCTCTAGTGAAACAAATTGCACGTACGTCCTGTATCCAAGGTGAGCATCTAATGCTTATTTCGATACTCGTTGTTACGTTGTAAAGTGTGAGCCCTGCTTTTCACCATCTTAAAAACTTATGATTGCATCTACGAACTGAAGCGGATGTCTCAGCCTCCCAGTAATTCCATTTTCAACCCCCGCGCGGATCATCACTTCACGACATCGGCTTAAGAGCTGCGAGCGGAGAGATGAGGGGCTGGGATGGGGTGTTGTTGCCTCTGCCAGCAGACAGATTTATCATGATATTCCACTTCACGTCATTGAAAATGCGATGCTGGTTATCTATGACATGCATTGAATTCATCTCTTTTGTTGGAACATACCTGAAGGCGGTGTTATTCACAAACTTCTTTCCCGGCTTGAAAACAGCCTGGTACCGGTGAGTTGAAGAAAGCATGGCGCAGATACGCGACGACCATCGGATAGGTCAGGCGCCGTGCCTCGTGGCAGAAAAAGGCGTTATTTGACATATCGCGGATAATCGGTAAACCGCAGTAGGTTGGATTATTTAAATGTACTTCACGTGCTTTTGGCTGAGTATCTCGGGGATATCACGCGCAAATGCGCAAGAGCGGCCTATAAATAGAGCTATTGGAAAACAAATACTTGGCAATGTCGATCGAAGATGACAATTTCGTTGCGGAAATATCTTCATATCTAATGCAGAACGGTCAGATTTAATGCAAATTTAATACGGTGTCTACTTCATGCAACCGCAATTTCACTGAATTTCCATGTTATCTTCCCACATTATACTGTCAATGACCTCAGCCTCCAACGACAAAAATATTAGCTGCCTGATCTGCTTATCTTGCTTATCGTAAATCACGTCCATATTACCCGGACTTGTCATGGATTGGTATGAAGCCATGGAGTATGATGCCTTCCGGCCCAGCCTAATTTGAGTGTGATTATCGAGGCCAGCTCTCGAGAATGAACGGAAGAAAGATCCGTTAGCGAATGGTGGGTGGCGGAAAGTGACGAATCGTAAGGAAGCATAGACTGGAACGGTTCGTATAGCTGCTGGCAAGAGAGCCCAATTTCTAACGGAAGGAGAAGCTAATACATTTTGAGCATTTATTTAAGTAACTAATAAGTTCGCAAACAACTGAAAAATTGCTGCATTATTTAGCGTCCATCATGCTGACACAGAATATCTAAGGAACAATAGTTTCAGTTGCCACAACCAATACTGACTGCAAGATCACTTCTTGTCAGCCAAGCTCCCTGAAGCCCACCTCAGCTTAGGTGGGAGACTCATCAAAAACAACAAATTGAAAATAAGCTGAACATCTGCTGGCGAATGCCGCGACTCGACCGCAGCCTGAATGCCCTTATGTCCATCGGTTCCGACGGCTCGGCCGTTTGTCCTAATGGAAACTGTGCCGCAGCGAGCCTGATTCCGGGAACGATCGGCATCGTCGGCAGCCAGCGTTCGAAATTGGCTCGATGTTTCAAGTCCCCGGGACCGGCTCTTCAAATGGCCTTTTAGGCTGAATGTGTCTCGATTGGAGCGCTTCCGTCGGCGGACATCCGACCTTTGGGGTACTGTGGGGGGTGGGAGCGAAGCCAACCGGATCTCAGGGGGTGCATCCGGGGTCACCGGGTCACTAGGCATCCGTGGTCACCGGGTCATTGGAGAACCGACCAGACGTCTGAGATACCGGGGGACAGCTCGTCAGATCTCTTGGTGTATCTTGTATCACCGGGTCACCGGAAACCGACCGAACATCCGGGGTACCCGAACCAGCAGGTCACTAGACAGCCGAACAGACCTCCGAGAGTGCCCCGGATTATAAGGTCACTGGTCGATGGACTATAATTACGGGAGTGGGTAGGGGGGGGGGTACGTGGGATCACGAGTCCATTGAACACGAACAGCCGATGGGGCCAACGGCTGCGATCTCCGGAGAAACCGGCGATTTTTAGATGGATGAAGGACAAAAAACCGGCGACCTAGAGCTGTTGAACGCCCATCAACGCCACCGACACTGCAAATAGCATCGACACCACAAACACCACCGACACCACAAACACCACCGACATCACAAACACCACCGACACCACCGACACCACAAACACCACCGACACCACAAACATCACCGACACCACAAACACCACAAACACCACCGAAACCACGAACACCACCGCACTACCGACACCACCGATACCACCGGCTCCACCGACACCACCGGCAGCATTGGCGGCGGCCGGTGGTCGCAGCGGCGACACGCTGCTGTCACGGCGACACTGCTGCTTCAGCGAACTACTCGCGACGGACGAGTTGTGTTCTATAGCTGCAGCGTTGTGACCCACGGCTGCCGTGGTCCGTGGCGACGGCTGCCGTGGTCCGTGGCAACGGCGTCGTGGCCCGTGGCAACGGCGTCGTGGTCCGTGGCAACGGCGTCGTGGTCCGTGGTTACCATGTCGTGATCCACGACTACCGAGTCACATGGCTACCGTGTCTTATGGCTACTGCGGTTACCGAGTCGCATGGCCACCGCGGCTACCGCGCCTCATGGCTACTGCGGCTACCGCGTCCCATGGATACCGCGACTACCGCGTCTCATGGCTACCGCGGCTACCGCGTCCCATGGCTACCGTGGCTACCATGTATCATGGCTACCGCGGATACCTTGTCACATGGCTACCGCGGCTACCGCGTCTCTTGGCTACAGCGGGTACCTCTTCTCATGGCTACCGCGTCGTGTCTTGCTGCCGTTGCACTGCGGCCGGATGCTGCGGTGCCAGGCCGGGTCGTCTCCCGGTGCAAGGCCCGGCAGTAGCGTGACGCAGGTGCCGGCAGCAACGTGGCCTCACGGCTGCGCCCAGCACGTCACACACAGCTCCTGATGTGGCTACACAGCGGCGCCCAGCACGTCACACACAGCTCATGATGTGGCTACACAGCGGCGCCCAGCACGTCACACACAGCTCCTGATGTGGCTACACAGCGGCGCTGTGGCCGCTGACAGCCCCCGCCACACACTGGTCCTGACGTGGTGCATTCAGCCTCATCCGAATCCGGCGCCAGTGGCTACCTTTGATGTGCCATCGGGTGGACAAGTTCACGCATAATAGTCCACGCGTTCTCTTATTCGCGTATTCACATAGATCGTCAAGATGATATGTGTTCCCCTAATAATAGACGAAGTCGATGTGGTCAATAAAGTCCAGAAGTCACACTCGCACTATAGCTAGGGGCGGGAACACGCAAATTACATAACTTCTCTGAAAACGGTCAGATTAGTTTACCGCAAATGCCGCTGTTCTAAAACGTCGACAGGGGAACGTCTTGCACAGCTCCTTCTTGTGCGCACTTATGTGGTCCAAAACATATCAACGTTGCTATTGATATGAGGCAGACAGCGACTGACTACCTGAAGAATCCGAATGGAAAAATCCGACTCGGAAGCAGTTTGCACGCGCAGAGCACATAGCACACAGAGAACAGCTATCGCCTACGGGTCGCTCGAGTCGGTACGTTCCGGCGAACAGCAACCCAGCTGGGCTGGCGAATCTACCCTGTCCGCAAAACCGTTTCTAATAAATAAAATGTCTTGCTGTGCTCTCCATGCCGACAGTGGGATAAGGCTGAAGTTTTGACAGAGGTACGGACCGACATGAAATATAGCACGCAGAGTTGAAATGAGATTTTGCATCCGGATAGGACATTTATGTCGGACCCGATCGGTCAGTGTCGCGTGCGTTTCGGCAGCGTCCGTCCAGATGCCGCTGCGGTACCAGAGGATCGACCTCACGTGAGAGTAATAGGCCGCCGCCGTTAAACCTGGCCCCGCCATCTCCGGTCTGGAAAGAGATTCGGTGATTGCAGATGGCTGGCCATCTCTCAGCATCATCGTCGCTGCCACTCGGACTTTGATAGGCCGTGAGATGGTGCCTGAAACCTGCTTCGACGGCTTCAGCTATATTTTGAAACTTAGGTGTTATCACGACAGGCACTGTACCCACCGGCCCCCTGGAAGCTGTCACGGTGCTCAAGCTGAGCGGTGCTTGGCTCGGCTTAGGTCACCGGTCAGATGTCAGCCTCAGGTCACTGGCCAGATGTCAGCCTCAGGTCACCGGCCAGGTGTCATTCTCAAGTCACCGGTCAGGTGTCAACCTCAGGTCACCCGTCAGTTGTCGGCCTCAGATCACCAGTCAGGTGTCAGCCTCAGGTCACGGGTCAGGTGTCAACTTCAGGTCACCGGTCAGGTGTCCTCAGGTCACCGGCCATGTGTCAGCCTCAGGTCGCCGGTCAGGTGTCATCCTCAAGTCACCAGTCAAGTGTCATCCTCAGATCACAGATCAGTTGTCCGCCTCAGATCACCGGCCATGTGTCAGCCTCAGGTCACCGGTCAGGTGTCGGCCTCAGGTCACCGGTCAGGTGTCGAGTCAGCGGTCACACTCCGATGGTCGTCACGTCCAGGTCGACTCCGCCGCTCGAGCTGGCACGGCGGCTCGTGAATCACGGCCGCCCGCCCTAGTCCGGCTTTACGACGGCCGGCCAGCCTACGACCTGCTATGTGGCCTCGTGCTCAAGCACTTTATCGGAGCCGGACACCGCTATTAAATCGATATATCGGTTGCATTGCCGTCCGTCCGGTGAGGAGCGCCGAGGCGCGCCCGGCGTGTCGGCCACCGTCCGCGTTCACCACTGACTGGGCGGCCGGACGACCTCCGCTTCCGGACACCATCCCCGCCATGCCCGGTACCATCCCCGCCATCCCCGGCACCATCTCCGCCATCCCCGGCACCATCCCCGCCATGCCGGTACCATCTCCGCCATCCCCGGCACCATCCCCGCCATGCCCGGTACCATCTCCGCCATCTCCGGCACCATCTCCGCCATCCCCGGCACCATCCCCGCCATGCCCGGTACCATCCCCGCCATCCCCGGCACGGCCGGATGTTGGCGGCGCGCACAAAGACGCGTTGACTAGCCGGCGGCGGCTGTGTCGAGCGCTTGTGCACTGTAGTGTGTTTTTGTTATGGTGCTGTGGATGCACGGTGAGTCAGGGGTCCGGTTGGCTCGGCGCGGCGCCGGGGGCGGCCACGCGGGGGTGGCGTGATGGTGCGTCAAGACCACGCGGCGGGACACCGGAGCCGCCGGCTGACGAAGCTGCGTGACTCACCCGAGGCGAGGAGAGGGCCCCGGCGCGGCCGGGGGACAGTCTGACTGGGGCACGAGCAGTGAATACACGTCCTGGCATGACCGGAATTGTCATTTGGTAACTACAAGCTATTTCGGCCTTTTTCGGTGTCCGTCATGCCAGGGACGGACGGTGAGCCGGTGTCAAGTGTTGCGCCGCCGATGGAGGTGCCAGCAGGCGTGCTGGATGACGTCCGTGCGCGCTACTTTGATGCGCGGAATATCCCGGAATTCAGCGGCGCCGGCGACAACGTTGCAGAGTGGTTCGGGAGAGCGGAGCTGTTGTGTCGCCGGCGGGGCGTCAACTGCATGGACGTCATGCCTGAGCGGTTGACGGGTGCCGCGTACGCGGTCTGGGAGCAGCTGGCGGAGGAGGCTCAGGGGTCAACGGAGGCGGTACGGGCGGCGCTGTACGACGCGTTTGCCCCCAACCGATACGTCGCCTTCGACGCATTCCAGGCCCGGGTGCTGAAGGAGGGCGAGTCGCCGGATGCGTACCTGGCCGACCTGCGTCGCCTCATGGACCTGGTGTTGGGCGGCTCTGGTGACGTGATTCCCGAGACAATTCTCGCCACCAAGTTCGTGTCCGAGCTGCCGCTCCGCGTCCGGACGCAACTCAAAGCGGGGACGCGGGCGCGGGCCCTCTGCCTGCCCGAGCTCGTTCGAGTCGCGAGGGAAGTACTCAGCGATGAGCAGGAGCGGCAGTAGCAACGGCGTCTCCTGTTGTGGCAGCGACGCGGCGAGACGACGCCCGGCCGCGGCCACGCCCACGTGCGCTGCTGGACGTGCGGCACCGTGGGTCATCTGGCGGCGGCGTGTCCTCGTCGCGTACCGGCTGCGCCAATGGCTGCGGGAAACGCAGCTGGGGCGCGCTAGCGCGAGCGCCGTCTCCCGCGGCGTAAGCGCGCTCCCGGTGGTGCGGATGCGCGTGGACGGGACGTGGTGTCACGCGCTAGTGGACACGGGTTGTACGGATGTGCTGCTGTATCAGGGGTGCTGTGCTGACCGTTACGATGCGTCGCGCGCGGTGACGTTGCGCGCTGTGAACGGTAGTGCGCTGCAGTGTGTTGGTACTGTGTCGGTCATGGTTGAGTACCAGGGGAAGAGGGTCACGCTCAACGCTCTGGTGGTGCCGCACAAACCGTTGGGAGTCGATATGGTCTGGGGGATGACGGGAGTGGTGGCTATGGGCGGTGTTGTGGTGCGGGCCGCAGACACAGTTACGCTGTGTGCGGCGGTGGCGGTGGATGACGGGTCTGCCAATGGGGGCGGTGGTGACCGGGCGGGTGCAGGGACGCGGGCGGATGGGCCTGCGGATGTAGGGACGCGGGCGGATGGGCCGCGGCGTACGGCGGTGGATGACGGGTCTGCCAATGGGGGCGGTGGTGACCGGGCGGGTGCAGGGACGCGGGCGGATGGGCCTGCGGATGTAGGGACGCGGGCGGATGGGCCGCGGCGTACGGGGTCTGCGGATGTGGGGACGCGGGCGGATGGGCCGCGGCGTACGGGGGCCTGCGGATGTGGGGACGCGGGCGGATGGGCCGCGGTGCGCGGGGCGGGCAGACGACGGGTTTGCTGAGGGGAACGGTGGCGACCGGGCATGTACAGGGCCGCGGGACATTGAGGTGGACGCGGCTGATTTTTCCGTGCGGTTCGATGCGCAATCACGGGAATGGACCATGGCCTGGAAGTGGGCGGACGGGGCGGGGCCGCCCCGGCTCAGGAACCAGACTGCGCAGTACGCCGTACCATCAGAGGCCAGAGCGGCGTACGAGGCGGAACTCGAGTTGTGGATCGCTGAGGGCTGGCTTCGTCCGTGGGACGAGGAGACGGATGGACCAGCCCGTGGCTTGATCCCGCTGATGGCGGTGCCACAGCCGCACCAGCACAAGGTACGCCCTGTGCTGGACTACCGGGAGTTGAACGCACCGTCGCGGCTCACACCGCAGATGCGGACGTGCTGCGACCAGCTGAGACGCTGGCGGCAGCACGGCGCCCGTATCGCGGTGGTGGACCTGCGTAAGGCGTATTTGCAGATCCGGGTGGTCCGGCGGCTGTGGCCGTATCAGACGGTGGAGTTCCGCGGGCGCCGGTATGGTCTGACACGGGTCGGGTTCGGATTGAATATCGCCCCAATGGTGATGAAGGCCGTAGTGCAGGCTGTATTGCGCCGCGACGCGGAGGTGGCGCGCGGGGTCCTGCCCTACGTCGACGACTTGCTCGTCAACGAAGCGGTGGTCAGCGCCGAGCGGGTTGTTGAGCACTTCACGCAGTACGGGTTGGTCTGCAAGCCACCCGTACGGGCGACGGAGGGGCTCGTCTCCTCGGCCTGCGCGTGAGCATGGGGGATGCAGGTGAGGGCGACCTGCGATGGCAGCGAGACGGTACCCCTGCAGCGCCGCCAGTCGTGCTGACGCGTCGCGCCGTCTTCGCGTGGTGTGGCCAGTTGGTGTCGCACGTGCCGGTAGCGGGATGGCTACGGCCGGCGGCGGCCTGGCTCAAGCGTCGTGCTAACGCTGCCTCTGTGGGTTGGGACGACCCGATCACGGATGCGGCGTTGAGCGACCAGGTGAGCCAGGTAGCCGAGCGGCTGGGTGCAGCAGACCCGGCACGTGGCGCGTGGTGTGTCACTACGGGGGAGGCGATGATAGTGTGGACGGACGCGAGCGCGTTGGCCACGGGGGTGGTGCTGGCAGACGCCGTGACGGGTGCCGTCATTGAGGATGCGAGTTGGTTGCGCCCAGAGGCACAGGCAGCCACACACATCAACATGGCTGAGCTGGATGCGGCGCTCAGTGGCGTCAACCTGGCTCTTGCGTGGGGAGTGACGACGATCGATCTCCGCACTGACTCGGCCACAGTCCGGAAGTGGATTGACGACGCCCTGAGCGGCCGGTCCCGGCTGCGAACCAAGGCACACGGGAGATGCTGATCCGCCGGCGTGTCGACGTGATCCGTCAGCTCGTGGAAGAGTTCCGTCTGACGATGAGCGTGCGACTGGTCCGTTCTGCGGACAACCCGGCGGATGAGCTCACCCGTGTGCCGCGTGAGTGGCTGCGTGTGGTCTCCCCGGGTGATGAAGGAGGTGGGGACGCTGACGAGGGGCAGGGGGTGGCGGCGCCGGTGCGAGCGGTTGATGAGCGGGAGCTGGCTGACCCGGCTCAGATTCGCGCTGTCCACCACAATGTTGGCCATATGGGGGTGCGGCGCACGCTGTGGCATGCGCGACGTGCGTGTGACGGACGAGTGAATCGTGCTGCGGTTCGTGATGTTGTCTTGTCATGTGATGTATGTCAAGCCATCGACCCGGCGCCGGTGCGGTGGCGCCACGGCCAGTTGCATGTGCCGCGATGCTGGCAACGGCTCGCCATGGACGTGACGCACGTGCGTGCAGCTGCCTACCTCACCGTGATCGATTGTGGCCCGTCGCGTTTCGCTGTATGGCATCGGTTGCACGCTGAAACAGCGGACGAGATCGTCGATGTGCTCGAGACGCTGTTCCTTGGGCATGGCGCGCCGGAGGAAGTGTTGACGGACAACGCGACGGTGTTCCACGCGAGGCAGATGGTGACGTTCATGGCCCGATGGAACGTGACGCTGCGGTTCCGCGGTGCGTACGAAGCGGGCGGCAACGGTATCGTGGAAAGGCACCACAGAACAGTGAAAGTGATGGTGGCGCGACAGGGCTGTCCGTGCTAGTGGCGGTGCACCGGTACAATACGACGCCCGTCGACACGGCCGTCGCGACGTCTGCACCGCTGGCGTGTTTAATGCGAGAACCGGGCCGTGACCTGCCCGTCGACGCCAGTTTCGTGCCGGACGGACCAGCAGCGGCGCCGCGACTGCGGACTGGGGCACTGCGCCAGGGTGAAACGGTGTGGCTCCGCCGCCGTGGGACCACAGCGTGTATGGACGAGTCGCGTCCTGGCGTGATTACGCGAGTGTTGGCGCCCCCCAATGCTGGAGGTCAACGGCATCCCCTGGCATCGTCGAAACGTTCGCCGGCGCTTCCCTGCGCGCCAGACAGCGCCGGACGTGCGTGGTGTGCTGCTGGACGCGGCGGAGGACACGGAGGCGCTGCCAGCCGAGCCGGCAGGTGTGCCGCCGCCAACGCCCATGCCGCGCCGACTCGTGCCGAACGCGCCTTGTGGGTCGACGGAGGTGGAAGTGGATCGGCCGTCGTCAGGCCCGTCGCCTGTTGCAACACACGATGCGACGGCCGTGACGTTGTCCGACTTAGACTGTACCGTGGAAGACTCAGCGGACTCTGATTACGAGCCTGATGAGCCTGTGGACGATGCGGAAGTGTGGCGTGTTGTGCCACGCCGAAGTGCGCGGCTAGCACCTGCGCCGGCCGACCCTTACGCGTGGGGTGGGACTGATAGCGACTGAGGTGTGTGTGTGTGTGTGTGATTTGTAAATCAGGGGGTGGTGTAGTGTGTTTTTTGTTATGGTGCTGTGGATGCACGGTGAGTCAGGGGGTCCGGTTGGCTCGGCGCGGCGCCGGGGCGGCCACGCGGGGGTGGCGTGATGGTGCGTCAAGACCACGCGGCGGGACACCGGAGCCGCCGGCTGACGAAGCTGCGTGGCTCACCCGAGGCGAGGAGAGGGCCCCCGGCGCGGCCGGGGACAGTCTGACTGGGGCACGAGCAGTGAATACACGTCCTGGCATGACCGGAATTGTCATTTGGTAACTACATGCACCGTCGCCGCGCGCGACCGGGCCAGGTGGCGCTCGGTTCCGGTGCGGCGGCCGTTCGGCGGCCGAGCGCCCGCGCCGGTCTCCGGGCCGGCGACCGAAACGCTGTCGTCAAACTGATGACGACGCTGCCAGCGTTTGGTGGAGGATTGGCTGTGGTGGGGGTGTTGGAAGGCGTGCTGTGGTTGGCGGGTGTTGGAGGGCGTGCTGTGGTTGGCGGGTGTTGGAAAGCGATGTTCTCCTGTCACTGCAGTAAAAGTTATTGGTCAGCCCATTAATTCTTGCATTATATCTTAAGCTGTATGAATTTCGCCGCAAAGCCTAGCACTAATGCACTCTTAATGCTTTTGACAGACACCAAGTTGGAATAAATAGAAAGTCAAAATACGATCGTTCTCATTAGCTTCTCTGAGTGAAATGGCATTATGGAGATGAACAGTATGTCTCCTCTGGCCTTCTTCTACGCCAGATAAAATATGGTGGTTTGTATGCATGTATATCTGCGTGTGGATGCTTCTTAATTACAAATATCCGTCAACGTCAAACCAGAACACTCGTAGAACAGAGGCTATTCCGTCCCGCTTTTGAATTGGTCACAGGAAATCAACGCATCAATGTGTGCGATCACTCAATGTCACACTACATAATTGTGAATCAACTTGCACTTCAACTAGATCGCTTCTTTCATGGATGGATTCCTTCTTCTTGGAAGCCCCGTCCACAATTTGAGCCATCGACCCATCATGTAATGCATGCAGCAAAATAAGCTTCCATGCACTCTCCGAACTCTTCTGACCGACGAACACCCAGCGTTGACCGAACCCCTGTTACAATTCCTCCACAACGCACGACCGGAAACATTCAAGCTGCGACATTTGTGTTCCTGTACTAGTTCTGAAGCATCTCCCGCATGATGGTCTGAAAAAGGCTCCATGTGCTAAGTGCTCCTTCATGACAGAGTATGTTCCTCGGAATCCTTCGCTTTTCCGCAACACCCACTCGAGCCTCAACACCGAACCCGCTCGATCGAAATGTTGTAGAAATACCGAACATTATGACATTCACATGCTTACATACAGGTAGTCAGGTAACCCCCACAATTTCCAAAAACCTGGAGATTGGTCTCTAAAATAGGTTCGGGCTCCTGTTTTCTTTTTGTCACCTTCGGGTTGTTTTCCAGGAGGATAACTAAACACTCAAAAACACTGCAAAGTCAACTCGATGTGAGCGATCTGCGTGAGGAATTCCCGCTCAGCAACATTTCTCGACGACATCCGCGTCGCTATTCGGCTTCGTTAGGCCAGCCAAGCCCCCTCCCCGTCCCCCTGCAGCAGTGAAGTTTGTCGGACCAAAGTGAGCCAAGGATGCGACACTGCCGATGAGGCTGGCTGTCGTCCTCTTGTCTTCGGACTTTATGGCGCGTCGACAACTGTGGCCATATTGCTCCTATTGTCTTCCATCGCAATGTTTGCCTGGCTTCTCTTTCATGCGGTAAAATACATTTACACTCCTATCACGAGTGCCTCTCAACTAGCATATGATTGTGTATCTTTCGGTCCGCCGTGAATTAATAGTAAGGTAGCGTAACAATACCTTCACAGGGTAGGCGTGCCCGCCGTGGACTCTTAGCTCCCGGCACTGGGTCCGCGATAACTGCGGGGCTTGTTTTGTTACCGCCGGTATGGTGGTGTCTGTGCGGGCTATGTGGCGCACAACATTGTTCAGTCACGTTCCCACACCCGCGCCGCTGCGTTGCCTATCGCTGAGCTGGGCTCTAGGTTCTAAGCCGGCCTTCGGTAGTGGCAGGTTTGGATTTTCTGGGTGAAGCTTAACGAGCACATTAAAGCGGCACCCTTTAACGTGTTCGTTGTCCAGCAGACGGGCAGCCTACGCTGAAGGCAAAACAAGTACCAATAACAAAGCCATCAGAAGTCCCTGTATGGGAAGGTAGGATCCCGGTCATTACTCATCGGCGTGGTTTTACACTTCGAGGCCAAGATTACGGTCGTAGTAAGAATCGGGGTAGAGCTTACCGCCTGTCTAGAACAACGTCTTTTTGGTTCGAGAACCGACTGCTCTCTAGCTCATAAATCGCACTCGATCCCCAGCGTATATATAACTACCAGCGTATATTCCCAGATTGTAAGATTGTTTGTCGGAAAACACGTTTTAGCGAGAGAGAGAGAGAGAGAGAGAGAGAGAGAGAGAGAGAGAGAGAGAGAGAGAGAGAGAGAGAGAGAGAGAGAGAGAGAGAGAGAGAGAGAGAGAGAGAGAGAGAGAGAGAGAGAGCAGAGCGAGAGGGAGAGAGAGAGAGAGAGGGAGAGGGAGAGGGAGAGGGAGAGGGAGAGGGAGAGAGAGGGAGAGGGAGAGGGAGAGGGAGAGAGAGAGGGAGAGGGAGAGGGAGAGAGGGAGAGGGAGAGGGAGAGGAGAGGGAGGAGAGGGAGAGGGAGAGGGAGAGGGAGAGGGAGAGGGAGAGGGAGAGGGAGAGGGAGAGGGAGAGGGAGAGGGAGAGGGAGAGGGAGAGGGAGAGGGAGAGGGAGAGGGAGAGGGAGAGGGAAAGGGAGAGGGAGAGGGAGAGGGAGAGGGAGAGAGAGAGAGAGAGAGAGAGAGAGAGAGAGTCGTTCGCCTCACCATTGGTGATCACAAACGTCACACAGTATCCCTGAGGAGCGCTGACACCATTTGTTTCCATGTGGGAACAAGCTTATTTGTGCTTGCCGGGCGGTAAAAACAGTGATGCTTTTACGAGTGCCGGATGATTTTCAATGCAAAAATACGCCATCATGTTACAGGGAGGATCACATCTTCAAAGACCACAAGTTGCAATAGCAGCAACTATCCTATTAGCATACGCTTTACGCATACGCATACGCTTATTAGCATACGTTTTGTTCAGAATTCCGATAGGGGAGGAACTAACGGTGGTAGCATGCACATATTGCATTTCACCTGCGTTTTCATGTCACCTTTACGGCTGTGGCTAACCTTTACACACAGCAGCGATGATCGTGGTCAGGCAGCACACATGTTCTGAAGCATCTCCCGCTTCTTCAGCATGTAGTGAACTGACGTCAAGCGCCTGTGATGTCACCCGCACTTCCTGCATACGTCTCATGAATCGCATCGCGGGTATAGGGCCGACTTATGAACAATATTCCAATTATCCAGTTTATCTCAAGAATTCGAATTACTCCTGTTCGGCTAATATTTGCCTAGGTGTGCGTGATGAAGTGAAGTGAGGAGAAAGCTTACATGTTACTTCAAAAGGAACTGGCACGGTATAATTGAGAGCTGGTATATTGTAGTCAGCGTGCATTGCCACGACGCACGACAATTTCCGTCGGTTTTCATAGAGTCAGAATGCCAATGTTTCCAGTTTCGGAGACACTCTGTGTTTGCAACAACCTACCTACCGGCCAGCATTCCCGGTAACATCTACCTAGACACATCAGTTCCGTGCTCTTATCAGCTCTGTCCCAGCACCCCAACACTGCACTCCAGCACCTCAGCACCCCGACACCGCATATCAGCACCCCAACACTGCACCCCAGCACCCCAACACTGCACCCCAGCACCGCAGCCACGTCCCAGCTCCACACCACCACACCCCAGCACCTCAGCACCCCGACACTGCACCCCAGCACCCCAACACTGCACCTCAGCACCCCAACACTGCACCCCAGCACCTCAACACTGCACTCCAGCGGTCCAACACCGCAGCCGCGTCCCAGCTCCACACCACCGCAACCAGCGCCCCGACACCGCACCCCAGCACCCCAACCGTCAGTCGCCGACCCCGTCAGTCCCCCGCAGTGGCCTCGTGCCGGCCTGACTATGCAGTTCCGACACCCCACCACGGCGTCGCCAGCGATCGGCCCGGCCGCGCGATCAGCAGTCCGCTAAAAGTCCCCGGACAATATCGGCTATGCGGCGCGCGTCGCCCGCATGCATCATTTCCCGACGCCAGGCATAATCGCCGCTGCTGATGACGTCACGTGGCCCCACTGACGGCGTAAATAATACACGGCCGGGGGGGGGGGCTACGCGCCACGCGCCGCTAATGCAGGCGGCCAATAGCGGCGGCCGCCGAGACCGATCGCCGACAATTTGCCGCATGTTATTTAGTGATGCTTCGCTGACAATCTGCCGCACGTTATTTACTGGCCAATCTGCCGCATGCTATTTGATGATGCCTCGCCGGACGGAAGTGTGCCGCGTGTTATTCAGTGATGCTCCGCTGCCCACGGAAGTTTGCCGCAGCTTAATGATCCACCGCGGCTGCCTAATGATTGGCCGAACTCGTGTCACGTTCCGTTGGCGTACTGTGCGCGGTGCGTTAAATGCCGGGTGTTCTACTCGCGCTCCAGTGTCTACGACTCCACCGCCACTCTTGCGTCTTGGCACGCGATAGTTCGCTGGCGGTACGCGTCTTGTGCCATCACGTACGCCGGGCAATGATGACATATGGTATGCCGTTAAGCACTGGATGCCTATTGTAAATGAAATGAACACCCATTTTGGCTCCACACCGCAGCGACTTGTGCCATTCAGTCGCCGAACTTCAGTATTAAATGCAGGTACATGGTATTAAATGCAGACATTCCGATTGAGGTGGAGTTTAATTGGGCTGCATCATGTTCGCTTAAAATCAGCTTCTGCCTACATCGTTTGCAGTAGCCCAAGTGTGGGGATTTGCCACGAACGCTTAAAATCAGCTTTTGCCCCATTTCTTGCAGTAGTTCAAAGTGGATTCCAGTGTACAACACGTTGCGCACATCTCAAATTGGAATACACCATGCCGAATTCATAAATTCGTGTCAATAAATACTGATATGGTGTGTATTATCGCTGAAATCCAAACTAACACCGTGCATTTCAACGTTGCACATATCCTTCTTATTGACATCGTGCTCATCGAAAGCAACATCGTGCGTGAAATGGTCGCCGTGATGGATACCGTGTTGTGTTCATTTATGTTTAATTAGTTAATTTGGAAAGCAGCTAAATCAGACGAGCAGTACCGTTCTCTCTTGTATCCATTATTTTGGTCTCAGCACCATTGCCAACTAGTCAGTCGTCATAACACAGATTCCTTTACTTCCAGGGTGCTGTTTCGTGACATTTTACCAGCGAAAATCGGCGCTGGACGCACAGAATGAACTTCACAACATCAAAACTCTGCCCGGGGTAAGCGACAACTCGGTGGACACAACTTCTTCAATATCCGCCGCGTCGAGCGCAAACAAGTGGGCAGAGCTGCTGCGTTGGCCGGGTCCGCCCCGAATGGTGCCCGTGCGGCCACGGGCCGGTGACGGTGTTACTGAATGGTACCACGGCGGTACCACGGCGGTACCACGGCGGTACCACGGCGGTACCACGGCGGTACCACGTCGTTACCATGGCGGTACCATGACTGTACCATGACTGTACCGGGGTGGTACAACGGCGGTACCGGAGCAGTACTACGGCAGTACCACAGTAGTACCATGATGGTGCTACTGTGGTACCGGGACAGCACCACGGCGGTACCGGAACGGTACCACGGCGGCGCTGGGGCAGTTCTATGACGGTACAGGGACAGTGCTACGGCAGTACTTTGACTGAACCGCGGCGGCACCACGGTGGTTCCGGAGCAGTACAACGGTGGTGTCGCGGCAGTTCCATGACGGTACAGGGGCAGTACCCCGGCAGTACATTGACTGTATTCCGGCGGTACCACAGTGGTACAGGGCAGTGCCCCGGCAGTACCTTGACTGTACTGCGGCGGCACCACAGTGGTACAGGGACAGTGCCCCGGCAGTACCTTGACTGTACTGCGGCGGCACCACAGTGGTACAGGGACAGTGCCCCGGCAGTACCTTGACTGTACTGCGGCGGCACCAATGTAAGGAGGTGGCCGGCAGCACTGACTGTCGCGGAAAGTGGTACACGGGCAGTGCCCCGGCAGCACCTTGACTGTACTGCGGCGGTACCACAGTGGTACAGGGCCAGTACCCCGGCAGTATCTTGACTGTATTCCGGCGGTACCACAGTGGTACAGGGGAAGTGCTCCGGCAGTACCTTGACTGTACTGCGGCGGCACCACAGTGGTACAGGGGCAGTGCCCCGGCAGCACCTTGACTGTACTGCGGCGGCACCACAGTGGTACACGGGCAGTGCCCCGGCAGCACCTTGACTGTACCGCGGCGGTACCACGGTGGTACCGGACCGGTACCATGGTAGCACTACGACACGTCATGGATGCATGGTTGCGATGAACGTGTCAGCGACCGTGGATAATGACGTACTCGGACCACAGTGCGTCACTATCCACGGTCCATTTCACACCTAGACAGCATGAATTGGTAATGGGTAAACACGGAATTAGAGGTGTTAGATTTGACAGGGACGGGCACGACGTTAGAACTGCTTGATTTGCCGAGAGCGACCACGGCCTTACAGGTGCTGTGTTCATATGGGGGGGGGGGGGGGCACTGGGGTCGGTGTCTGACGGTCAAACAATGCAGTGGTCGGTGGTGTTAGAGATAAATGCCTCAAATAGCGCAGCTAGCCCATACATTTCCATGTGCATCAAGTGTGTTAAATTGTTGCACACCCATTTGCAAAGTAGATAAGTCAGTTGGAAACGGTCGTAAGTCAAGAGGCTGAAGTCGATGGTCCGCGGACCGGATGCAAGTCGGTTGACTGCTTGCCACAATGCATGCAACTGCATTGTTGGCGTTCTGTGACTGTGCTTAATTTGCATGGAGGTCCAGCAATCCATCCAGACTTAATCTCCAGTAGGTACCAGCCCGATGTTCGGCAATACTATGAGATCAGTCAGCGACTACGAAGATTCAGGGTCAGGGGTTAGGTGTCAGGGTCAGCGGCTACCAAAGTTCAGGGTTAGCGGTAATGGGTCAGTGGCTATCAAGGTTCGGGATCAGGTTCAGCGGTCAAAGCTCAGTGGCTACCAAGGCTGGGGGCCAGGTGTCAGGCGTCAGAGGTCAGGGGTCAGGGATCAAATAGGCTTTCCGAATATTTCTAGGCAGGAGGGTTTCGAAAGAGCGGTTTGTGAGGAGCTTCGTGCCACGGCCGAGCCACCACCAGATGCATTATGGTAGAATAGCTATAATGACAAAATAAAATAACTAGAATGACCTAAGAAAGACTTACTCCAGCCAGTGGCGTACCAAAAGAGGGAGCGCAGGGGTCAAATTCAATTTGAGAGGAGGTGGCCCCAATAATCGTGACCGGATTAGGAAATATTGTACAAGGGCACTGAGAGATAGCGCTGTGGCCACAAACAACCGCGCTGAAGCACCACAACTCGCGCTAGAGCCCCCCCCCCAATTGCGTTGAGGTCTACGAATTACAGTCAGGGCTCCCAAAGATCGCGCTGAAGCCACTACAATTCGCGCCAGGGCCTCACAAGTTGCGGCTGTTCGCAAATATACAGCATGTCCTCGAAGACTCTCACCAGGACACACAAATTGTACCGGGTCCTAAACAAATAAGTTGGGCTCCCAAAATTTTGATCGGGGCCAAAAGCATTCCCAATGTAGCACCAACTAAGTACAGCGGTCCCTGAAAACTGTCATAAACTGTCTTTGGGCCCGAAAAAACGCACTGGGCTAAAAAAAATCCTGCCGAAGCCCCACAAAAGGACGCGGTGTCGAAGTCGAACTGTTGCACACAAAATCCTAGATGCATACAAATAGCACAATGGTGCTCAAAACTCCAATCGGAACCTATAATAATGAAGCAGGGGTCTAAAAATAGGCAAGGATCTCGAGAAAAAAAATCACCTCCATATCCGGAACATCACTCTAGGACCCACACCTATAAGCACACCAGCTCTGGAATCCACATCTAGAATGACATCAGAGACCTTTATAAATCCAGTAGGACCCCGATAAAACGTACCGGGGCTCGAAATATCGCGTCGGAGCGCATACGCCAAAAGCGCCAAAAACCAGAAACATTACACCGGGACCCAGAAAAGCAGGTACGAAAACTCCATAACAGGTGCCGCAAAATCGGCGTACAGCCCGGAAAATGGCGTACAGCCCGGAAAACTGTCATCGGAGCCCCAACCACGTGCTTGGGCTAGACAAATCGCACATGCACCTCGATAAATCACTCCGGCACTCCGTCCCCCACACACGAAAAAAATGCGCTGGTGCCCACACATTTATAGTGAGACCAACTAAACACGGCGGAGTCCCACAAGCACACCGAAAGGCGAACCGGAACGCTGCAAAATGCATCCAGTCTTGCAAGGAGAGACAAAGGCCTTTAATATATGCCGAAACATTAACTATGCACGCCAGAAGCCCACAACAACACACCAAGGTCCCTGAAAGCACGCCATGGTCGTAATGGCAGTACGAGGGCATATTAAATGGGCTGGATTGCCCGCTAAAACAAATCAAACCGAATAATTCTAACAATCTCGCCGGGCACCAAATAAATACAGTGGTGTCTTCGAAAGCGTGCCGGCTCTGAAATACACTGTGTTACCACAAGAAAAGCAACAGGACCCGAAAAAGCGCCGCCGTCTAGAAAATGTGTCTGGATTCCAACAAATGCGCCAGGTTCCTGAAGCATATCAGTACCCGAAGAAAAATGCAACAGGCCAAAATGAGAACACCAAACCATGGCCTCGGCTCGATAGTCAACCGGAAGCATGTTTCAGCAAAAATATGAGGTGCATCAAAGATCAGCTGGGTATCGGGATTTCTGTTCCATAAAAAAATGTGGGACAAATAATCTTCCAATATACTTCATTGAATTTTCCCAGCGAACCCCATACGAAGCATTTCATGTCAAACTCTACCCCCACATTGATTACCTCCCATTCGCTCCAATTTCAGCCACCTCCCCTCTGCTCCCACCTAGGTCATCTCCCCTCTACCCTCTGCTCCCACCTTGGTCGCTTCCCCTCTGCTCCCACCTTGGTCACCTCCATTCTGCTCCCACTTCAGGCACCTCCCCTCTACCCTCTGCTCCCACCTTGGTCACCTCCCCTCTGCCCTCTGCTCCAACCTTGGTCACCTCCCCTCTGCCCTCTGCTCCCACCTTGGTCACCTCCCCGCTGCTCCCTGCTCCAACCTTGGTCACCTTCCCCCTGCCCGTTGCTCCCGCCTTGGTCACCTCCCCTCTGCTCCCACTTCAGCCACCTCCCCTCTCTCTCTGCTCCCACCTTGGTCACCCCCCCCCTCTGCCCTCTGCTCCAACCTTGGTCACCTCCCTTCTGCTCCCACTTCAGCCCCCCCCCCTCCGCCGTCGGCTTTGTTGGTTCGCGTGCGCTGGCGGCAGCACCGTTGTTTTATTGGGCCGCACGCAGTACACTATTCATCGGAGCGGGGCTGGCGCTCGTGGCCGCCGACCAAACTGAATGGCGCCAATTAATTATTTGGCTGCAGCAGCATCGACCGGCCGTCGGAGAGACGAGGCTGCTAATTGAGACGCCGATCTGGCGGGCGGCCTACAGCCCCGCTGCGTCGGCCTCGTGGGGAGCTCCCCGGCCCGCCGCCGACCAAGTCGTCCTCCAACTGACACGTCACCGCGCATTAGCCGTGTGGCGAACGGAGTGGGCGCGATTTGTTGTGACAGCGCTAGCAGTGACCCCTACACTTGGGTCACGCGAGGCAGGGAGTGCGGTGTAATACAACGGGGAGGTGAAGAGGGTGGCTGCCGCTCAAGAGAATACAAGGTGAAGCTTGAAGAATATGTCCATCGCTGCAAAGAGGCTTTCGAGTCAATCATTCATGCTACCGATTTATGCCGCCTATTGTCATAGACACTCAATTCTTTTTCGGATGAGGAAGCGTTTTCAGAAATTGTGAGCATTAATAGTGTTACCTTTCTCCACACCAGGCTATCTTTTTCGGATTGGGTTACATCAGATAAATTCTCTATAACCCGGTGTTTTCTAACGTGTCATGTGGATTTGAAATTACCTGTTTTAAATTTTCTCCAAAGTGCTCCCCATCCTCTCCCGACACAGACAGCAAAACAGCATACGATACACGATTTAATTGGTAAAGTGTTGACGGCACCCAGGCGAACTTTACAATCACCCTCCCCTCATATTTCAGCTCCCTCCTCAGCCTTAATCACGCTCGTTCAGAACGTCTCGGTCAGTTCGGAGGGTTGAGATCCCGTATATTCAGCAGCAACAACGTCGCCAGTGATGAAATGGCAGGCTTGGCGCGCCAGCTGCTCATTATTCAATCCATTTGTTTTGCTTGTCAAGGCATCAGTGCGAGGTCATAAAACTCGTCGTGTGATAAGCCCTTTCGCCGACCAGCAATTGCTATTTTCGTAGCAACCAAAGGCTCCATGCCAAAGCCATGCCATGTGCCCGGCCTGCACTATGAACTATGATTAGGAGTTGTGTCATTTTCATACCTGGAGTTCTTTAACACGAGCCCGGGGGCGGGGGGGGGGCGAAATCCGCCCACCCCTCCTGTTTTTCGTAGATAACTCCAGATTTTACCGGCCGATATACGCCATTGTTTGTGCACCTGCTAATAAATGAACGGCGTGTTGTCTAAAGTAAAAAAATCGACCGAAAATGTTTCGAGTTAGGGGTCGCTAAAGTCAAAACAGCGCCAGACCACAAATATCGGGGCTGATGTGCTTCCCGTATATTAGCGAAAAGGAAATGTTCTTTGCAAAACTAGCAACTTGTTTGATGTACATTGTCACGCTACATTGTTTCAAAGTCATGCCAAGTCACCGAGGTCAAGCCAGGTCAAGTTCATGATAGGTTTACACACCTCCTGGAGGGGTGGATGGCGAATTCCGCCAACTCCTTCGATTTTTCGTACATAATGCCATATTGTACCGGCCGGTATACGCCACTTTTTTGCGTACCTGCTTATAAGTGACCGGCGCATTGTTTAAAGCAAGAAAAAGTTAAAATCGTCCGAAACGTTTTCAACTTGGGGGCCATTAAAGTAAAAACAATTCGCAGCGCCAGACCACAAAAATCGGCGCTGATGCCCTTCCCGTATATTGTCAAAAGGGAAGTGTTCTTGGCAACACTAGCGACTTGTTTGATGCATATTGTTATGATATATAATTTAAACGTCATGTTAGGTTGCCGAGGTCAAGTCAGGTCAAGTTCATGACAGGCTAATGGAACCAAACTTGGTCAACTGGAATGTGTCATAAATGCAAATGACTGCCATGCGATTGATGTCACTTCACATGTTATTCCCTGCACATCCCGAAATCTACTGTTTGTCATTGTGTGCCTGAGCATTTCTATACTTTGTTCATGTATTTCACGCCTTTCTTTGTGAAGCCGATTGTGCCGAGCCGCCCAACGGAGCAATCGGTTTGGGAGCCAGGTTCCGGTAACTGGAGCAGGTAATGACCTAATAAAGTGCTCCTATATAGGTGAGCTGAGGACAAATGGCGGATCTGACATCTGTATTGCATCATTAGTAATGTCCAAAGCATCATTAATGCTAATTTTGGAGCATTTAACACAATCACAGCGATCCATAACAATGACAAGCCAAGCTACGCAAAAATAGAAAAATTTGCTATTTTGACCTCATTTGACCTTGAACATATTGACCTAAGGTTATGAACGTTACACACAGTAGAGTTCACTATCGTGCCCATCCACCCTGCGAATTTTGTTTCTCTAGCCTTTATGGGAGCTGAGATCTTGGGGGGGGGGGGCGGAATCCGCCCCCTCCAGTGCGCGTTGTTTTCAGAGGCCCTCCAGGGCGTGTGCTAAAACAAGATAAATTACAACAAATGTTTGTTTCCTTCACTAAGCAAGTTTCGAGTTTCAGAGAACTAAGAATCCAAAGGAATGGGTAACATATTACGATATTTAGGCCCATAGATTGTCTATGCTTGTGCTTGAAAGAAGAGGCATGGTGTCAAAACAATAATGCCAGCGGCGGTTTCCAAGGGTGGCAAGGCAAACATAGTTTACCTGTGCGTGGAAGCAGCCTGGACTTCAAGATACTTTCGTGCGATGAAAATGGTCCCAGACATACCCTAAGTATATAATGCCTCCAGCAAATTTTCTCTTCTTTTAGTATGACCCATTACTTACATTAAACGGATCCAAATAGAAGAACGACCTTGTTCCAGCCTGTTTTCATCGCTAGCTAATAAAAAAACGCCTATATTCACGGGCGTTGATTTCTGAAAGATATTGAGGGCATGGCAAAATGCACGAAGGCAATGGGTTGGTATGAATGGATTTGGGGGCATACTCAATAGGGTTTCATGTTAAATGCAGAAATTATTGGGGGAGGGGGAAGCCAACATTGGTGGCACTTGCCCCCTCAAAGAAGTACATAAAACAACACCCATACCTTAATCGCCATCTTTCTTCCAGCTGCGACGCACAGAGCTAGCGAAGTCATGTGTTCAGAATGCAACCTGTCCTAAACTAGAATATGAAGTGAATATAATTATAGCAACGAAAAAGAATATACCAGGGAGCTGGCTTCTCTTAGTTATGCACCAATGTATCTAATATAATCACTGAAAATAAACAAATATTTCTTATGCGGCGAATATATATTTAAAACCAGAATTTAGTTTAATAAACATACATGATGCTACCAAAAGCCAGCTGAAAACTCAATCATGTCCAACTTGGTGCTAAGCCAACACAAATGTGTGCCTGATTTAGTGTCCAGCAAAATAGATTTGCGTTTCCTGCCGCCATCGAGTTCGAAGTGCCAAGGTCGTTTGGTGACCGATGGACAGCGTGGCAAATTAATAGGTCAAGCCCAGGTTCATTTCTCCTCCCAGCACAAATCAACCTTGCTTCATTTCAGACCTGCCGGCAGTGCAAAAGCGCTCTTCCAGCTGATAGATCGAAGTCTGAAAGATCCCTACGGAACGGTATTAGTAGGTGTAATCAGGAAACTTCGGAGCCAACCCAAAGTTGTTAACAAATCAGTCTCTGAAATTGTCCCGTCAGTTGGGTGCCTGAGCCAGCGCGTCTATTTATGGAGGCACGAGCGAGAATGGAATCGCCTGAATTGTCGACTGTCCCGCATGGCGGTAAAGTTGTGCGGTACAGCATAAGCTACGTTCGCGTTGGCGAGTATGCGGACGCGGCGGACTCCAACAATATTCGGCTGTATTTGATTGCCAACTAGTGATGCTCCCTTGGCCATAGGGTTCACGAACTATTCGTACAATGTTTACACCATGCTTTTCGCGCTGTACAATATTTACACCATGATTTTCGTGTCCTACTAAGCACGGAGTATCACGAATGCGCATGACAAACATTCATCAAGTGACACCGACGAATCCCGGCAGATCATAACATAAGAACAAGAGATATTTGAGAATGATGAAAACACTGGAGGGACGGCTGATAATCATGCCAAATGTCGCACACAACTACTGTGGAACATGACGGATGATTGTTCCAGACCCTCCGAGATCTTATTTGACGTGATGTCTTGTTTTTCCAGATGCACCACCCGATTCAAATGAAGCCTGCCGACACCGAAAACAGAAATGGTAGGTGATACCAGCGCTGGCTGTCTGTTGTTTGTGTCTAGCTATGCTCCTGTCGTTGATTGACCAACGATGTATTTATCCACGCAGGAGAAAAGCTAACCCGGCCATGGCGAGTGGGTTGCGGTGACATTGCTTCTTAATATGCTTGTTACGAACACACTGTTCGCAAGGTGTTCGTTTCGAAAATCGCGAGACACCGCTCTCCAGGCGTATTTATATCGGCTGTGCGCGCGCTGATTGGCCCGGCGAGCGGCCAGGCCGAATACATCACCGGCTGTCGAACACGTCCGCACACGGAAACACCGGCAAACACCGGAAATAGTCTGACGCAGAAATACACGGCAAACAGAGTGGCTACTGACCTCGCAGGGGGCCGGCGGCAGGGAGAGAGAGGGATGGAGAGATGGAGAAATGGAGAGATGTAGAGATGGCGAGATGGCGAGATGGAGAGATGGAGAGATGGAGAGATGGAGAGATGGAGAGATGGAGAGATGGAGAGATGGCGAGATGGCGAGATGGAGAGATGGAGTGGTGGAGTGGTGGAGAAATGGAGAAATGGAGAGATGGAGAGATGGAGAGATGGAGAGATGGAGAGATGGAGAGATGGAGAGATGGAGAGATGTAGAGGTTGAGAGATGAAGAGATGGGGAGATGGGGAGATGGGGAGATGGAAGGGTGGAGAGATGGAGAGATGGGGAGATGAGGAGATGGGAGATGGGAGATGAACAGATGAATATGGAGATGGAGAATGGAGAGATGAATAGAGGGCTGAATAGAGAGATGGATAAGGAGATGGATAGACAGATGGAGAGAGGACATAATCGGAAAAAAGTGATCTATGTGGCGATGTAGCTATGGTCTCATCGCAGCATGCGATAAGCATATTACCACACTTGGGTCTATGAGACATTTTTCAGGATCGCGATCAGTCCACGACATGCGGGGCGTACGACATAGGGTCTCATGGTGAAAGTTGAAGTTATTGAGGGGGCACGGTCAAAATGTGTGGGGGTGCAAGTGCCCTCCCAAGAGCATACAAAGCTATACCCCTGCGCTATAAGAACAAGGTCGCCGAGTCCCTTCGTTTGGCCAACGTCCAGTGGCTGGGGTTGTTTAATAAAGGTTATAAATATAGGTCGTGAATTAAGATTGTTTGCTGATTTGCAGCGATATTCCACCAAGTATTCATTTTTCCTCGCCTGTTGCTATAATTGAAGATAAACGGAGGTGTCATAGCTGTTGAATTGCGCCTGTTCAGGTGCCTGGTGGACTACATCAGGATGGGTCACTTTTGATTTCTGGCGAAACATATTCATAAATAAACTTGAAAATGTGCGATTAACAAGCTTACGAGACAATGAAGGTACCTAGCAGGCTAATTTCACGTGTTCAGGTGGTAGGTGGACCCTGCCAGGGTCGCTCATCTCCGCTCATTTTCAATCAAATTCCATTTTTAGTGCTGTTCTTCCGTCTCCCCTAGCATCAAAATGATACACGAGATGAAACGACAACCTTTTTTATTTTCACCCCGCAAAACCCTACATTATGAACATTCTGGCTGAGCCACTGCGTATATATCTGGTAAATACTTGTTACATACCTGCATGCAAGATTGCAAGTAACTGATCATTTATCGAAGGCATTACACCTCAATATTCACACCAACATCGCCCAATGGGCGACTGCAATATTCGTCTGCAGGACTCCGGTGTTGCAGGCGAACTATTGGGTATCTACCCCTGTCGATAGAGGACGTTGGTAGCGCGGTCGTGCGTGAACGCCAGGCAGCGTCACCTATGTCGTCATCATGTGACCAATGCTGGACATTTCCGCTCGGAATCCCTGCCGTGAAATACAGTGCTCATGTGATCATGTGACCGATGCTGTACATTATCGCTCAGAAACCCTGCCGTGAAATACAGTGCTAAAACTCGAGAGAAATATTCCGATTTCAGCTCGAATAAATGCACATTTGACGGAAGCATTAATTTTTGATGGTTAAAATGCGGCTTGCAACGGTTTGGCAAACACTGATTAAGGTTTCAAGAGCGTTGCAGCCTTTCGGGTCACTTGCATGACTTTATTTTTTCGTATTTACTCAGCAGTAGTCGAGATTGAACTTCAGCCGTGCTCACATCAAAACGGTGGTGAAACCAATTGTCCGGGAGTGAAAACACTAGGAGACCTCATCACATTTTAATCTGTGAATGACATTCTGAAGCACGGCCACGAGTGGCGAAGCCTGCTGGCAGGTCTTGTGGTCTGGACACCAAGTGCAGTGCAAAAGACGTACTTTTGCTTGGTAGCTTTGTCTAGGAGGTCATCGTGCTATATTGCAACATCGCAAACAGCACACGCAAATTGTCGCGCTATCGTTCCACTGGCTTCGCTGCGAAAATGTGTTCCATTATCCTTCGTCCATGAATGCATTTCAGTCCCTGGCGGCCATCTTTTGGTCGCAGTCAGGCGGGTGAATTCTGCAGATAGCGCTGCAAGCCACGACTTAGTCATAAAGTCATCAAGTCATAAAGCGTTCAGACTTAATACGAGCCACAGGGGCCCATGCAGGTTCAGACTATAAAGGAAAGATATCATAAACCTGGAAGAAAAAGTACTCAACACCTCAACATCAATTCAAAAGAAACTATCCACCGAAACTGTCATGAACGGTAATGTTTCGTCAAAACCGAAGCCGCGCTGCGTTCTGCACATCCATCTGGAAATGACGTGACAGGACATGCCATTGGTATCGAGTGGCAAAATACCGCCTCCCGAAACTCAGCACCAACCGTGGAAATTCAGGAGACTGAAACGACACCGACTCGATAGCCAATGACGTTGAAGTTGTGGCTAAGTAGTGCTGTTCCCTTATCAACGGACGTAAGTACGCAACCGACATATATATGTGACAGCCGGGAAGGAGTTGTGGCTTGGCATTCAGCATATCCGGACGGCTGCGAACAAACACCGCCTCAGTGCGACGGCGTGCAATCAGCTAAAACCAAGCGCAACGCCATATAATTTTGATTGATGCGGAGGGTGGGAAGGGGCGAAAGACTTGAGATCGGATGCCCTCAGCCGGCCAGAAACATTTGGCGCGTTCAGAAACATGCATGCGAGGAAGGATACGACACGTTGTTATTCCTTCTTCGAGCATATCTAGATAGGCTTTTTTTCCACATGTCAGGGGATCAGCTTCTACCTCCGCCCAATAGCAATGTTGGTGTCTTATTTGAATTTACACAGCTAATCATCTGTTCGGACTACCGATTGTATTTTACTATGCATTAGCAGTAAACCACGGGATTTTCAGCAGCGTCGATGCAAGTTGGTTAGTTGTGCATGCATCTTAAATTGTGGTCAAATGTAATATTGGACACTATGGTAAGAATCTTATCAGATTTGGAACGCATGGGATATAGATACTTAAAACCAACCTTTAGATTAAATTAAGAAAGGTAGTAGCGCAGTTAGGTTCGCCAAATTCAAATTATTTGTCCATCTCGGGGTTAACAAGTGAGCTATTACGAAGTATAAATAGTTGCACCGGAGTAATTTGGCACGGCACTTACACTTTGGAGGTGATCGTGACCCATACATTAAGTTGGGAAATATCAGACATCGTTTAATACAACGAAGAATGGCTCTTAAGTGCTCCTGGGTTTTAGACATTGCGTGAGACGAAATGTACGACCTTCAATATACCAGGAGGTGCTGAGTTTACATCAAAAGTAACGTTAGGGATTGTGCTATATTACTCAACGTTTCGGCCAGGAGCCATCGTCAGGCCTCTGACGATGGCGATGGACGACGATGTTTGAGAATTCTCGAAGAAGTGTTGTTGGACAACGTAAAATATGTAAAATTTCTCTCAAATTGTGGCAGATGGTGGAAGGCACCGTATTTTATTTTAGTGACACCCATTACCTTTTCCTGAGTGAAAATCATCGCCATTCCCATTGGAAATCATCCTGAGTGGGGGAAATTGACACCTTCAACAGTTCATCGCATATTTCTGGGTAATAGACCTTGGCGGTGGCCTTGACCTTTGCAGTTATGACCTCGGCTAGATCACGTCAGTTTGCATATCATTAACATTGAAGCACGAAATCGCATTCGTTTTACGACCTCGGTCCGAAACCTACGCCGAAGACGAGTGACACACTTGATCCGCGACATGCACCTGCTTAACCTGACCTGAAATGTTAACTAAAACGTATAAACGAAATGTTTTAAGCAACTCTAAGCGTTCAGGTAAGTAACTACACGGTGCCGTTCATCGTATGTTTCTCTTGCTTAGGACGAACGCCACTTGGGTGGGGGTGGGGTGGGGAAGGCAGCAAATTAGCCCTTGCACTGCGAGCGATATACATTTATCCAACACTGCGGTAGTTATAACCATATGGATCAATTATTCGTCTGAAGGCTTCACAATGGCGTCACAAATTACCCTAATTACTTCTATTTGCATTTTTCCTTGTAATTTTTGGAAGGTGTTGAAGAAAGCAAGCGCCAAGAATCCAGCATCCCTTCTGACCTTTTCATCTTTCGTTATGTGCAAATGTGAGGATCAAATTTGCTAAATTCGAATTTAAATTTGAACTTTATCTATGTTTACGACTTCAAACTGCCATCGTAAGATGTGCTAGAGTTGAAGGAAATAATCTAGACAACATTCTACAACTGTGCCTCCTGCCTTTCCTCCCCGTTTGATTAACTACTGGACATGAGACCGGTTGACTGATTCGAATTAAATCACAGCTGTACCTTTTGCCTCGGTTGCAACCATTTCTCGGGTAGTCCTTGAGGAAATTGGTTTTACTCTGGGATATGGAGACGCATGGGCGTCGGGGACGAAAATGGCACAGACTGAATACGGACTATGGACAAATGGGTATGAGTGCAGCTTGACATGCCATCATTTAAGATCAGAATAGACGAGTTTCATCTTGACGACTGAGAGGCGGATTTTCGTTCTCTCCTCGTCTTCCTCTAGTTATCCCGTCGAATTATTGGACTCGCCCGCCGCCTACCTTTGCAGTTATGACCTCGGCTAGACCACGTCAGCTTGCATATTAGTTTGCATATAGTTTGCAGTTTGCACCTCCTTCCACGTCATCCGACGTGGCCGGGGCCACGGATGGCTGCGGCGCTCTGTCGTTGGGCGGTGCTGTCTGCCGCCCTGAGCGGGCGATTATTACCCGAGCGGCGTCGCCGGGCCGGCCGTCGGACGCCACCTGACAGGCCAATATCAGCCGGCCGCTGGTCGCCGGCCGGCCGCGCTCGCCGCCGTCTCATCAGCGCCGCGACACCAATCGCTCCCGCCACGAGATTCAATGACGCGGCCCATTGAGCGGACAGACAGCGGCTGCCCCGGCAGGATATTGGGCTGGACACGGCTCCACGGCCTCTGGCCGCAGACCTCTGGCCATTGGGCTTTGGCCTCCGGCCACTGGTCACTGACCTCTGGCTTCTGTCCTCTGGCCACTGACCTCTGGCCACTGGCCTCTGGCCACTGGCCTCTGGCCACTGGCCTCTGGCCACTGGCCTCTGGCCACTGGCCTCTGGCCACTGGCCTCTGGCCACTGGCCTCTGGCCACTGGCCTCTGGCCACTGGCCTCTGGCCACTGGCCTCTGGCCACTGGCCTCTGGCCACTGGCCTCTGGCCACTGGCCTCTGGCCACTGGCCTCTGGCCACTGACCTCTGGCCACTGGAGTCTGGCCACTCTCCTGGCCGGTCCCACCGCTGGTCCCTCCGCTGGTCCCTCTCTTGCCGACCGTCCGGCCGTCAGCTGGCGCCTTTCAGATTCTGTCTGCGCGTTCGAACGGAGCCACATAGTGGTCGCTGCAGTTATCCGATCTGCCCGCCGGAAAATTGCGCTGCCTGCGGATTTCCAACAGCGACGGAGCGTGTCAGTATGCAAAGAGCCCACGCACTTGGCGGCCGAGATGAGAAGCGGGACGCCGCTTCTCGGCCGCGCGCCGAGCGAAGCGCGACAAGAGCCGCCGCGAGATGTCGCAGGGACCCCCGAATGAGACGGCTAAATGATGGATCGCTCGCGCGCGGATTACCGTGAAATCAAGGGATTTCGCGCCAATTTACGGTGACGCGCCACCGCCGGGGCAGCTGGCTTATTCGGCCATTCTCGATCGGCGCCGACCGCCTCTGCCGACGACTCTCATTACCGACCCAGAAATCTTATCTTATCGCTGTGATTGAATGTCGCAGCGCCGGCGAGCACGTTTTATGCTCGGGTGTCGCAGCGCCGGCGAGCGCGATTTATGCTCGGATGTCGCAGCGCCGGCGAGCATTTTTTTTGCGCTGCAGCGCCGGCGAGCGCGATTTATCCTCGGACGTCGCAGCGTCGGCGAGCACGTTTTATGCTCGGACGTCGCAGTGTCGGCGAGCACGTTTTATGCTCGGGTGTCGCAGCGCCGGCGAGCGCGATTTATGCTCGGATGTCGCAGCGCCGGTGAGCACGTTTTATCCTCGGATGTCGCAGCGCCGGCGAGCACGATTTATGCTCGGATGTCGCAGCATCGGCGAGCGCGATTTATGCTCGGATGTCGCAGCTCCGCTGAGCACGTTTTATGCTCGGACGTCGCAGCCCGGCCGAGCACGCTTTATGCTCGGATGAACGCTGGTCTGGCAGACGCGTTCGCCTGGGGAGACGAGCTATCTCCTGAGTAGGCTTCTCCAGAGTACATTCTCCGGAGTAGGCGTGCTATATCCGGAGTAGGTATCTCCGGAGTAGGAGTGCCATCTCGGGAGTAGACGTGCTATATCCGGAGTAGGCGTGCTATCTGCGGAGTAGGTACCTCCGGAGTAGGAGGCGTGCTATCTCCGGAGTAGGCATGCTGTCTCCGTAGTAAGCGAGCTATCTCCGGAAAAGGTATCGAGCGCGTGGTAGTTGGAGTTGGCCGAGTAAATCGGATTTCGCCGGCTTCCCGGCGTTCATTTTTCATTCGACTGCCGACTTTGCTCCGACTTCTATTTTTCTTTCCACCTTGTCGGAGATGACGAATTGATAGGCCGGTTCCTGCTCAGATTACACGACAACCCCAATGCATCTTGAAGTCGCAGCGTGTTTTCGCCGCTTTCCCTGCCTGCTTGCGATGCAATGGCGCCGGAAGGTGCAGGCGGTCGTTCATTCATACCATCTCTTGGGCACCCGATCCCTCCGAGCCGTATCTTTAGTATTGTCGGCGTTTGTTTTCCTCTCGAACCCTTCGCCACCAATGTGTCTAATTTCTGACACATTATTCCTGCTGCTACTGGGTATATTTCGGTAATTCCTTAATACCTTCCCATCAATCATTCTTATGCGTCAGCTGCCATACGTGCCTCGACAATCGCCGGGCCTATCGGGAAAATCCCCGGCACTTGAGGACTATCCACTCAGACGCCGGCCGCAGCCTGCCAGTCTGAAGCGGAGCCGGATGCCGCTGGATTCACGGTCCAAAGCGCACCCGACGTCCAGTGTGTGCCGAGTTTCTGCCGGGCTGTGGCTCTGTCCTGCGCGGATTTCTGCCACATGACGGACACCGAGCGCAATCTACACCTGGCTAACGGCGGTTCCGAGGGTCGTCAACGGATGTGTCTTTGATAATCGTCATCAGAAGCTGTGCCTCTGGGAGTCATCATCAGCGGCCGTAACTCTGATAATCGTCACCAGCGGCTCTGACACAGGGCCTTCATCAGCGGTTGTGCGTCATCGGCTGCTGTTCCTCTGAGAGTGGTCACCAACCGCTGCACAGTGATAAATTACTCGTGCAATAGGGTAGAATACACCACCCTCCGAACACTGAATAGACATCCTTCCCTGGACGTATCGACATCATGCTTCTTGATGTATGCTTATAAAGTCTCCATGACTTGCTCCTATGAGAACTTTGCGTATACGTTTCATGCTCGTCCATCACGGTTTGATTACACAAGCATCTCGTGGTACAATTCCAGATCGACATCTCACACCTCACGAAAAACCATTATTTGAACATTGAGGGTATTCCTCCGAGAGCCGTCATCAGCGGCTATACCTCTGATAGCCGTCATCAGCAGCTGTGTCTCTAAGCGCCATCATCAGCGGCTATGCCTCTGAGAGTCGTCATCAGCAGCTGTGTCGGTCTCTGGGAACCACCATCAGTGTCTGTGCCGGTCCCTCGGAGCGACCGTCAACGAGCCGGCCGGTCTCCGAGAGCCGCCATCGGCGGACGCGGCCGCCGCTGAGCAGGTGCTGGCCTGAGGAGGTGCTGGCGACGTGCCGCCCCTTCGGCGTCGGTCGACGCTATCGCAGATTAGCCTGTGACGAGCGACCGGCGCGCCGCATCGGCCGCGCCGCGTCCACTTGGGAGCGAACATCTGCCGGTGAAATTGAAAGGCAGCTGTCGGCACGGAGAGCGAATCGCGGTCTGGAGACGGCTGGCTGCCGGGCGCGTGGTGTTTCGAGGCGGGCCGGCGTTCTGCGATCAGTCGACGTCAGCTGACAGGTGTTGGCCCGCGGTTATTGTTGGTGGACGGCGCCAAGTGATGTCGATGATTGGAAGATGGATCGGTGGAAAATGTAACGATGACGATGAAATTACGGTTACTTCCAAAACGGAAGCCGAAGCTTTAAAAAATAACTTGTATTCTTCATCCAGGCATTTTCTATGCATATTTAAAATCAAAGGAAATGCATTAACATTCATGGCTGGAAATCGATCCCTCACGAAGCGAAGGACATCCAGGCCAATATTTAAAAGACATATTTTCAGATTGAATCGGGAAAATATCAAACTAACCGTTGCAAGGTACCAAACCAGTGCTCCAGACCCCCTCCCTTACCCGGGATCTCCAGTCATGCTCACATTTGAGCAAGTTCACTAACCCTCCTTTCAACCATTGGGCTTTTTCTGTCGCTTTGACGAGCAACAATTTTGATACCTCACAGACTCTAGTGCCCATATTTTCGTTTTTGCTTTGGCATCTGTATAACGGTCACATTTACCAATACATCCTTCCAAAGGTTGCTGTAAGGCTTGGCTTCAGGTTGTGCACATGCACCTACGTCCTACACATATGCCCTTGTCCACTTGCATGACCGCACCTCTTGCCCACACTTAGGACCCACCTCATCCCCACTCTTGACTCCAGCTCTTGTCCACTCTTATAAGCCCACTTCTTGCCCACACTTAGGACACCACCTCTTGCCCACTCCTATGGCCCCACATATTGTCGGCGGTGTCCACGTAATGTGCATTTGTCGTTTAAAGAAGTAAAATGCATAAGTTGTAAAAGTATATCACACCTCAACTGCGGCTTACATGAGTTCAAGATACTGCGTGAGACGAAATGTACGGCCCTCAATATACCAGGAGGCGCTGAGTTTACATCAAAAGTAACGTTATGAATTATGCTATATTACTCAACGTTTCGGCCAGGGGCCATCGTCAGGAGTCCCAGGAGTCCTACAACCCAGGAGCACTTAAGAGCCATTCTTCGTTGTATTAAACATAAGTTCAAGATACGTCAGTGTGTGATTAGGGTTTTAGGGCGCATCGACCAAGATACGTCAGTAAGAACTGACGAAACAGAAGTACACGCAGGGAATAAGCTAGGGCTGAGGTGGTAAGTGCATCGCACCACATGCCGCGAGGTCGGACCTGTCGGCTTATGCTTTCCACCAGACCGACACTGAGACGCGGCTATGTAAAAGCAGTGGCCGGTCTGGATTTGACAGCATCCGGAAGAACTCTGAGAAAAGCGTCAGAATCGACTGCGGCTCCAATATGAACTGAAGGGCTTCAGACATCCCAGATGAAAGTAAACAGATCGCCTGGACATCGGCTCGGCGGTTCGTTCAAGCGCGTCAGGCTTTTAGGCTGGCCGGTCGAATACCCTGAGGCGTTCCAGCGCACATTAAATGGCCAGTAAACACAAGCGAGATGGATGTGATGATGGGTGGGCTGCGGACGTTCTGGTGAGACCGTCTCCCAAGGGAGTGGCTACTTATTGCCTTCTGTGTACGCCCCACGCCGATGCCTGCGAGCTAATGACGTGGATTTGCATGATGCATCAAAATGATCCAATGACAGATGTACAATGTCGGTGTTGTACACTTGTACCCGGCTGCCATTCCGGTACACACGTTTACCGGGCTGCAATGTCAGTGTACGCCTGTACATGGCTGTCATGCCGGCGTACACGTATACCTGGCTACCAAGTCGGTGTACACTTGTACAGGGTTGTCGCGTCGGTGTACATGTGTACAGGGTTGTCGCGCCGGTGTGCATGTGTACAGGGCTGCGATGTCGGTGTACACTTGTACCTTGTGCAGGACTACCACACCGGTGCGCATTCGTAGCGGGCTGCTGTGTCGGTGTACACCTGTGCAGGACTACCATACCGGTGTACACGTATCCCGAGCTGCCGTGTTGGTGTACACTTGTCCCGAGCTGCCGTGCCGGTGTACTTTGTTTATTTGTTGGTTCACGACACACTTTATGCACATTCACGGCTAATGGCGCCGCCCGCACTGTTTCGCCGGTGGGCCGCGGGATTGGGAAATGTCCTGAGTGGCGCTAGAGTCGAACCTGGGACCTTTGGTACCCATAGCCCGACACCTTAACCACTCGGCCATCCCCGCCCCCGTACCGGTGTACACTTGTACCGGACTGCCGTTCGGGTGGCCATTCCGGTGGTCGGCGGCTGCCGACTCCCGTCCGGCGGTGGGCGCGGCCGTCCGCAGCTGTCGCGACTATAACGTCCCGGCGTCGGCTGCCCGTCGTTGACGAACATAGTGCGCCGTACTTCTTCACAACTGCCGGGGCGTCGCTGGAACTCGCCGACGTGTGCGCTGCAGGGTCGGAACCACATAGCTCCTGTCGGTCCTCCATGGATGCCGGGGGAGCGGACCGGACCGGTCTGTCGTCCAGGCCGGTGTCACCGTGGAGTGGACCAGGACGGTCCAACATTCAGACCCGTGCCGCTCGGAGAAGCGGAGCGAGGCGACTTGTACTGCTTGGACTCAATTACGGCGGTCTTCGTAGCCGTTTTGTGTGATAATGTAACACTCCATAAATAAATAATAATATATATATATATATATATATATATATATATATATATATATATATATATATATATATATGATATTGCATGTTCTTCCTCGGACCTCAAATGGGAATACTTAAAGATATACAAATAAGCCTTATTATATTTGCATCTGGTTCCTGATTGAAACGGAGTTGCTGCCGTGCAATATTGGCCGGCGATGTGGGAACCATGGTCCGTGTCTGTTGCGGCTGCCATTTGCCCCGTTCCAATACGCCCATCAATAGAAAATGAACATAAAACGGACTGTTCAGCACATGGTGCACTGCATCGCCAACAGAATTTGAGGAAAACTGATTTCTGCTGTAGTCTTTATCGGCAAGTCCCATTCCACGCATCATATTGATACCTGCAATTAATTGATGGCATGATATATATATATATATATATATATATATATATATATATATATATATATATATATATATTCCGTTCTCTCGAAGACAGTGGCTGTAAGTGGATCATATTGGTTCGCAAAATGTCCGCCCCAAGTGTCTGCTTATCTTCGTCCACGCTGGGATTAATCAGGGAAAATCAGCGTCAGATGCTGGCATGGCTACGGCTGTAGCTGTTCATCTGTCAGTGCTGTGTGCAGTATATCTCCGTTGGCTGTACGGTGCCCGTCTGTCTGCTGTGTGCAGTATGTGTCTTGGCTGCACGATGCCCTTCTGCGCGCGGCAGCAGTCCGTTGTGGCGTTCGAGCGCGGACGTGGCTCCTGTCCTCCGTGTTACAAGCGCAAACACTGTCCTGCACCGTACGCACAAAAACCGCCGACATCGTCCTAATGAAGAAGATCAATATCACGGCAACTGCCAGCAAACTGGTGGGCCACGTGCCCCCTGGGACGCCTGGGGCTGTCCGCCCCCATTAACTGTGAATTTCCAGGTCACATGGTCAATTATTTTACACTGGTCCGCCCCCGACGGAGGAACCGGAGCTCGAGCTTGGACGGGGAGCCGGCAGCGGGGATCGATGTGGCCCGACGCGAACCTGTAGATACCGCTGGTCAGCCGCGTGTAGGTACACGTCTGCGGGGGCGCTGCCGGCGTCACTGCCTCCGGCGCCGATAAGCCGCCGGTTTTATGCTCCCCCGAGTCCGATCTCCAGTCGTGGGCCGACTTTTAAGGAAATGAAATCTGGTCGGCGACGCTGGTGTCGGCCGCTATCATGCAGATTGAGAGGTGGCCGACGGCGCCGCCTCCCGGCGGTCATCGCGGAGAGCTGGCGGTCGGGATAGATGGGCTGGCGGAGTGTTACAGGGTCAGCGGACGATACTGGTGACCGAGAGAGGTGCGCTGGCGGTGTGTTATAGGGTCAGCGGACGATACTGGTGACCGAGAGAGGTGCGCTGGCGGTGTGTTACAGGGTCAGCGGACGATACTGGTGACCGAGAGAGGTGGGCTGGCGGTGTGTTACAGGGTCAGCGGACGATACTGGTGGCCGAGAGAGGTGGGCTGGCGGTGTGTTACAGGGTCAGCGGACGATACTGGTGACCGAGAGAGGTGCGCTGGCGGTGTGTTACGGGGTCAGCGGACGATACTGGTGACCGAGAGAGGTGCGCTGGCGGTGTGTTATAGGGTCAGCGGACGATACTGGTGGCCGAGAGAGGTGCCTGGCGGTGTGTTACAGGGTCAGCGGACGATACTGGTGGCCGAGAGAGGTGCTGGCGGTGTGTTACAGGGTCAGCGGACGATACTGACGGCCAGGGAGAGGTGGGCTGGCGGCGTGGCGGTGTGTTACAGGGTCAGCGGACGATACTGGCCGGGGAGGAGGCGGCTGGCGGTGTGTTACAGGGTCAGTGGACGGTACTGACGGCCAGGGGGGACAGCTGGCGGTGTGTTACAGGGTCAGCGGACGGTACTGACGGCCAGGGGAGGGAGGCGGCTGGCGGTGTGTTACAGGGTCAGCGGACGGTACTGACGACCAGGGGAGCTGGGGGTAGGGGGTGGCGGCTGGCGGCCTCGAGAGGTGGGTTGGCGGTGTGTTATGGGGTCAGCGGACGATACTGGCGGTGGGGAGACGGCTGGCGGTGTGTTACAGGGTCAGCGGACGGTACTGACGGCCAGGGGAGGGAGGCGGCTGGCGGCCTCGAGAGGTGGGCTGGCGATGTGTTATAGGGTCAGCGGACGGTACTGACGGCCAGGGGAGGGAGGCGGCTGGCGGCTCGTGTGGCAGGACCGCCGGTCAGCCAGCTGTGCTGTTGATCAGGAGGAATGGTGGTGGTGGTGGAGCGACAGAACCCCACTTCGGATTGGTCCCGCTCCTGACGACGAAGTGGCGATGGGAAGGTAGAGGTGGAGTTGAACGTCGAGTGCTTGGTGCGAGCGAGTACGTGATTCCTGACATCTGAGAAGTAATCACCGACCCGACTGTGGTGATAGAAGACCGAGCACATCTGCATCAGCCAGTTACATTCAGTCGAGCAGAAGTGCACGGGCTCAGCTGGATAGTCCTCTCGCAGCTGAATTCGTGTCGATCCAATCCGTTCGGCCACCGTTGACGCAACGCATGCAGCTCACGTGCGGTACTGACGTCTTTAACTGATTCAGTGCTTGTGTCGGCGGGGCACCGTCGAGGAGTTGCAAACCCAATGATGCAGACACAGGACGGCCACCGTTCAGCCAGTGCAGCCCAACCGCCTGACCCCTGGTATGGCGAGATGTTCGGAAGTCACCAATATCGACGAGTAGAGTGACTGTTGTAATTGATCTGCAGTGTGTGCCGCATACATATGAATCGTGTTGGCTTTGGTGGTTTTGGCGCTGTAGGCTTGCCTTCGTGTCTGTATGGTTCAAGTACCTTGGCCGCACCTCGTGAGTACATCATTTATTAGTTTTGCGATGCATGGAGGAACGGTAATCCATAGGAGATGGGATGGGACTGCATGTGAAGGGATACAGTTGGCATACACATTGTCTGATACAGACGTATCAAAGATAGTGCTCGAAACTTTGGCCATATAGTGCAAAATGGCGGTACGGAATGTGGCTTCAGACATGTGCGGGAAACGTGTCTGATGTTCCACCACGAGGCTCCTGATGATGCGGGTGCGGATGGCAATGAAATGCTCTTGGCTAATGAGCACTGTAGTCGCCATCGACTGTCGATCGAGCAGATCAGTGGCCGAATGGCACGCATGGACACCTGCAGACTCCGCTTAAACTCACGCAGGCGGTTGATGTAGCCCCCTTTCCCTAATGTGTGTCCGTAACCACGGACAGACGCATGCAAAACTACGCCGCCTGGTGCATGGGATGTGATTTTCTTGCCCTGTTGTATGAGGAATCGATGGGCCGAAATGCACCACAGCTCGCACCATGGTAATGTCCCAACATGATGAATGCTGCGTTGAAGGCGTCGAGCGTGCATCCGTGACTGCGTTTACACAGGGAGCGATGAAGCGTGCCGGTCACAGGTTTGGAACAAACAGATTCAATGTGACCTAAGCTGAAACGTCAACCGGTCACTCACTTGCTACGCACTCGGTGTCAGTCATGAACGTTCGCTACGTGCAAAGCTCTGGTCTGCTTCACGCCGCTGGCACTCTCCGTGTTCGCGATGCCAACTACACCGACCAAGGTGGCAGGACGCCGCACAATGGCCAGGTCTAGGAATAATCTACAGTTGTTGCCTGCCTTCTCGAGCATGAGAACAAAAGCACCACTTACAATACCCGTAGCATGCAAAGCATTTATTTTATATTCAAATCAATATGCTGGGTCAATGTATTATGGACGTCAGCATGCGTTCGCTAAGACCTGCCTTTAACGTCGCTTTCCGCCACCATGAAAGGTTCACAGATCCAGCAGTCAAGTCGCCCGGCATGGCTAAGCGAAGAAATGAAATAATTAACTTGGATACGACGAGAGTAGTTAGTTTGTATTGAAAGGCTATGGCTTCATCACACTGACGCACTTACGTCAGTTTGCAGCACAATGCGTCTACTTACAGTGAGGGGGTGTGGGGCAGCGGAAATGCCGGGTGTTGCGTCTGCTTAATCCATTCTAGCGTGGCTTTAAATCAAGGCCTAGCACACACCACTGACGCTGAAATGTGGCATTTAATAGCACGAAATTGTGCTACTATATTTCCAGGATTTGAATTTGTAGTCGAAATATGGCATGTACGTCACCTGGGAAAATACGCGCCGTCATGGCCCAGTCTATGCTTTGGGAAAGAGAGACCAAAAGAGTTTTGAAGGAAGAGCTTCTAGTGAATAACACGACAAATATCTGTCAAGAATTTCACGTATGGCGAGGATTCAGTGCAAAAGTGGCTGGTTCCCTACGGAGTATACGTTTTCACAAAACTCCACGTTTATTTATTTGTTTATTTATTTCATGATACACGCCCTCCACGTACATTGACTATTGTGGATATTCTGGGTATAACTCACAGATAGAACAGAGAAAGGATATATTTGTTGTCAATAGTGGGAGCAGATGCGCAACAAACATTCATACACCAACATAATGTAATACCAATGTCACTATCTGCACTATTCACACCGTGTTTGTAACACGAGCTATAAACGATTAGTTTGTAGAAATGATAGGAATGCGATTGCCTAAAGGTTAGTTCATGATGTACACGCATCCATTGTTTTAAGTTCTTGTACGACTAGTGTTGCTCGCGAAGATAAGCCAATGTATATTTCTTGAAGTTGGACAGCCTCGATGTTTTTGTTCCAGTAAGAAGTTTGTTATAGTGGAAGACAGACGAGTACAGAAATCTCCTGCGGCCAGCCTCTCTGTGTATGGCTGGGAGGCGCAGGTGGTCGTCTTCACGTGTGTGACGGTTTCGCAGGGTAGAGTTTGCAGTGATTTGACCGGCAATGTGCGTTGGCTCAACCGTCAGAATGATCTTCTGGAGCAGAGTATGTCTGTGTAATGGATACAGATCAGCTGCGGTGAGGAGACTCAATTCGTTGCGGGCATCAGAAATATGATCAAATTTCCGTACACCTGACACGACTCTAGTGGCGAAGTTATGATCTTGCATAGTGATCTTGTCTGGTCTGTGGATGTTTGCTGCCGACCCGTTCCCGTAAAAACATATGCAGTACCGGGTATTGGATATAACTAGGCTATTGACTACAGTGAAGAGGGTACTGGTCGGCAGATGGTGACGTAAATTGCACAGGGCCAGAAGGAATCCAGTGCACTTGCGGACCACAATAGCTACATGGAAATCCCACTATATGTGGTGACTTGTGCGACTTGTGCGTGTATGCGACTTGTGCGCCTGTGGCCGTCGATGATCGATTGCGGCATGCCCCCTGTTGGTGGCAGGTGGCATGAGCCCACGTGATCAATGTGACCTGACCCACCACGATAATCTGTCCGACAAACCGGCGCATCTCGTGTGAAACAATGTGGGCGAAGTCGGCAAGGCCTTTTCGGCACAGCATGCGTCGAAGCGGCGGCACATTCGCGCACAAAGCACAGGAAGCTACCTCTGTCCGCCCTTGCCCGCCCCTACTCGCCTTACCTTCTGAGCAGGAACTAGAATGACTTGTTAACTGCGTTAATTTCCCCGCTCCCTCCACCGGTGATCGGAAAACTCTCCAGGTTCCGGTGGGGACATCGGCTAAACTAACAAAATACTTAATTTGGTCCAAATATCTGGAGCAGATGACCCTCTCCCTCTCCAGTGTAATTTTTAAGTGGAACTCTGCTTCCAATTATGTTCCAGCTCCCCCTATGGGTGTCACTTCTTCAAATTGATCGGGGACAATAGGTGTTCTTGATTACATGTTTATCCGGAGAGAGGCGCCATGGGCTGAATACAATTTCGTTGAGCAGGGCGGGGTGGGGTGAGGGGTGGGTGAAGTGTGGGTGGGAGTGGGAGGGGGACTCGATCTTCCTGGTAGGGGCGCCTCAATACGCTCACCGACGTACCTGCTATTTTTTCGTCCTGTCTTTTTGTGGACGACAGTGCAATTTGGCTGTAAGCCAGAAGCATCCCTTCACCTCGGGAACAATAACGTACCTTTTGTTAAATCCTTTTAAACCCCTTGGTGTGTTAAATCCTTTAAACCCCTTGGTGTTATTTTTAATCGGAGGCTTTTCATGCAAAATCATATGAACATATCCAGAATGAATATTTTCGACATCTAAATTGGTTTTGCTGAATTTCTTCAACATCACTTGGAGTCGATCGTCATGCCCTTTCACGACTATATTAATCCCTAATTCTTCCCATTATTGAGTATGGCTTAATAGTTTGTGCTAGTGCCAACACCACCTTGAATAATTTGGACAACAGCTGGAATATACTTCTTCGTATCGCACTCGATGCAATTATCACTTCTGCAATCATTTATTTAGAAACAGAAGCAGAAATTCCTCCATTAGCTTTCCGACGAATGCAAGTGACACTCCGGCATGCCTCAAAATGTAAGTTCATGAACATGCCCGTCTTTGCATGATCTCCAAAATTGATATCCAGATTACTTTGGTCCAGCGGAAACAGGAGCTGGTCATACCATACATTACCAAGTCGAAGGATCATCTGCACACCTTCACTACACTGTTCCACTCACTATTCATCTTCCTCTATCCACCACCCCACCATGACAGATGGTTGACTGATATCTTTATCTGGCCGCCACTCCAAAATCACATCTGTGTCCAGAACATGCCCAAAAAAAGTTCCAGTTTCATTCTTATTGTCACCATGCTCCTTTTGCTTTTTCCGACGTGTCTGAAGCTGTTAACCCCACAGGAAATATCTTTGTTTCTTTGACACACAAAAGCAGCATCATTTGCCAGACGGAACCTCAATGTGTATCCCTCCTTTATATTGACATTCGTTTCCTCTGTCACCTCATGCGCAATGTCGTTCTTTGTTCGGTCTCGAAATCTGATTTGCAATCCCTTTCTTCGCTGTCGTTTTCATATCCTGACCGTATTTCCATTTGCGGAATATTATCAGCACTTCACTTAATGGACATGAAGGCCGGCTTCCCATAGATGTCCAATCACTGTGGTATCCCAGAAAATGCAGAATCAGATCAATTAGTAAAAGCATCATTGCAGCTATCAAACATAACATAAATTCCACAACGTTTTGAAGCCATCAAATCATCAGGACGACAGAGCATTCAGGATATTTAAAATACAAAATGGATTCAGAGCACAAACCGTGCACGATTACGCCTGATCAAGCCGACCGCCGATCCCTCGGTTTAATATTTTCAAGCAAACCGATATGAAGAATAGGTCCTATGATTAGGATATTGGGACATCTCTTTAAGTATACACAATGCTTCACCTCGGCCATCACGTCCAGCATGCAACACCCTTCCTACAGCTACGTATATCCTCCTTCATTGGCAGCAATACGACGGCTCTCGAAGAACGTTGGCCGACTACTGCCGAATGCAAAATTCCCTGTTCTTTGCCCAAACTACTGGGAGATGAAATTCCAGGTTTCATTAAGCTGCTTTTCCTTTTCCTCCGGAAAAAAACATAACCTGTTCCAAGATATATTACCTGAATTGAACACCATTATACTTTTTTATTGGCACGAAGTGGCCTGAGGAGGCTGAAATGTCCTCTGCAATACAATTCAAACGCAAAGGGTGTGGCAGCGGGAAACGGCGGAGAGATAGTGGTGAGCGCTGGACCGATGATGCCGGTCGCTGAGTGGATAATCGGTAATATCGGTTGCTGCGTAAATACAGTGTTTGAAGTAGCTTACAAATAGTGACAGCATTGCAGTTTCATTCCATTATCAGGCTCGATTCGTTGCCTTATGATATTTGATGGGCATCGACGGTCCTCCCACACCCAACACAGCCGCCATTGGCCAGAAGAAAAAGCACAGGAATTCCATATGAAGCGGACCACATGCTACTTCGGCCATTTGATATTACGGTGGTCTGGCTTTGCGCTGTGAGGCATACGCCCTCTCAGCTTTCTATTAGAGATTTCATTCGAGGTAAATTGATCGCAGTTTCAGCAATCTCAGGGCACACGTGCGAGGCAGGCTGCTGGTCGATGGACGTGCAGATGGCCTGGAAGTGTTTGACGTCAGGAAATAGGACTGCTGATTGGGGCATCATCGCTGTTCGGGCGGAAATTCAACGAACAGCTCTGCATTCTGGGTGCCCACCTTGCAGCCGAAAGACGGGGAGGGGAGAGGGGGCGTGGAAATAGCGGACTGGTCTCGTGTGGTAGCTTCGCTGTGCACGGGGACGGAGTACGTGGAAGGGGTGGTGTTAGCGCAACAGACACTCGCATGGGACCTTTGCAAGTGCAATGCTTCCAGATCCTACCCATGGGTTGCAGAGATGCTGCACGAAGATAGTTGAGGTAGAGGAGTCGTACGCTAGCGCCAGACTGCCTGAATTTCTGGGTTAAGAATTGGATGACCGGACAACGGATCATTCGCTCTACCCGGGACCTCCAGTGATCCATTTATTCTTAGTCAATTCAATTGTGTCAAGTCAATTGTGACATTTTCCCCAGCGAATGTGCCCTTTTTACCAATGCGCAGTTCCAGTGATTATTCACCGATCATTTCCTGCTGTCGGGTGGCATGTGGTGCCATGTACCAGCGCGGCATGTTGTGCAGTGCCAGTGCAGCATGTGGTGTGTGCAGCACATCAGACGTGGTGTTTGTTTGTTGTTTGTTGTTTGTTTATTGGTTTGTTCACGACACACTTTATGCACATTCACGGCTAATGGCGCCGCCCACACTGTTCCGCCGGTGGGCCGCGGGATTGGGAAATGTCCTGAGTGGCGCTAGAGTCGAACCCGGGACCTTTGGTACCCATAGCCCGACACCTTAACCACTCGGCCATCCCCGCCCCTCAGACGTGGTGTCTTGGATCACTGACCATGCTCTCAGCAGTCTCTTGTACGTCTCATATATTGGTGGCTGACGACGTTGCCGATGTCCCAGGCCAGCTGTTGGCTATTACAGGCACAACGACTAAGCGCCCGGTCAGATCTCCTCGTGCCTCGCACTGCAGCCATTTAATGGCACAACAAAGACTGCCGCCCAACGGCCCATGCACCTACTTGGCAAATGTGCATTCGTCATACACGATGTTACCTATCTGTGGTCTGTGCTCGTGTTTACCGATATCCGACGGGACGGGTTTATATTCTCTCAGGCATGGACTTCTTCGCCCACGCCCATCGCCCGTTCATTCTTGATCTGCACTCCCAGTCGCTGCATTGAGGGGAGTCGGTGATGCCAGCTCGAGACAAAGAGTTGTCTCAAGGTTGTTTGACCTGCACTCCCAGTCGTTGCATTGAGGGGAGTCGGTAATGCCAGCTCGAAACAAAGAGTTGTCTCAAAGCTGCACTGGAGCAGGTTGTTTCGATCTGAAATGTCCGTGTGTCCAGAGCTATGGCCCGTGTGTCCAGAGTTGTGGCCGGAGAATACTTTGTCATTCCACCGCGCTGACAGGTAGTGCTTCCGGCGCATCCAAACGACACTCAGCTTGTGGGTCAAGCTATTTACACGTCAGAGAAGCTATCAGCGGACTGATGTTTATCGGTGGTGCAGCTGCCGAAGCACAAAGATGCAGTGCTTCGGTCGCAGTTCGCAATGTGACATCTGAGCCTGGTTCCCTGACCGGAAACACTTCAGAGGAAGCTGAGGACACCTGTTGTTCAAATGCACGTGCATGTTATAATTTGAAAGAAGGATATTGACAGGTGCTTCATTATAATGATTAAATGACCCAAATATGCGTGATTTTTGTGCGAAGCTGATATGTCCTCCGGATAAAAAAGTTTGAACATAAGTTCCAATGCAAACCAAAATACCGCCATCGTACTGCGTCTGCTTCAGTGCGATATCAGGCACTTCGCGCAGGATTAGTTTCAAAGTTTCCAATTGGAGGACTCCTAGAACATAATCTCCCCACGCCGTGTTCTCGGAGACATTCAAAGACGGACGTGGCGTCGCGACAACCGGTTCTGTGTGTGCCAAGCGACGTTGACAGCCGGTTCTGTGCGTGCCAAGCGGCGTTGACAGCCAGTTCTGTGCGTGCCAAACGACATTGACAGCCAGTCACTGTGCGTGCTCAAGCGCACCAATCGCTGGTCGCCACACGTCGTCTCGGTGGTCGGCTGGTCCTTCCAGCTACACGATGTCCGCCATCTCCCAGCACGGTGTTCGGTTTGATCGGACGCGGTGTGGGCTGATGGATGTGATGTGCGGCGATGGGCGTGGGGTGGGCTGGAGCGTGAGATTTACGCACCGCTTGAATCGTGGGGACACGCTGTGCTGTCGCTCCATGGTGTATGTCTCTCCCGTGGTGCAGGAGCACACTGGCTCCAGGTAGGACGTGCGGAAGGAAGCATTGAGCGCTGGTGGCTATCCTCGAAATGCTAGTCGAGCCAAGTGTTGGCACTGGGATTTGGCGTTGTCCTGCCCTCTCTTGCCACGGACCGAACTGAATTCATACGAAAGACCTCGGTGTATACTGGTTCTAAATGAGAAGGCTATGGAGAGTGAGCTGGCCACACCAGCTTCAGCTTGCCCGCAGCCAAGCCGGCAGACTTCTGACCGCAGTTCAGTCCGAGTCTTCACGGCGCTGGCGCCGGCCTCAGCTTCCCTGCGCATGCCACCGTGCCGCGCGGCCCTGCGCGCCTGCTTCTGGGATGCCGACCATCAGTTATTCAGCACGAGTTCAAGAACGACGCGAGAGACGGTCGCAACACGACGTCGTGAGTTGCGTCGGGGCAGGACATTTAGCGCTCGATGTGGGTCGTAAAAAAGCAGGTGACTCTGGGTTGGAGGTTGAAGGTCGAAGACCCTCTTGATTAGCATCGAGCGTGCCATTTGTTTTTGTAGCACGTCAGTTGGGTGGTGGAGTGGGGAAGTTTCCCTGCACTCCTGCAGTCAACAGGTATGGAGATAAGTCAACGAGTATGATGGAAGTCAGCGAGTATGATGAGAAGTCAAGAAGTAAACCAGGTCAATCTGACCGGCCCCATGCACAAATGCACAAATGCCGCCTGAGGCGGCGACCAAACAGCTCGATTGGCCATACGCGCCGTGGCTTCTGGATTTTCTACGACATTTCTACGACATGCTGCGATCCACGGTTTACAGGAGGGATCGGCGGTGACTGACGTGGCAGGTTGTGGCAGGTGTGCTGCTGACATCTCGGTCGCATTCTTGCCGGCCGCTTGTCGCACCGGAAAGCCGAGTCAGGTGCGACAGTTGGGGACGTGCGGCCACCTGAGCGGCCACGGCCTCCACACCTGCCCCGCGGCAAGGGCGGGGTGGGCACACTTGGCACCAACTCGGCGCTGGTGGAAGCCGCCACAGCTGCAGTGTCAGTCTGGGCGCAGTGCGGCCCCCGAGCGTCACTGTCCCGGGCTGGTGTGTGTGCGGCTCCCGAGCCTCACTCTCCCGGGCTGGTGTGTGTGGCTCCCGAGCCTCACTGTCCCGGGCTGGTGTGTGTGCGGCTCCCGAGCCTCACTGTCCCGTGCTGGTGTATGGCTCCCGAGCCTCACTGTCCCGGGCTCGTGTGTGTGTAGCTTCCGAGCCTCACTGTCCCGGGCTGGTGTGTGTGTGTGGCTCCCGAGCCTCACTGTCCCGGGCTCGTGTGTGTGTAGCTTCCGAGCCTCACTGTCCCGGGCTGGTGTGGTGTAGCTTCCGAGCCTCACTGTCCCGGGCTGGTGTGTGTGTAGCTTCCGAGCCTCACTGTCCCGGGCTCGTGTGTGTGTAGCTTCCGAGCCTCACTGTCCCGGGCGGTGTGTGTGTGGCTCCCGAGCCTCACTGTCCCGGGCTGGTGTGTGTAGCTCCCGAGCCTCACTCTCCCGGGCTGGTGTGTGTGGCTCCCGAGCCTCACTGTCCCGGGCTGGTGTGTGTGCGGCTCTCGAGCGTCACTGTCCCGGGCTGGTGTGTGTGTGGCTCCCGAGCCTCACTGTCCCGGGCTGGTGTGTGTGCGGCTCCCGAGCCTCACTGTCCCGGGCTGGTGTGTGTGTGGCTCCCGAGCCTCACTGTCCCGGGCTGGTGTGTGTGTGGCTCCCGAGCCTCACTGTCCCGGGCTGGTGTGTGTGTGTGGCTCCCGAGCCTCACTGTCCCGGGCTTGTGTGTGTAGCTTCCGAGCCTCACTGTCCCGGGCTGGTGTGTGTAGCTCCCGAGCCTCACTGTCCCGGGCTGGTGTGTGTGTGTGGCTCCCGAGCCTCACTGTCCCGGGCTGGTGTGTGTGTAGCTTCCGAGCCTCACTGTCCCGGGCGGTGGGTGTAGCTTCCGAGCCTCACTGTCCCGGGCTGGTGTGTGTGGGCTCCCGAGCCTCACCACTGTCCCGGGCTGGTGTGTGTGTGGCTCCCGAGCCTCACTGTCCCGGGCTGGTGTGTGTAGCTTCCTGATGGGGCCAGTTTGATGTGACAGTGTCGGTCTGGGTGCAATGTGGCCCCCGAGCATCACCGTCCCGGGCTGGTGTGTGTGTGTGGCTCCCGAGCCTCACTGTCCCGGGCTGGTGTGTGTGTGTGGCTCCCGAGCCTCACTGTCCCGGGCTGGTGTGTGTAGCTTCCTGATGGGGCCAGTTTGATGTGACAGTGTCGGTCTGGGTGCAGTGTGGCTCCCGAGCCTCACTGTCCCGGGCTGGTGTGTGTGGCTCCCGAGCCTCACTCTCCCGGGCTGGTGTGTGTCGCTCCCGAGCCTCACTGTCCCGGGCTGGTGTGTGTAGCTCCCGAGCCTCACTCTCCCGGGCTGGTGTGTGTGGCTCCCGAGCCTCACTGTCCCGGGCTGGTGTGTGTAGCTCCCTGCTGGCCCCAGTCCGGGCCTGCAGTGTCAGTCTGACTGCAGTGTGGCCCCCGAGCCTCACCGTCCCGGGCTGGTGTGTGTGCGGCTCTCGAGCGTCACTGTCCCGGGCTGGCGTGTGTGTGGCTCCCGAGCCTCATTGTCCCGGGCTGGTGTGTGTGCGGCTCCCGAGACTCACTGTCCCGGGCTGGTGTGTGTGGCTCCCAAGCCTCACTGTCCCGGGCTGGTGTGTGTGTGGGTCCCGGGCCTCACTGTCCCGGGCTGGTGTATGTGTGGCTCCCGAGCCTCACTGTCCCGGACTGGTGGGTGTGTGGGTCCCGAGCCTCACTTCCCGGTGCTGGTGTGTGTAGCTCCCTGCTGGCCCCAGTCCGGGCCTGCAGTGTCAGTCTGACTGCAGTGTGGCCCCCGAGCCTCACTGTCCCGGGCTGGTATGTGACCTCGGACTGGCCCCGTTGGGGCCAGTCCGGGGTCTACAGTGTGCCAACTCTAAGACCGCAGTGCAGTTCTCCGTCAGCTCTGGAGTACCGCCCACCCTGGTGCGTCCAGGAAGCATATCCTATTGCAGAGCGGTGTGACAAACTCACCATGTAAAAGTACGGGGCCTTTGCCAGCCGAGTCGCGTTCCGGTACCTGTTGCTAAGCCGCTTCCTTTTCAGCCAGCTTTGCTTAACGATGCCGGAGAGTTCTTGTGGCGGTCAGGTGGAGTGTCAGTTTGTCAGTAATAGTGACATTTACTACTTTTTAGAGTTAGTTGTTGTGTATTGCCGGCACTAATGGTATATTAACGTATTAGTTATGCCATGCGGCTTATAGATAGCAGATAAACACCACAGGAAAAGGTGCTAAATAAGTACTACGGGAAAAGGTACCACATAACCATTGCCGCGACAGGCACCAAATAAACCTACGCCGACACAAATAAGCCTTCATAGGTACAAATAAGCGTACACAGATACCAAATAGGTCTTCACAAGTACCAAATATGCTTTCGTCACCACCAGAAAGCCTTCACATGCACTGATAAACCTTCACATGCACCAAGAAGCCTCCAAATCAAAAAGCATCAGCTGAATACGAGGTCGGTACACCAAACGATGGCATGGTGAACAGATTGCAGGTGTGGGGGTGGTGTGGGGTGTTAAATGATAGTCTCCAGACCGAGCGTTCGATTCACTTTGCATTTCTGAACCTGGCAGTGGTATGGTATGATTATTGGATACATGTTGCAACATTTTACAAATGACTAGAAACTAAGTGAATCGAAGCATGATCGACATACTTGTTGTTTTCTTAGAGTGAGAATGGTAAATGAGAGCCTATGCACTTGAGCTCACGTCCGTGCGATATATCCCGCGAACTTCGCCATGGGAGGGATGCGACCACGGGGCATTTCACAAGTGGTGATAGAGAGACGAAATATATTTGGGTGTATTGGGTGGGACGAGATCTCGCGATTGGCACCCATGTTTTGCATCTGGAAGTGATATGTGACCCTGCAGGTCAGATCAAAGGTCAGCTTTGTGCAGAAATCGAGACCTTTCACAAGGTGATCGCAAACGCTTCCTAAACCGTAACAGATATGTACCCTCAGTTGTTTCCAGTGTATTCGTCGGTACTGTATAGATGTAATAACCTGTCCCGAGTTCTATTTAATGCCTGGGGCAAGGGCAAAGCCACGGACCAGACCAAGTTCCGACACCGCATTTGGAAAACTGATGGGATTATGGTTAAAGTATTTACGTCCACCGAAACCAGGGTAAATATAGACGGCGAAATCTGATTCAAGACTTTTAGCTAAATAAAGTGATCCGAGATAAGCTTACATTAATTGACTTAACTGACATTGGAATTGTACAGAGACGATGTCAGAATATGAATCCAGTTATCTATTGGCCTAAGCTGCACACATGTGTCGCTTTAGGTCAGAATGCCATGCAAATATGCAATAATCAGCGATATCGTTCAAAAATGGTCGGGGTGTTACCATTTAGGACGTCATAGGTTTGTGACCTGTCATGACGTAACAAAAATGTTACAAAAGCTTTGAACCCCCAAGAAGGTATTGCACATTTCACTGGGCTCAGTTCAGAGGTTCAGAAGCTATCCACGAAAATCTAAGGGAGGAGGTTCATCGACCCCCTTAACCTCCACTGGCGAAGATTGAGGAGCATCGGCAGCCATGATATTGTTCACTGTGAATACACGCTAATGTAAAACTATAGTTTTGAAAAGAGAAAGCTATATTAAATCGGTGCTTCAAGATTGACAAAGGTTCTGGGCGATCATGTGATTTACCTATGTGACCTGCATGGAGCATAAAAATGAACATAAGGGATACTGCATGTACATACTGAAATAACCAGAGCTGATGTGCAATAACCATGCAGCACAAAATCGACACTTTGACCCCGCTTCAGTGCACTTTGACAGGGCATCCACTGAAATTGACCATAGTAGACCGGCCGAGCCGGCCTTCCCTCCCAAAACTTGAACAATTTGCCATGTCTATCGGCCAACAAAGGAAGCAATTTAACGACAGGAATGTCTAACCATAACATACGACAAAGCACGAAGTACCCAGCACTTTCTCAGATTGAGGCGCGCCATATGGCACAGCGGACATGGCACGAATACCGGAGTATTGGATGGGTAGCGAGGCACGATACTTCCGCTATGGGATGCACAATCCCCCGCCGAGTACGTCCAACGTGGCGGCGTAGTGGCGCGAGGTGGGGCCAAGCTTAAGGGCGGATAAGGGCGGGGCGGATATTGCGGCCCACTGCGGGATTAATCGTCAGCTGTCGTCTGCTGTGTACCGACCCACTGTGCTGTGTACCGGCCCGCTGTGGTGTGTACCGGTCCACTGTGCTGTGTACCGGCCCGCTATGCTGTGTACCGGTCCACTGTGCTGTGTGCAGGCCCGCTGTGTTGTGTACCGGCCCACTGTGCTGTGTACCGGCCCGCTGTGGTGTGTACCGGTCCACTGTGCTGTGTACCGGCCCGCTATGCTGTGTACCGGTCCACTGTGCTGTGTGCCGGCCCGCTGTGTTGTGTACCGGCCCACTGTGCTGTGTACCGGCCCGCTGTGCTGTGTACCGGCCCACTGTGCTGTGTACCGGCCCGCTGTGCTGTGTACCGGTCCACTGTGCTGTGTACCGGCCCGCTGTGCTGTGTACCGGCCCACTGTGCTGTGTACCGGCCCGCTGTGCTGTGTACCGGCCCACTGTGCTGTGTACCGGCCCGCTGTGGTGTGTACCGGTCCACTGTGCTGTGTACCGGCCCGCTATGCTGTGTACCGGCCCACTGTGCTGTGTGAGGCCCGCTGTGTGTGTACCGGCCCACTGTGCTGTGTACCGGCCCGCTGTGCTGTGTACCGGCCCGCTTGTGCCGGCCCGCTGTGCTGTGTACCGGTCCACTGTGCTGTGTACCGGCCCGCTGTGCTGTGTACCGGCCCGCTGTGCTGTGTACCGGCCCGCTGTGCTGTGTACCGGCCCGCTGTGCTGTGTACCGGCCCGCTGTGCTGTGTACCGGCCCGCTGTGCTGTGTACCGGCCCGCTGTGCTGTGCACCGGCCCGCTGTGCTGTGTACCGGCCCACTGTGCTGTGTACTGGCCCGCTGTGCTGTGCACCGGCCCGCTGTGCTGTGTACCAGTCCACTGTGCTGTGCACCGGCCCGTTGTGCTGTGTACCGGCCCGCTGTGCTGTGTACCGGCCCGCTGTGCTGTGTACCGGCCCGCTGTGCTGTGTACCGGCCCGCTGTGTTGTGTACCGGCCCGCCGTGCTGTGCACCGGCCCGCTGTGATGTGTACCGGTCCGCTGTGCTGTGTACCGGCCCGCTGTGTTGTGTACCGACCCGCTGTGTTGTGTACCGGTCCACTGTGCTGTGTACCGGCCCGCTGTGTTGTGTACCGGCCCGCCGTGATGTGTACCGACCCGCTGTGCTGTGTACCGGCCCGCTGTGTTGTGTACCGGCCCACTGTGCCGGGCACTGGTCCGCTGACGTAGCAATATGGACGGCCTGCTCTGGGCAGGCTATGTACCCCACAGCCGTGGCAATCCTTGCTGACAGACAAAGAAAAAGACAAAGCCAAAGACAAAGACAAAGACGTATATTCAGGCCATCCACAATAAACTCGTGGCTATTACAGCCAATTGTCGACTTTTAAAATAGATGTCAAGTGAAAAATGGTTGTCACAGGCATAAAAATATGTATCAATTCCTCATGCCAGCGGCACTGAAAGAGTCGGCAAGTACGGTAAGCATAATAAGGAGTCAGCAGGTGTGAAGATAAGTCAGCAAGTATGATAAGAGGTTGGCGAGTGTGACAGGAAGTCAGGAAGTACACCAGGTTTATCTGACCGGTCCCATGCACAAATACCGCCTAAAGCGGCGACCAAACAGCTTGGGTGGGCCATACGGGCCGCGGCTATTTGATTTTCTACAACATGCTGGCGGCCGAACAGCATAAGGAGTTAGGCTTATGATCGAGAAAGCATCGAAAGCTCTCCCCTATGGCCTGATGGCCTAATTGTTGTGGGTACCCGAAATGCCCTCACAAAAACATTTAAAGCCACGCTCATGCTCGCATGGTACATATTATATATATATATATATATATATATATATATATATATATACCAATATCTTCAGGTGAAACGAAGGTGCTGCACAAACGCCTTATTGATGATCACATTAATTGCATGTCAATGCTCAGTGCTATACATGCTTTCAACGGCCACGCCAAGATACGTTGCAGTTGTAGGTGGACATGTGGAGCTACAGCGACAGCCGTGATATGTGACGAACAGAAACTAGGCTGCATATAAATGCGTCGAAAGAACCGTATAAAGCCTAGTTTAGGATGAACTGAAGCACCGCCGGATGTGTTTAACGACAAGATTGGGCTTCGGCTAGGAAAAGTCCATGGCAGGCGAGTCTCGTTCCTGGCTCATTCCTGCCATCTGTTGGCAAGGGAGACCACTAATAATTCAACTACTACTCGACAGATGGCGGATGGCAGCTCTCCAGAAACGGCACTGGCCCAAATGCAAAACTAGTCGGCTTGCCCGATGTTAGATGACACAAAGGCAGTGGTGTAGTCAGCAGTTTGGGGATGGGAGAGGGGGAGAATGGAGAGTCCTCCTTGGCCGGTCCGATGGGTCTCGCAGGCAACCGCCAAGAGGGCCGCTGCTGACCCCCAAGGCAGAGGCACAGATATTTAACCGGATAAAATTAAAACATATTTTATAAATAGTGTTGCAAGGCCTCTGAGGCCCCCGAAGAATTCCACCTTGAGAACCTGAAGACGCCGTGAAGCCAAGGGAGTGCTCGTTGGGAGCTGGAATTCCCATGCCAGTTGGAAAGGGTCGTCTGGCCTGGAAAGGGAACCTAAGAGCTGAAAAATATAACAGATAATATAATTTGAAGGCCCTCAGAAATGCAGGGCTCCTGAGGGGTAGAGAGGGTTCGGACACTTCGGATTTGAAAGGGCCCCTGACGGACGAACAGGGCCCCTAGGAGCTGAAGATGGATAGGGTAGTTCCATCTCGGATGCATTTGAGATGATATGAGAAATTCCCTTGAAATGAGAGATTAGCAGAGCTATTGCTAACTGTGATGGGCCCCCAAAACAGGAAATGACCCTTAGGACCCATGTGAACCAGACAGTGCTCTACTGGAATTCCCTGACGTTGGGAGGGATCCCTGATGGATAATCTGGGCCTCTTAGAACTAAAGAGAAAACCTTTGGCTAGTGATTGCTGTGAGCACTGTTGAGGGTCCACCTCAGCGTTTTAGTTTATATATATATATTTCTTTACTTTGGATTCAGTTCAGATGTTGAGCCTCCAATGGGTTTCACCATCCACTCATGAGTGTGCAAGTAACACATTGTGGGGCCATTCCCTTTCAATGTTGGCTTGACCCTAGCAAAATTACAATTTTTGCTGAGACGGCATAGACGGCTCCACCGATCGACCTCGACATCCAGATTTATTCTATATGTTGCCCACCCACACTCCTACCCCGACCCCCACCCGATTATTGTGAGATCTTGAGAGCCCTGCACTCATCATTTTATTGGGCTCGTGCCAGATTATGCAGAGCATCCACTTTGGCACCCTGAAATAATCTAACTTATTATGTGGAAAGACGTCCACCACCCCTTGAGGGCATCCCTGGTAAGGCCCGTAAATCGGCAGCTCATCCTTCGTGCTCATACATCCTGGGAACGGCCCTGAATGGGCACTACAGTCACTACCTCGAAACAAATCCCCAGAAACACTCTTTAAGCTCGGGGACACTTTTTTGCCCTGGGACACTCTTTTTTCCCTGGGACATTCTTCAAGCCCTGGAGCACTCTTGAAGCCTTTGTACACTCCTTAAGCTCTTATCTATCAAAGAAAATCTCCGAAATGTCCCTGGATCGCCCAGGTCCCGCGATCCACCACCTACCACCCCTAACCTTTCCTAAATGCAATTGCATGGTGACGTCCCTGAATCGCCACCCTCACCACCCATAAAAATACCTGGTGACACCCCGGAATCGACACCTCCACCGCCCATAAATATCCCCGATGACCACGGATGCAGGATCGGTCCAAATGTTCGGTTGGACGGGGGAGGGGTTTTGTTTTTGAGCGAGTTGTTTGTCAAAGCAACGCCATGAGAGCCTACGGATATTGGAGGGGAGGGGGGGGGGTCATGGTCCCCTTGTAGTTTCCTACACCAGCTGATGGCGCCTCTGAATCCGCACTTCATCCTCTATACACAAATACTGGAATGGACTATTATTGATACCGAATCGGTACCTCCAGCGCAGTTTCCAGACAGGTCTCCTGTGATGCCAACGAATTGGGGCTTAATTGCCACCCCCATAATGACCACAACCACGCCGAATGTCCCGCGACGCCACCCATTCGACACCTCCATCCTCCCCTCGGGTGTGTACGGGTGGCGGTGTTGCAGTCAGCTGGCTAAGTTCCCGACGTCGGTAAATCTGACGTAGCTTCGTCGCACGACTTTCATAAATGGAATATCCATGCTTGGGAGTTCCATCAACGAATGTAAAATATTACCCTACTCACTCCAATCCTGAATTGCGGTCCGAAAGTGGACTCTGGAAAGCTCAGAGCACATCATATTCCATCCTATCCACTCACTAAACATATATTTTTCGGCGCAACGCAGCGAGACCTACCAATAACCTGATTCACTCTCATTTTCTTGAGTGGATTAGATGTCCTCTCCCCTTCCCGTCTGCACACACACACAGATACAATCGTTTTCATGTAACGGTAGACGTGCCGAATGGGCACCGCTCCACCCGCTCAGCCTATCAATTGCTCGCATTTTAGCACAGCCAATTTATAGCTTGCAGTTCCGCACAGCCAATTTATGGCTAGCAGTTCAGCACAGTCCGTCTATAGCTAGCAGTTCAGCACAGACAATTTATAGCAAGCAGTTCAGCATAACCAATTAATAGCTAGCGGTTCAGCACAGTCCGTCTATAGCTTGCAGTTCAGCACAGACAGTTTATAGCAAGCAGTTCAGCTCAGCCTATCCATAGCTAGCAGTTCAGCACAGCCCATAAATGGCTAGCAGCTCAGCACAGCCCGTCTATAACTAGCAGTCCAGCAGAGCCCATCTACAGCTAGCATTTCGGTACAGCCCATCTGTAGTTCAGGACAGCCAATTTATAACTAGCATTTATTCTTTTTTACTGCATACTGAATCAGGTACACGATTTCGTTTGGTTCACATGAGATGATAAACATTTCAGTTGGCCTTCATTAAATATGCCTTGAATTATGCCTTGTTCACCCTTGAAAGCCGCCAGGGTCCTAGCATTTTCGACAATTAGCGTTACGCCAATGAACTTTGCATGAAATGAATCAACCCAAGAAAACCCGATGTTCCCGCAGTTTCTTGGTCGTGGCGGAGCCTCTAATTATGTGAAGCATTTCTGTATATAGTTTTTGTTTACTTTCCATGTTAGCTAGTCATTCATTCTCAACAGTGCTTTCAGCCTTCCGGTCGTCACACTGGTTATAAAATATGGTCGCAAAACAATGCGATCTCCTGTTTCAGTATTAATGCTATGTACTGTGTACTCATGATCCGTACCAAGGTCAATGCCACCGATCAGCACAAGATGAAGTACGAGGTCATATGTGACGTACTGCCGGAATTGTCGGTTTGTTCTGGCAGATTTCGTGCAGGAAGGTGCAATGTGCGACACCAACCACTGACGAATATAATATTTCGTCAAGGAACGTGCATGATTTTTAGCTGGCGCAATTTTATTGAAGGCCACTGATGAAAAAATTTGACGAGATCAAGAATGGCATTCAAAGGTCAAAATTAAAGGCCACTGATGAGAAAATTTCTGTCGAAGGCCAATGATGGGAAAATTTGAAGAGATTAACATTGACACACCTTCACACATAAACTGCAGCACGTTATTGATGCCGCCGAACGACTTCGTGACCTAGCATGCTATTTTCTATTCTGAGACCGTGACGTCCAATATCCAACAACTCGTACCAGGTGCTGGCCAGGTAGCTGGGCTAGGATTAGTCATAACGCCGGCTCGCATTGTTCTCCTCCCTGTATTGCCAAGACGACGTTTCACACGCTCCTCTATCGCATTCGACTGGTAGTGCTTAGTGTTAGTTGGTAGCTGGTCCTACAAAGCCGGGGACGCAGTACCGGCCTAGTCTATAACGTATAGCGTCCTCCTGGCCGTGCCAGTGCATTGACGACGTGCTGAGCTCTCGGCTAAAGTTCTGCCGACCCACCCCCCCCCGCACCAAGTGGTAGGTTCTGGATCCACGCAACAAGCTGTGCTCGTCAGGGGATCCTATGCCACAAAACCACCCCAACAAAACATGCGGACTCATTTATGTTCAGGTAAAAAGTTGGTGTCAGCTGGTATGCATATACGTCATGTTTACATGTGCATCGGGTTAATTGTACAGAGAAGATCACATTATTTATAAACCGAATGACAGGTGATGCCTGTGGAAATGAAAGTTGTAATCGGAATTGGCTCCTTATATCTATATATATATATATATATATATATATATATATATATATATATATATATATATATATATATATATATATATGCATAAATGCATTCTATTATCTCGATCGGTTCTTCAGCACGACTGAGACTCTATGACATCACGACAAAGTCCGTCACGCAGGGATGTGTCACGGCATGCACTGCACTACTGAATGCCATCAAATGGGTAGACAAATATTATACTACCAATGGAGACCATCTGCAACTGACGCCGTTATGCCGCTGCGACGCATACCGCAACCGTCATCTTCAGACACAAAACGCCGCAAAACGAAATTAAGACTAATAAATCGTTTTCAACCTGTGTCAATAATGCCGTGGTTCAGCAAGTATGGAGCATATCACTGAATGAAGAACGTACATGATAATAGCCGTGGAGTCTGGCGAGGATGCCCTCAGTCCGCAGGAGATCTCCTGCAACACAGAACAAAGCCCAGGCGTCTGTATTTTGGCCTGCAGCACCTGATGCTGCGCACTGTGGCTTCATCGCCCCGGGCGCCGCTCGCCATGACCTCAGGACGTGACCTTACCATCATGGGTGTCCCTCACTATGACCCGAGAGCCGCAGGCGGCGCAGGGTGTGACCCGGACCGCCCCGGGCGCCCGTCGCCGTGACGTCAGCGGCGTGGACGACACGGAGCGTGACGTCGAATGTGCCGGCGGCCGATTGGGGCCGGGCGGGCGGTGTCGGCGCCGCTGACGTATGGCGGCCACTTCCGTCGCCGGCGGCTGGCAGCCGGCCCGCGCCAGCACCAGCACCAGCGCCGGCGCCAGCGCCGACCGCCGCCGGCGTCGCCGCTGGCACGGTTGACGGTCGCTGGCGCCGATTCAGGCGTATTCATTAATGTCAACTCGCTCTGTGTAAATAGCGTCTAAAATAGTCCCGCATGGTGAGACCATCGTGGCAGCAGGTTGGGGCCCAGGGGCGATCCGTGCCGATGCCGGCCACGCCGACCCAGCGCCGGCTGAACGAGGTGCTGACACCGCTGCGATCATCAACACCCGTCTGGAGAGGAAGCGTAATTAATTACGCCGAGCTTTCACCGATGCCCTTCGTTCATGACACGCGCCGGTTTTTACGGCACCGTCGGTGTTCATGTGTGTGTGCTAACTTGGTTGGCTGTATACAAAGGATTAGGCACTGACCCAAAGTTGAAGGAGGGATAGGAGCCATTTCGAAGTAGTAGTAATAGTAGTAGTAGTAGCCATTCATCGTCCACGTGGTCAATGTTTAACTCGTCTAAGGTCAGCTGATGGGATAGAACCGCTGCCGCCTCTGTCCCGCCCCCGGGGTTCCTACTCCTGGGGCTGTGTGCTGTTTCACATGTACTCTGTTAGTGTTGATCAGCCACGGCTATTGTGGCCGGAAAACACAGTCATTTACTTCCTACCTTACGCCTTTACAGTATTTACCTTTCCACGGTGGTGTGGCCTCGTCCGCCAAGTTGTCGTGTTGGAAACGAGGCTATAACCAGCCAGAAGCACGCCCTTTGTCACGTGTGACCTCGCATGTGGCACATCTGGCATGTCGGCGCCACTACAGCTGCTCTCATGCTGAGCAAAGGCAAACATTCCGACGACACCCTTATTCCTGCACGAGCATGCTGAAGCTGCGCATTGTTGGTGATTGATGAGGTAATTTGCTGCTGTGTGCACTCAAAAGTCACGCAGCCACTTTCTTGCATGTGGTCTTTCCCATCAAGAAATAACGTTAATGTCGGAATGAAGCCTTTCAGGCAATATTGGTCATCTTTTTATGACAATAGGTGCGACCGTCTATGGACCTGTAACTAGTTTGCCGTAGTGTTCAGTTGAACCATGAATCCTATAGGGATGGAATAGATGAATTAGGTGTCAGCACTGCCACATCAGTGTCAGCCGTACGGTGGTTGCACAGTTATAACACAGTTGTTGCCTTAAATATCACATCATGGCAGGATATGCTCCGATCGAAGAGGACTAACAGCCCTTGACGTCGGTATTTCGATCGGTAGCACCTGATGCTGTGCATACGATGGAATCGGGCAATGTTTAGCCAGTTGTCACGTGACTGCCTATGTGTAATTAATCTTGTAGAGTGGGCCATTGGCGGCAGACGTGTGTGTGGCTCACATCTGGGGCCTTGCCCGCCTCTGTCGTATTGGTGTGCCGCCTAGTCGGGTGGGCCATTGGCGGCAGACGTGTGTGTGGCTCACATATGTGACCTTGCCCGCCTCTGTCGTATTGGTGTGCCTAGTCGAGTGGGCCATTGTGAGACCAATGTGAGGGTGTGGTGCGAACAGTGCTAAGCCACTAAGGACGATCGCAACTAAGCCCAAACGAGCCCAATTCAGACCAAATAAGCCCAACTAAGCCCAACTAAGCCCAATTCAGACCAACTAAGCCCAACTAAGCCCAACTAAGACAAATTCAGACCAAATAAGCCCAACTAAGTCCAACTAAGCCCAACTAAGCCCGACGCCCTGACGTATTGCGGATGTAGGCACACCGGCCTTCTGGACGACGGAGCTCCAGCAGGGCAAACGATTCACCGACTGCCGCGAAGACATTGTGTTGTTCGTCCATCAGCTTCACATCTTGGCGCGACAGTCCCTGCCCCACGGGTCTGTGTGACACGTCGTATTCAATATCACACATCACATCAATGAACATTGATAGCGCGCATTGGATATTCCATCGTCCAGTGATCTGATGGACAAATTTCCATGCATTGTTTAATACAACGAAGAATGGCTCTTAAGTGCTCCTGGGTTTTATACATTGCGTGAGACGAAATATACGACCTTCAATATACCAGGAGGTGCTGAGTTTACATAGAAAATAACGTTAGGGATTATGCTATATTACTCAACGTTTCGGTCAGGGGCCATCGTCAGGAGTGTTGCCTCACTCAGGAGTGTTGCCTCACTCCTGACGATGGGCCCTGGCCGAAACGTTGAGTAATATAGCATAATCCCTAACGTTACTTTTGATGTAAACTCAGCACCTCCTGGTATATTGAGGGTCGTACATTTCGTCTCACGCAATTTCCATGCATGCATAACTTGCAGGAACAGCCGAAAAACATCGTCCATGTTGTGCACAGAACACGAGAGTGACAGGATCACATCCGGCCATTTTGTGCACATGGACAACACGGGACAATATTGTGCACACGCATCACACCCGGCCATATTATGCACATGGACCACAAATGGCTTTACAGACTGGATCTACCCAGATGTGTGTGTGTGTGTGTGTGTGGGGTGGAGGGGGGGTAGGTAGATGGCGACTTGGGTGAGTAGCATCGTTGAAGAGTGTTGCAGTGCATAGTGGGTACCACCTGTCGCCATCTCATCGCTACGAAAGCATGAACATTCATCGACTATTGCGCATCGTTGGAAACTGCACTATTTTGTCTACCAGCTTATAATCGACACGTTGTAACTCGTGCGTTACGGTTGGAAAATGTTATCCAAAGCGCTCTGATCATGGCTACGATAACACAATTGAGGTGAAATGAAAACCATTGGAATCGAGACTTCTGAGATACATTTCTCACAAAGCGAGGAGATTATCTCACTTTGAGTGACTGAGCCGCCAGTTGGACAATTTTTTTCCCCAGCGCATTGCAGGTTGCTGCTGAGTTTGTTTCTGTTATCGTGCGCATTGCATGTGATAGGCAATGCGGTCTCGAATAATCAGCCGCCGAAGATTGACTTGTTGCCCGTCGAATACCCGTGGCAAACGTGTCTCCCGGCGTGCTCAGAAGCTCACGTACGTGTCTCCTGGGCGTGCTCAGAAGCGTCCCGTAGGTGTCTCTGAATCGTGCTCAGTAGTATTCCGTACGCCGTCGGCTGAATTGATGAGAGGGTGACCACATACAGCGAAGGGCCGCCCCACACCAGGAAGGAACACCAGCACGGACCGCGTCCCACCAGCCCCCACCGCATCCCTCCACAACAGGCACGTGCCGGCCCATACCGGAAAGCAATCCCAGCACGGACCGCGTCCCACCAATCACCCCCCCCCCACCCACCCACACCGCATCCCGCCACAACAACGGACACGTGCCGGCCCCTCCCCGCTCGCCTGTACGCTCAGTCGGGGCCGTTTATCTCGCTTTAAACGGCGCCGTTTGTTCGCCATAGAGAGCCGTCGATCCGTGGTGTGGTATTTCCTGGCAGCCGCGAGAGGCGGCCCCGCCCCTCGCCCCACGCCCCCACCCCACCACACAGACCGCAGAGCTGCTACGGTCAGGTGTCGTGTGCCCAGGTGGTTGCATACCCAGGTGGCTGGGGAGATTCCCCTTTCCCCGCCGCCCGTCTCCACTAGTCTCAGAGCTGCTAAGGTCAGGTGTCACGTACTGCTGCATACCCAGGTGGCTGTGGAGGTTCCCCTTTTCCCGCCGCCCGTCTCCACTAGTCGCAGAGCTGCTATGGCTAAGTGACGGTGACCTCTCTGTCCATGGACGGACGGTGACCTCTCTGTCCCTGGACGGACGGTGGTGACCTCTCTATCCATGGACGTACGATGACCTCTGTCCATGAACGGACGGTGACCACTCTGTCCATATACGGACGGTGACCTCTCTGTCCATGGATGGACGGTGACCTCTCGGCCCATGGATGGACGGTGACCTCTCTGTCCATGGATGGACGGTGACCTCTCGGCCCATGGACGGACGGTGACCCGTCTATCTATGAACGGACGGTGACCTCTCTCTCCATGGACGGATGGTGACCTCTCTGCCCATGGACGTACGGTGACCTCTCTGTCCATGGACGGACGGTGATCTCTCTATCCATGGACGGATGTTGACCTTTCTGCCCATGGATGGACGGTGACCTCTCTGTCCATGGACGGACGGTGACCTCTCTACAGTGATAAATTACTCGCGAAATAGGGTGGAATATACCACATTCTGAACACTCAATCGACATCCTTCCAGAAGTATCGGCATCCTGCTCCTGGATATGAACTATTCATGTCTCCTTTCTAACAGTATCTCGTTTATGAAATATAGCTCTTCCTAAAGTATAAACCTCAAAACAAATGATAAAGGTCCAGTCATAATTACCTACACCATCAACTCGAATTTTAGTCTGAAAGACATCAAAAGCATTTTAAATTACACTACTTACATGTCAGATTTCGACATCCTGCTATGCTCGTTTCAACATCTCACACCTAACGAAAAAAAGCCAATATTTTAACCCTGCCTCTCTGTCCATGGTCGGGTACGAGGTCGGCACCCGCCAGCGCCAGCGCCGGCCGTCGGACGCCGGCTGCCACCTGGTCGGGAGCCGGGTCTGCCGTTACCGTTTTTGTTTCCACCGTGACCGTGCACACGACTGCGGCTGCGGCCGTGGCGAAGGCGCTGCGGCGACGGGTACCACGTGACTGTACCGCCAGCCGGGCTCCTGTCAGAGGCGGACCCAGGCTGGGCACCCGGCTGTGGCTGTAGTTGTGGTGGCGGGTACCACGTGACTGTACCGCCAGCCGGGCTCCTGTCAGAGGCGAGCCCAGGCTGGGCACCCGGCTGTGACTGTAGTGGTGGCGGGTACCACGTGACTGTACCGCCAGCCGGGCTCCTGTCAGAGGCGAGCCCAGGCTGGGCACCCGGCTGTGACTGTAGTGGTGGCGGGTACCACGTGACTGTACCGCCAGCCGGGCTCCTGTCAGAGGCGGACCCAGGCTGGGCACCCGGCTGTGACTGTAGGTGTGGTGGCGGGTACCACGTGACTGTACCGCCAGCCGGGCTCCTGTCAGAGGCGGGCCCAGGCTGGGCACCCGGCTGTGACTGTAGTGGTGGCGGGTACCACGTGACTGTACCGCCAGCCGGGCTCCTGTCAGAGGCGGGCCCAGGCTGGGCACCCGGCTGTGGCTGTAGTTGTGGTGGCGGGTACCACGTGACTGTACCGCCAGCCGGGCTCCTGTCAGAGGCGGGCCCAGGCTGGGCACCCGGCTGTGACTGTAGTTGTGGTGGCGGGTACCACGTGACTGTACCGCCAGCCGGGCTCCTGTCAGAGGCGGGCCCAGGCTGGGCACCCGGCTGTGGCTGTAGTTGTGGTGGCGGGTACCACGTGACTGTATCCGCCAGCCGGCTCCTGTCAGAGGCGGGCCCAGGCTGGGCACCCGGCTGTGGCTGTAGTTGTGGCGGGTACCACGTGACTGCACCGCCAGCCGGGCTCCTGTCAGAGGCGGGCCCAGGCTGGGCACCCGGCTGTGGCTGTAGTTGGGGCTGGCGGGTACCACGTGACTGTACCGCCAGCCGGGCTCCTGTCAGAGGCGGGCCCAGGCTGGGCACCCGGCTGTGACTGTAGTGGTGGTGGCGGGTACCACGTGACTGTACCGCCAGCCGGGCTCCTGTCAGAGGCGGGCCCAGGCTGGGCACCCGGCTGGAGCCGATACTTCTCGACACCAATCGGGCACCAGCCAGACATAATACTCGGCACCGTCGGAGAGCTAGAGGGGGTCCGGTGCAGTCCCCCAGATGAGGTCGGTGTGTTTGAGATACTGATTATGATGCGGTCTGATACGTTCGTATTCACGGCATGCACAAGGCCTGACGGAATACACCCAGACTGACGGCGCATACCTGTACTGACGGAATACATCCGGGCTGACGGCACATACCTGGGATGACGGAATACACCCGACTAACGGCGCATACTTGAGCTGACTGCATGCACCCTTGCTGACGACATACACCAGTACTGAAGGCAGACACTCGGGCTGGCAGCATGCACTCGGATCTGAAGAAGTAGTCTGCTGCTGACACGTGTTTGGTATACAGGCACCTGTTAGTGTGGTTCCGACACTCATCACTGTGGCTACGACAGCTGTCGATGTGGCTACGACACCCGTCGGTGTGGCTACGACACCCGTCGGTGTGGCTACGACACCCGTCGGTGTGGCTACGACACCCGTCGGTGTGGCTACGACACCCGTCGGTGTGGCTATGACACCCGTCGGTGTGGTTCCGACACCCTTCGGTGTGGCTACGACACCCGTCGGTTGGCTACGAGACCCGTCGGTGTGGCTACGACACCCGTCGGTGTATGAACCCGACGACCTGTCACCGACACCGGCCAAAGCGGTCAGAATTTCCGCGACAGCTCGGCGCCGCGGAGACAGACGCGCCCCCCCCACCCAACCCCACCCCTCCCCAACCCGTGCTGCCAGAACCCGGCCTGACCCTGCGATCGGGGACACGCCAGGGTCCGCCATCGCACCTCCCCGTCTGTGTCCAGTGTTGCCACACGCCGTGCCACGGACTGGGAACCAGCACCTGTGCACCACAACCCCTCCCTCTCCCTGTTGGAGTCGCAGACGGGGAACATCTACGAACCACGACTCGCCCTCCCTGACCGTGCAACGGACCAGGAACACCTGCGCACCACGACCCTCTCTCCCTGTCCGTGACCAGTGTTGGCATGCGCCGCGCCACGACCGCCGCCGTCTACGTTTCACCAGCCAGCTCCGATTTCGCCGCAGCCGGTGTCCATTTCTGGTGCGGTGGCTACGGCGCCGACGTTGCTTGCGCGCTGAAGGTTGATGATTGGTGGTTGAAGCTGACGGTTGACGGTTGGTGAGGCGTTCCACAACCTACCCTCGGCGAGACGGCCAACCGACAAAGGATGTCGGCAGCGTTTGGTCTCAGGTGTGATGGATTGTTTGTGTGACGGCCGTGTTGGCACCAGGACTGCAGCAACATCTGCCGCAGCTGTCGATCCCGACGGTGGCCATCCGAGCCGGAGTCCCGGACAGTCGGGACGTTATCCATCCCCACACAGCCTGGACAGTCGGGCCGTTATCAAGCCCCACACAGCCCGGACAGTCGGGACGTTATCCATCCCCACACAGCCTGGACAGTCGGGACGTTATCCAGCCCCACACAGCCCGGACAGTCGGGACGTTATCCATCCCCACACAGCCTGGACAGTCGGGACGTTATCCATCCCCACACAGCCCGGACAGTCGGGACGTTATCCATCCCCACACAGCCCGGACAGTCGGGACGTTATCCATCCCCACACAGCCTGGACAGTCGGGCCGTTATCCATCTCCACACAGCCCGGACAGTCGGGCCGTTATCCAGCTCCACACAGCCCGGACAGTCGGGACGTTATCCATCCCCACACAGCCCGGACAGTCGGGCCGTTATCCAGCCCCACCTGAAATGGCTGAAATGGCCGGACGATACCACCCGGGGCTTATGGGTCACTGCAGCGCTTCCCGGGGATCGTGAGTCACTGCAATACTGCTCGGGCTCATGAATCATTGCGTTCACAGCACGGTGTATGTTTCAACGGGCGTAGGAACCGTGTTCAACAGAAGATGCAGGGGTACTCTAAATTTTGGACAAGCTTAGCATTTGTATGGCTCTTACGTTGCATGGAAATAACGGGACTTTAAAATGTCTCCGTCCTCCCGGCCCCAACTTTGGGAAAGTTTCTGCGCAACGTCCTGTTGCCCTGGTATATGGTAGCGTTTCAAGTGGAACGTGCCTGAAATATTTGCGTATTCAATCGCTTGCCATGAACTATGAGAGTTATTTGTACTATATGTGTACCACATTTCACAATAAGTGAGATCCAGTGGAACTCTAACGCGCATGGGCTGAGCTGGGCCCGACTGGGTGGGACTTGGTTTGGCCGGGAAATTGAAAGTGCGCTATCGGAAAGTGCCGAAAACTGCCTTCGCAAATCTGTCCGACATCCATGAATGGAGAATATTGCACAGCTTAGGTTAGTCGAGGGTGGAATACGAACTTCAAACACCTGCAACCCACCACCCTTACACTCCGCCATGTATGTTCTGATAATATCGATCCGAGATGAACCTGGCCCCCAGTTTTCAACATGCTCCTTTGACCATGTGCGCTACAATATCTGCTACACTTCCCCTCAACATCCCCTGGCATACCGAATCATTCACACATGGTTTTGTGTGCTAGTCAGCTGTCATTCAGCTACCCGACTTCCCATATTACTTCTCGCTTTCTGTCTCTCTGTCTCTCAATCTATCTCTCATTCTTTCTTTCTCTCTTCTTTCTCTTCTCTTCTTTTTTATCTCTCTCTTGTCTCTTCTTTTCTCTTCTCTTCTCTTCTCTTCTCTTCTCTTCTCTTCTCTTCTCTTCTCTTCTCTTCTCTTCTCTTCTCTTCTCTTCTCTTCTCTTCTCTTCTCTTCTCTTCTCTTCTCTTCTCTTCTCTTCTCTTCTCTTCTCTTCTCTTCTCTTCTCTTCTCTTCTCTTCTCTTCTCTTCTCTTCTCTTCTCTTCTCTTCTCTTCTTTCTCTTCTCTTCTCTTCTCTTCTCTTCTCTTCTCTTCTCTTCTCTTCTCTTCTCTTCTCTTCTCTTCTCTTCTCTTCTCTTCTCTTCTCTTCTCTCTCTTCTCTCTCTTCTCTTCTCTTCTTCTCTTCTCTTCTCTTCTCTTCTCTTCTCTTCTCTTCTCTTCTCTTCTCTTCTCTTCTCTTCTCTTCTCTTCTCTTCTTCTCTTCTCTTCTCTTCTCTTCTCTTCTCTTCTCTTCTCTTCTCTTCTCTTCTCTTCTCTTCTCTTCTCTTCTCTTCTCTTCTCTTCTCTTCTCTTCTCTTCTCTTCTCTTCTCTTCTCTTCTCTTCTCTTCTCTTCTCTTCTCTTCTCTTCTCTTCTCTTCTCTTCTCTTCTTTTCTCTTCTCTTCTCTTCTATTTCTCTCTTCTATCTCTCTCTCTATCTCTCTCACTTCTCCCTTCTCTCTCTGCTGGCTCCCTTCCTCAGTAACGGTCCCTGACTGGTGCTCTCGCCCTCTGTCTGCTTCTCTCACTCTATCCGCCCGGCTCCCTTCCCAGCAACGGTGCCCGACTGGTTCAGCAGTCACCCGGCGCAGCTGGCACAAAAGCGACGCACCTGTCGTACTCTCACGCCACCGTGGTATTCGTATCATCCGCTGAACCGGCGCGCCCTGACGTCGACTGAACTGAACTGGTGAGTCATGACACAGATCGAACTGGGGCGCCGCGACACCGACTAGACTGGGAAGTCATAACGCCCACTGAACGTGAAAGTCGTCTCACAGTCCGGCACTGAGGTTACAATCAATCTATCGTGCCCGTCTACAATCGCTCCTGTCTCTGACGCGACCACTACCCGTCTTCTCCTCCGACCTCTGACGCTTCGTCCCGACCACCGAGCGGCCGGCCTGCCCTCCCCACTCTCCACACCCATCCCCACTTCCCATTCCGTGCCGCGTCGTGCAGATGGACCGGCAGCCGTCGGCGTAGACGCGCTCTGTTGTCCCAATTTTTTGGTGATCCATTTTTAGCCAGCGCAGAGGCGGTGTTTTGTTGGCGCCAGAAGCCGCGGCGCCACGCTCCGTATCGGACGTGTTTGCGCTCGACGCCGATAAGTGCCCGGATGAAGCGCCGCAACGCTCCCCGAGCGTCGAGATCGGAGCGCCAATCGTTTTCGGCTTGACTTTTTGCTGATTTACGCTGACGTTCGCAGAAATAACGCTGCCCCAGGTGGTGCGGTTTCGCTGTGGTCGCTCCGGATGCCTGGCCAGGCGCGATAGATGTGGCGACACGGCTGAATCATCATTCACTTCGCCTCGGCTAGGTGTGTCCGGACTTTATTGAGCGTCTGACCAACTTACGAGCCATGAGAAGGACGCCGAGCAACACTGAAAATGCAGGCAGCTATAGCGTGTGCATTGCTGTTTGTTTTGTGATTAGCAGTGTTGCTTGTTTTAATCGTCGATGAAACAACATACTTCTCCTGTCGCCTGTCGGGCGTATGTTGGATTGGGAATTAGTTCGCCGAATTTTGTTTACGTACTCGTGGCAAATGGCGGATTTCTATGGTGTTATTCTGTAGTGTATATCGCCACACGAATGATAATAAATGTGTGGTTCACCTCGCCACTAGCATAATTATAAACTCAGCACTGATTGAATAATAATTATCTAGTCTAAATGCTCCCAAGGAAGGTCGAGGTCAGTTTGCCTTTAATTGTCTCGCCATTGAGTTAATCAGGTCAGGTCAGGTCGATGTTCAGCTACTGCAAAACTGGTGCATCTAGTTCTGGGCACAAGCTCTCTTCCCCCCGACATGCCTTCGGGGGTTCTGAGTCAGATGTGCCTCTGGTGCTGGGGTAGGATAAGGTCAGGGTAAGCTGTGGTAGTGCAGAGCAGACATGCGTTGTATTTGTTGCTGTTAAGGCAATCGATCATGCGCCACAATCCACATAGGGTTGATTAACCCGTCCCGTCTCGGGGGAGGGGGTCTTCAACCGCCCCTTCAGGTTTTTCGCGGATAGTGAACGAACGGCGCGCGGCAGCGCGCCAAAATTTGGCATACCTTTTCCCACATCAATTTGGTATACTTTTTCAAAATTTTGAAGTCAGGTCGTCAGGGTGTTAACCCTAGTTGACCCTAGATGAGTTAGTCAAGGTCAAGTGAGGTCACCTCCAAAAAGTTTAACCAGTCGTCACGCTTTAACGGATACAAATATTTTAATGAAACTTTCAGCGTTTGTTTAATATATTGAGTATATTGAGGATATTGTATTTAATATTTATATTAAATATTTATATTTATATTTATATTTATATAATATTTATATTATTGTATATACTATTTAGTATATTGAGGGTCGTACATTTCGTCTCACGCAATTTCAGCGTTTCCTTATGTATAGGGGTGCAACAAAGCGTACGGGAGGAATTTTGTAATTTTTTTCCGTTTTCGACTACATATACATTTTTCATATTTGACTAGTGCAGTTAAAATCGAAGCTTCTGGCTAAAGTAAGCATTTTTCATTAGGGAAAGTTGACTTCTAACAGCGTTTTTCAGTCTGCTCTACCCATTAGAAAACTGAAAATTAAAGAAAACTTGAAAACTCCAAATTTTTAAAGTTAAAAGAATAAAAATTGTCTTTTTGTGGAGAAAAAAATTGTCGGCACTGGTAGATTCCGTAGTCCTTTTCTGATTCCAAATATTTTTGTCTCAAATATCTTTCAAAGTGAACTCCCCAGAGCCAAAAACATAATGTAAGCCGTGAGAAGTGAAAATCTAGCGCCCCTAGTGACGTCACTTTTGGGGATTTTTTTTTTCGGGGGGGCGGTCCGGACCATACTCGTCGAGAGCTTTCCGATGACACCTATTTCGTTTTCGTGCGACGCTTAGTTTGGATTTTAAAGCGGGTTACTAACCGCCCCCCCCCGAAACGGGGTGTGAGGATCTGACCGGAGAGCTGATCGAGGTGAATCACACCTGAGTTATAGTTCGTCATGCAATGATCTGAACCACGCTGAAAGAGTGTTGTCCATGAGCATGCCCCGGAACCATTACCGTCCATAAATTGGGGAATAGGAATGTCTCTCTCACCGGCACCATATTTAGTGGCACACGATGCACAAACACCTTTTAAGTTGTAACTTGATCTGGGCCATTTCATCAGAATTCCCCGAGAGCAAGCCTAGGAGCAGACCAACATCAAGCCAAATCTCCAAAGTAATTGGGAGATTTCAGCTCTATAGTGGTAGCTGCAGCAGTTATTTATATTCGCAGCATACTAGTTATTCATTCGCAGCGTATTAAGATTACACACTAAAAATGCAGCACAACGTCTAATGGTGAACAACATCTGAAATGTTGCTTCCTCAGTACACACGACCGCCATGTGAGCGCACAGCGCAAGTTCATGAGCGCACATGCACCCTTGAAGAGATCCATAGCTTCACGGCCGAAGAAGCCCCTGCGTGTCAGTGTTGTCCAGCCGAGTGTACCGCAGCTGGACGTCCCAATGACCTGTACCCGACATCTGCTCTCTTGAGCAGTACCTGCGCACCGCACTGGCGACTAACCACGGCGCGCGCGTGCGCCGCTCTTGCCGCCGCCGCGCCACTCTTGCCGCCGCCGCGCCACTGACGCCACCCGTCCATCCTGCCAATTAATACCGGTACACAAAATAAACAGTCGGCGCGTGCTAAAGCTTTGGCCGGCCGGCCGGCTGTCGGCTGCGCGCCGTTTCCCCCGGGGGCGGCGGCCGACTAAAAATACGGCACCGCGGCACGGCACTGAAGTTCGAGCTGCGTTACAACACGCCACTGAAGTCGAGCCGGAGGCGGCACTCGGCATACGAGTCCAGTCTGCGATGGTACACAGCATAGGAGTCCAGTCTGCGGTGGTACACAGCATAGGAGTCCAGTCTGCGGTGGTACACAGCATAGGAATCCAGTCTGCGGTGGTACACAGCATAGGAGTCCAGTCTGCGATGACAGCATAGGAGACCAGTCTGCAATGGCACACGTCATAGGAATACAGTCTGCGGTGGCACTCAGCGTAGGAGTCCAGTCTGCGGTAGCACATAGTGTACGAGTCCAGTCTGCGGTGGTACACAGCACTGGAGTCCAGTCTGCGTTAGTACACGGCACATGAGACCAATGTGTGGTAGTGTACAACACCGGAGTCCAGCCTACAGTCAGCTGCAGTATTCGAGTCCAGCCGGCCGTCGCCTGCAGTACTCGAGTCCAGCCTGCGGTCACCTGCAACACTGGAGTCCAGTTTGTTATAGTGCGCCGTCCTGGAGTCCGGTCTGCTGTGCGCGGTACTGGAGGCCAGTCTGTTGTGCGCGGTACTGGAAACCAGTCTGTTGTGCGCAGTACGCGGTATCCGGCCCCACGAACGGTGCCGACGATCAGGCGGTCTACTGGAAATTTTTGAGAAATAATGCAAGAAAAGACAAGTGAATGCGAGGAAGGAGGAATTAATGAATATCCCGGACGTACTCTCCGACAGAAGGCGGTCACAATCCGCACATCTGACCACGCATGTGGTCACGAGTCGGACGTACGGCAGGCCGGAGACGGGCCCCAGCACCAAAACTGTCCTGGACGCCCTGGACATCGCTCGCGTCCAGGTGACACTGCGCGGCAGGAGGCCGGGGCAGGGGAGGGGCAGGGGGTGGGGGTGGAGCCTGTCCGGGCCGGCGGCGGCGGCGACAGGTGCGCCAGTGTAGTCGCAGCCAGGTCTGGCTCGTGCGTGCCCCGGCTCCGCCGCCGCCGCCGCAGCAGCAGCAGCTCCACTCGCTCTGGTCGGGCGCCAATTTTTGCGGCGAGCGGCGCCTTTGGCGGCGGCGGCGACTCGGCACGCCCACGGCGTCCCGGCCGGTCACGTCCGCCGTCCACCGTCCGCCGTCCGCGTCCGACGGTCGCGGTCGCCGCGCGCTTCCGGACGCCGCCGCCGCGTCCGGCGCGCCGGGCAGCGCTCTCGCGGCGCGGCGCGGCAGTAGTGGCGCCGCCGTGCGCCAGGTGTGTCGCGCGTCCGCCCGGGGCGACGGTCGGCCGGTCGAGCGGTGAGCACGCGCCGCCGCAACGGGAGCCGGAGCCGGAGCGGGAGCCGGAGCGGGAGCGGGAGTGGGAATACGCTGGTGGTGCTGCGTCATCGCGTCCGTGGACGGGGCCTCCGCGGTGCCGGTCAGCCCGCGCTCGCGCGCGCACCTGTCGCCGAGAACACCTGTCTCGCCGGAACGAGAACCTGTCGCCGCGCGTTGACCGCCCGGTCACTGACCGGTCACTGACCGGGCACCTGTGACCTGGTGCCGGCGTCGGTCGAGCCGCGCGGCCGACACGGCAGCCATGTCGGTGGAGCCGGCACCTGTTGCCATGAAGGCGAAAAAGGTGACCCCCTATCACCTGAAGACGCCGATCGGCTTCTCGCCGTACCAGGTGTACTCGAAACAAGGTAGGCGTCGTTATTTCACCTTGCGGCTAATCCACAGCCGACGAGGGCGACATTCATCTGCATTTGCATTCCTGCGTAACTCCTTGGTACTGGTTATTGCATCCCTGATCATATCCCCGGTCACATACCTGATCATAACCCTGATTAGCTCTGAATATCGCGAGAACGAGCAGGTAGGCGTATTGTCTACGGACATGCCGACTTGAAATGCTCATTCTGCCAAAAGTAGGAAAAGTTGTACCTTCAACAGGTTTACCGCATTATGTGGAACAATTTGGGGTTCATTGACACCAAGATCTTGGAACTTTGATTTTTGTTAGGATCGCGCACGAAGCTAAATATCCCAGATATGAGCTAAGTATTTTTGCAATTTGAGCTATTGTGGTATCTCTAGCACTATTGAATATAATTATAATAACATACATCTCCTATGAATCGTCTGCGCAAAACAAGTCGTTCCCAATCAAAATAAAGTGAACCATGACCCATAGTTTAAAAGCTGCGTTCGTTTTAAAGCTATGCATGTTTGACCTTCCTCAGCCTATAGGCATTGATGTACTATGGCGGCCCGTCAGCAAAGTTAACAAAACGGCGTGCATGAAAAGTATATGTTACATACGCTATGCGGTCGTCCAGTGTTGCGATAACCATGCACGGCGATTAAAGAAATGAAATATTAACTCGATAGTCACTCTTTCCATATGCACAAGAACTGCAATTTGAACGCGGCTTTCGGTAGGTTCGTGGCTGTCATGCGACGCATTGTAGGTATTGTGTGACACATTATGAATTAAAACACATATTATATGCATAGTTTCACGTGTCGATCAAGATGAGGGCACCAAAGAAATCATAGCATTACAGTTTTTCATTCATTCATCCGCAATTCATTCCATACCGTGCCGAGCTTTTTCACAGTACCATCGTGCCACGGCCTCGATAAAGGCCATGCTCTGGAGCATAAAACGTCCTGTGTTGTCGCTTATGCTGCCTCCTTCTTGCTTGTTACTTGGGTGTTTAGAAAGACAAGTGTTGTAATATCTGCCTTGAGGCTGGAAGATGATGATCATGTGGAGGCTCAAAATTAGCACAGCTTTTTAACTATGGGCCGTAGGTTCTTTAATTTCGGTATAGAGGGACTTCGCCCATCGAGCATGTTCAGAAGAGGTGCAGGGTGCTAACATTATTTCGACTACTTTTAAAAATACCAATTAACGTGAAGTATATGAATTGTATTTTTTTTCGGCTCCGTCCGCGACCCATATAAAAATGTTCAATTTCATATTTGTTGCCGGTGGACTGGCACCTAATGGCTGAAGTAATTTGATACAAATTTGAACCTATAATTTTCTTGCACTTTTGCAACATGACCATACGTAATGCCAACAATCATTCTGTTCCAGTCGCACAGTCGAAACTCGATGAGAATAGCATTAATAAATATGGTCGTCGATACAGCTCCGAATTGATGGCGTGGTTGATGAGCTCCAGTGAGGCTTATATATGTATTACTGTAAGTTTAGTTACGACTCACCAATATTCCCGAAAACAGCGTGGGCACATGTAGCAAACGTATGTATGCTATCGTCTACCTGTGTAATTCATAAGGAGATATGGTATACCATATTATAAAGTGGGAGTAAATATGCTTCCATTTTGATTTATTTAGCGTGCCAATGCATACATAGGTGCGGCCTGACTCGGAAATTAACGCTCGGGATTCCCTGTAGGGAAATTGAGACTTCCAGGAGGGAAGAAGGCATCGGAAAACGTCATCGGAAAATGCCAGTGCAGCATGATGCGATGAGTGGCGCAGGCGGAGTTTTGGAGATGATGAGGGATCGAGCTATTCCTTGCAGAAATGGGCGAACCAAAAGAAAACTATGGAATACATTTTTTTCTCTGCAAAGCCAACTTACGATCTACTTGTCTTCCAGCCGAGCGCCAATCGCGTCACGAAAGCAATCTGCTGGAAACGGCGCAATCTGCTCAGCTTAGGCAGAAGTGCATGGCCAATTACAACTATTGTTCGAGATCGTAGAGAGGAAAATCGACAGTCACTTCGAAAGTGGAAATGACATTTGCTGTGGTGTGTATAATTTAGTCAACTTCGCGGTTTTTCATCTGAGAAAAGATGACAAGAAATGCGAAAAACCTGTACATTGGTCGCACCTGAATTTATCGTGCTGTGATGCCACTTGTTTCGTGCTGAATTTGTCCTCATCATTGACTTCGCGAAGACTTGTTGCGCGGTATTCGCACCTGTGCCACCAGGGGACAGCACGACAACATTGCACCTGAACCACCTGGGAAAGCACGATAATATCGCACCTGTGCCATCTGAGATAGCACGAGTATATCGTACCGGAGCCACCTGGGATAGCACTGCAACCTCGCTCCTGTGCCACCTAGAGCTAATACAACATCGCACCTGTGCCACCTGGAGATAGCACAACATCGCACATGTACATACCACCTGGAATAGCACGTGAACATCGCACCTGTGCCATCTGCCGGGATCTGGGGAGAGCACGACAACATCGCACTTGCGCCACCTGGAAAGAACAAGACATCCGTGATGAGAGCATTGAAACCAATTGTTGGGGCGGGGATGGCCGAGTGGTTAAGGTGTCGGGCTATGGGTACCAAAGGTCCCGGTTCGACTCTAGCGCCACTCAGGACATTTCCCAATCCCGCGGCCCACCGGCGAAACAGTGTGGGCGGCGCTATTAGCCGTGAATGTGCATAAAGTGTGACGTGCACCAACCAATAAATAAACAAACGAAACCAATTGTTCACTGATGATTGAGCGCTAACTGTAGTGGTTGGCCACGTGCAACGATCAGTGGTGGATAAAGATGCCAGCTGCACAAAACCAGCAACATTGACATGAAAATGCACGCCAGAAGGCAATTTGAACACCCGATTTGCGAATACAGCTATGCATTTCCTTCCTACGAAACTTTGATTCGATGATGTTGAAGGATATATTCCCAGCTGGACTTACCAGGAAAGATCGTTCACCCAATTCGAGGGCTGTCGTTCGACGGCTGCTGACCACAAACAATGCCATTAAGCAGATTGAAATGGCCGCATGTCGCCTCACTATCCCTAACTGCCGTGTGGCACATGCTGATGTGAATGTTGGAGCCCTTATGGCGCTCGGCAGTACAGCAGTCGTATAGAACCGGTCGATGGCTTTGCACTCTGTGTTTTCATTAGCACGGCAAGCCGGGCGAAGTTAGTTGTCGGCAGCGTCCTCACAGGCGCGGGCGATGGTAAACGTAGGGAAATATAATGTAATGTAGAAACACCTACCAAATGTAACGTAATGTAATGTATTTTCGGATCCTCCCGAGCAGGGTTTTGCAGTTTCCGATACAGGTGCACCAATGTGCAGCACAACCATCGTCACGAGCATACGCGCATTACACGGAAACACCAGAAATTATAGCATACACGGAACTTAGAGCCCGGGCATGCGCAGCATGACCGAAAGCCTCCCTGATCCATCGTTTCCCTGACTTTCCCTGATCCATCGTTAGTTTTGGTGCTGTCGATAGTGTTCGTAGCGCAAGGAAATGCTAATTTCAAAGGGTTGTCTCCGAAACTGCAGGCGTACTGGAGTTGTCTACACTTCCGTTCGAGCACCGTGCCGCCTGAGTCCCTTTGTATGTACATGCACGCCGCTGCATGGAGTCCAACGCGGCTGCATGGAGTCCACCCCATGCCCGAAGATTCCTTCAGTGCGTACTCTAGATTCTCCAATTAATTTTGTACGAGACTTCTAACGTGTCCCAGCATACAAGATTCCTTTCACCATAGTTTATGACGATCAGACCGACGACCAGGCGACCAAAGCGGCGACCAGGGGTACAACCAGGCTTCTCTGAAGAGGGGACCCAACCGATGAAGATGTCCCACAACAACCATTGCTTTTAGTGCGCCAAGCGCGCCGCAAATTTCTGGTTTTGTGTGGAAAGATTCTCAAAATTTCTAGTTTTAGTTAGTGTATTTTTGGTTCTTAAGGGGGCCGCTTCTTCCCTGCCTGGCGGCGCCACTGGCGACAGCTAGTGGCAGATGTGTGCCATATATGCGGTGTCCAAGGTAAGTATCGGTTAGAATCTTCACTGCCAGGACCCTGAGCGGCCACGCGACATCTCTGCCGTGTCCAGAATACCTATCGGTCAGAATCCTCACTGAGGACATTGAGCTGCTACGTGACATCGCTGCGGTATCCTAGGCAAATATCAGTCAGAATCTTCACTGAGGACCTCGAGCGGCCACACACTCAGAGCGCTGGCATGCCCATGCGAGAAAGGCCATGCTCTGGCCTTCCCACCCAGCGATAGAGAACATTCCAGGGCAGTGGCCGCTCGTCGGGGGCGCAGAGGGCAGCGGCTGTTTGTCGGAGATTCTGTCCTCTGCGTCGCGCCGCCAACCCCGCCGCTGTTCACACGAGACAAACAGCCGCCGGCGCACCGGCCGAAAACCCGGCCAGGAAAGCCAGCGGGCCGAAAAGCAGGGAGACTTGTCACCATCGGAGACTGAGAGCGCTGTTTGTCCCGTGTCACCTCTGTCCAACTTTCTCTGAATTTGGACAGAGACAACTGACTTCCTCGGATCTCGGACAGAGACTGCTGACTGCCATGGGGCTCTGAAAGGCAAGGCTGGCGATCTCTCACGAAGCCACCTGTCCAAGTTCTAGTTTTTGAGACATATTTTATGATTGAATAGGTAAAATGAACGAAAATCAACATTAGTAGGTAACCAAACCAGGGGGCTCCAGGTCCGCGACCCACCCGGGTTCCCAAACCATGCTAAGACGAACTTCCGACTTCCCCGGGACTCTGAGAGGGCCTACCGATTGCCCTTGGACTCTGAGAGGGTCCACTGACCGCCGCGAGACTTCGAGAGAGACTTCCGACTGCCCCTCAATTCGAAGAGGGATTACCGACTTCCCTCAGAGTCGGAGAGGGATTTCCGGCCGCTTCGGAGCGTGAAAAGAACCGTCGGCTATCCCGTAAGTCTGAGAGGAACTCCCTCCCGGTTGTGCCGGCACAATGAGAGGGTCTGTCGAAGCACAATTAGAGATCCAAAAGTGTCCAAAGGCTCTAGAGGGGCTCTTGACTATCCCAGAACTTGGAGGGGCTCTCGGCTATCCCAGAACTTGGAGGGACTCTCAAGTTGTTTTGAGAAAATGAACGAGCTTCTCAGCTGTGCCGGGACTCTGCGAGATGCTTCCTCAATGAGACACTGAGTGAGACACTGGGAGAGCGGCCGGGGGAACTGGGAGCAGTTCCGCTGACAGCATAGAGTCTCGAAGCTGCTAATCTCCCCCTTAGGTAGGGCCCGCTTCAGGTGCTACTCACCTGCCGGTTGGTAAGCTGAGTGGGGCTGCTAAACCTCTGACCCCGTGCCGCGCCGGCAGCGGCGACAGGCTAGCCTGTCTGTGATCATCTGTGCTTGCCGCGTCTTCTAACACATCTCAAGAGTGGGCACTGGGCAACCCTCCTTTGAGCTGCCATAGCCAGGCCCAGCCGGTGTCCCGTGGGCGCCGGGCAGCTCTCCTCGGAGCTGCCATATCCAGGCCCAGCCAGTGTCCTGTGGGCGCCGGGCAGCTCTCCTCCGAGCTGCCATATCCAGGCCCAGCCGGTGTCCTGTGGGCGCCGGGCAGCAGCTCTCCTCCGAGCTGCCATATCCAGGCCCAGCCGGTGTCCTGTGGGCGCCGGGCAGCTCTCCTCGGAGCCGCCATATCCAGGCCCAGCCGGTGTCCCGTAGGCGCCGGGCAGCTCTCCTCCGAGCCGCCATATCCAGGCCCAGCCGGTGTCCCGTGGGCGCCGGGCAGCTCTCCTCGGAGCCGCCATATCCAGGCCCAGCCGGTGTCCTGTGAGCGCCGGGCAGCAGCTCTCCTCCGAGCTGCCATATCCAGGCCCAGCCGGTGTCCTGTGGGCGCCGGGCAGCTCTCCTCGGAGCCGCCAGATTCAGCGCCGGCCGGCGTGCCGCCCGGCTGGGTGACGTCACCAGGCGTGCCTCACGTCACTCGGCCAGCGGGTCTGGTTTCGCAGCCGCCGGGACGGCGCCGCCGGCTGGCTGCCACCCAGCCGTTTTATTCCGCCACGGTACGGCGGGCGGCAGCCACCTCGGGCGTGCTGAGGGATTCTCGCCCCCCCCGCCGCCCCCCCACACACCTGGTTATGATACGTCACGTGGCTGAGCGGCGTTCCGTGATGTTTTGCCGGCGGTCCGGCTCGACTTTCAGGCGCGCATAAGAGCCCTGTTTGCTGAACCAGACTGGGGCGGGGGCAGTTGAGGGAGGGGAGGGGTCGTATCGCCACCCAGATCAGCGGCCATCGCGTGCGGCGGGAGGCCCGGCTGTGGCAGCGCTGCCACAGCCGGAAAAGGGAGCGGCGCGTACGACAGTTTCTGCGCCATGTTACTGGAACTTGTGCATTGTGAAGAAACGTTCCGTGCATGCTTCAGCACGTGTTCCGAATACGTGTTGTGGCACGGCGTCAATTTTCACTGTACGTACATGCACGCGCAGCGTCGTGGGACCTGTCCACGCTTGGCTGTGGTGAGGGGGAGAACCATTTTTATGTCGATGGTTTCTATGCAACGCCCGTGCATTCAATTATGGTGAATGTTAGGCTTGTCTAAGGTGAGGGAGGCGAGGGGCTGCTCCCATGCCCCCTGGTTCTCTCGTCCTTGTGCACGCGTGCCTTCGATTGGGACCGACAGCAACATGTCTGTTAGTGGCGACAGCAATTTGTTCGGCGGCGATGGCAGCGCGCGCTCGCGTCGGCTCAATGGCTTCCCGGCGGCGTGGCAAGGGCCAGCCATCCGTTCTCGCCGGGCGTGTCGACAACAATGGAGGCGGCTATTTCGATCTGACACGAGCGCGCAAGTCGACAACACGGCGCACGTGCGACGCCGCCGGTCTCAGCTGACGGCTGCCGGTGGTTCACAGCTCCAGGCTGACCTGTCTTCCGCCGGCTGACCTGTCAGCCGGCGCTCGTTGTCGACCGCCGAAGTGGATGTGCTCCTTCGGCGCTTTTCAATGTCATTTTCGGAGGGGCTGCATCTGGGAACTATCGGCGCTGCGCCCGGATATCAGCGAACGTCCGTGGCAGTCTTGCGCTTTTTTGTTGCCCTCAGTGGGAGCTCGTTAGCTTCTGACGAACTTCTGGGCTACGCTTAGCGAGGTGTTTTCGGGTCGCCCACTGCTCGGTTATTAAAGCCTCTGGACCACGCTGACGCTTACGCTTACGGCGGTATTTCTTCAGGTTCATTTGTAACTATGGATGTTCGTTTTCGATGACTTTAATTTGATTCAGCATCATTATTCTGCGCTTCGTTCTCCCATTAACACTCTGCAATGCAACGCATGCATATGCTTTGGTTTAGACATTAGCTGTTGTAGCCTGTCACAGGAACGAGGAAAATCGGGAAAAAAATGGTAAAACTGCCGTTTAGCGTGAAAGTCTGGTAATAAATGGGTTGAACTGTTCTGGAAGGGTGTCTAGCATGCTAAGTGAGAAGGGAACATTTGTACAAATGTCCAGAATGTGTTTAGTAATGCGCCCACGCAGCTCTGTGGCCAAAAATATGACGCGTTTCGAGGAAGAGTGATCATACACTGCAATTGTCACTAATGCATCCATGCATTATAAGTGCAAATAAATGCAATGCGTTAAGGTGTGTTACCTTTTCATCCACCTATTGCAATAATATTTTTCTAAGCAAGCCCAACATGCCCACGACATTACTCATTTGTCCTGAACTTCTGTTTATCTAGCTCGCGTTACCATCACATACCAACAGTGTGATTGTAATAATCTTGTCTGCCTAACAGTTTGATTGGTGACTGAACATTGACAGGATAGTGAACTGAATTCAGCTCAAGCTTCTTTTGCACGTATTTGCCATTAAGTTGCCTGTGAAAGCATGTATGACAATATAGTTGGCGGTTAGTTGCATCGTACGTTTGTCGGTCAATTAATAACAAGCAAAAAACTTCAACATTAGGTAATCCAAATTATTTATTAGGCGACGCTCTGATTGGAAACCAGAAGAAAATATGGTGAACTACTTCAATTTTCATGTCCACAGGAAAAGTTGTAGAGACATTCGTTATTCATTCTATATCCGTTTATGTTTGTCAAAATATATCCAATCCGCTCCGTTACCCGTACCAAACGGATACCCGTACAGATTTCCGATGCATCTGAATATGCGAGCATTGACCAACTGACCACATGCTCCTTGCTTTGGGCGTCAGGCGAGAGGAAGTGATGCAAAAAGTAACTCCTAGACTGTAGGCATTGGCACCAGATTTGCAGGCTGTCTCGGCGCCGTGCGTCTTCTTCGTGATCTGTTGTTTGTTGTGATAAGATGGGTGATAACGATGTTTGATGGCCTCGTGTCTCACGGCTGGCGTATATCCCACCGAGCCGTCCCCGTGACTAGATAAAGCTGTCCTCGGCCCGGAGGTGTAATCTTAATCATGAGAAAACAAGTCGCAGGACTGCATATCGATGATCTGCCTGTATTATTATCTTTCTGGCGAGTCTTCATCGGTGGGAGGTGATGCAGATTCCACCCACTCTCCAATCCGTCTCCCTGAAATATTCAGTTGCAAGGCTGGGTCTGCATCAAGGTAAAGGCCTTCGAATGTGCCCTGTCGTATTAATATTAATCGTAACTATGACCTTGATCAAGGTGTCCTGTGAAATGTAGCATGAGCTGTGGTAATTCACCACGCGGGACGTCCATCTTATCTCTCCTCATCTGCGTCCTCAGCATCACCGTCTTCGCTTCCTTCTCCGTGCTAACCCTCGCCTACCAAGGTGGGAGGGGGGCGGATGTCACCCCTCCGTTCCAGTCAGGTTTAAGCTGTGCTGGCGAACGGTGTGCGATAGCGCTCTAAATATTCGGATAGTGGATAACATATCATGTGTTCATATTTGTGGGCAAGGAAATTCGGATTATGTAAAGTCTGTGGGATATCTGTGGGTATATCCATGGGAAGTCATATGGACATGACGCCATTGTTGAGGGAATGTCAGCCGAAGTTGTGCTAAAACGGCTGTGGTGTGAACTTGCATGCAAGCCGATGCATGTGCACACATATCGATATTGATGAACTAAAGCTCATCCGTATGTGAAAACGTATGCCTCATTAACCAAATATAGCCAAAAAGTTAGTTTGTCTTCTCTACTGTACGTGTAGTCACTAAACCTTTTCAAGGGCATATAAGATCATTGATCTTTGTTGCACTTTTAAGTTCCATCACGTTCTCTTGTTTTAACAAATTCACGTACTCTTGTTCCACAAATCCACGTTCACTCTTTAGACCCCGGAAAGTACACGTGTATATTTGTGCCCGCGGGAGCTCACCACATACTCCTGGTCATGTAAGGTCGCTAATCCTGGCCGGCATTGGGTTGCTCGGCACCTTTAAAATGCACGAGCGAGGGCTGGCACGAACCCCGGACAATTCCAAGCCAAAGTAGCCATAGAAGCAAAACAAAAACCATCGTGTGGCTTCTTACACGATCTCTCAGCGGACACACAGTACGTGGGGCTGTTGTTTGACCTCAGTGGTGAGTTCATTGGTCAGATGTGGGCACTTGTTGGTATATTTGCGTTTTTGTTGTTGTTGTTGTTGTAAAGTTTGACAAATCTGCCGCACATCTGCGTACGAAGTAATCAATGAACTTATCCTTCGATTCTTGACTGTCTAATGAGAAGCCACGGAGACGTTGTCATGGGAAGGTGCTTTGTTAGGCCAAGTCAGTCATTCTATGTTCGAAGTTGTGCTCAAATATCCATTTGCTTGCATTCCCTAGTTGAAAATGCCGCTAATTTTGAAGTATACAAACATCACCCCAGAGTGGTTCGAAATAGAACATGATTATCCGAGGCAATGTTGGTTAATGATCATTGATGAATCGATCCAGGAACTCATCAGAAGGACGATTACGATAGGAAGTGGAGTTCAGCGTCAATTTATATCACGAAGCCATCTGAACTGTCGCTTAGTGGCACTTATTTTAAGGAATGCTCGAGGTACCTTTGAGATGGCCAGAGGTACCTTTGTTACTATTTGACTGCCCAGATAAGGATCCGATCAGGAAGTATGGACAGATCTGCTCACACGCGTCCGTTTTTGTGGTATAATCGATTTTTTGTCGACATTGTGGTCGGCTTCAGCATCAATCCAGTTGTCTTGAAATCTTGATCCCTGATTTAATCTAGGGGTGAACGGTTGACTTCACGGAGATATGTTTGATGTCATTCGATTATGTTCGAATAGCGCAATACCCGGGGTTTTGTTGTATGCATGTAGCTCAATTAGGGCCGAAGTCGCGAATGGGTTTGCTACCTTCCCCCAGCTGCTAGGGATTGCGAAACCCTTTCGTCAGCCGAGGGTTCTGGCATCACGTGCAACATCCCAGCACCGAACTGTGTCCTCAGCACCACTGTCCTCGCTCCCTTCTGCGCGTTATGGCACCATGCTGGGCATCCAAACACTCTCCACCTGTATCCACAATACCACCCTCATCGCTCCCTTCTTCGTGTTATGACACCTCGCGGGACCTCTCAGCACTCCCACCTGTGTCCCCAATATCACCGTCACCACTCCCTTCGCCATGTTGTTGCATCAAACATGCCTGCCAGCTGGCTCTCCTGCCCCTGCCAGCGCACCACAAGGCCGATCTATAACCCGCTGCCGATCTGTACCACGGTCTGTACCACACCGCTGGTCTACCACGGTCTGTACCACACTGCCGGTCTGTACCACACTGCCAGTTTGTACCACGGTCTGTACCACACCGCTGGTCTACCACGGTCTGTACCACACTGCCGGTCTGTACCACACTGCCAGTTTGTACCACGGTCTGTACCACACCGCTGGTCTACCACGGTCTGTACCACACTGCTGGTCTGTACCACACCCGGTCTGTCACCCACCGTTTGTACCACGGTCTGTACCACACCGCTGGTCTACCACGGTCTGTACCACACTGCCAGTTTGTACCACGGTCTGTACCACACCGCTGGTCTACCACGGTCTGTACCACACTGCTGGTCTGTACCACATCACCGGTCTGTACCACACTGCTGGCCTGTACCACACCACCGGTCTGTACCACACGGCCGGTCTGTACCTCAATTGAAATCTGTACCAGAAGGACCGTCTGTACCACGGTCTTACTTCCATTTCAGAGCGGAAGCTGTTCGTCGGCATGCTCAGCAAAAAGTGCAACGAGAACGACGTGAGGGCGCTCTTCCAGACGTACGGCCAGATCGAAGAATGCACCGTGCTGCGCGACCAGAACGGTCACAGCAAAGGTAGGTCCTCACTGCGTAGGTCGACCAGCACAGGCCACAGCAAAGGTAGGTCCACGCTGCGCAGGTTCAAGCAGTGCATCGCACCCCATTGGTGACTACCATCACAGCTCGATCGGGAGGGTGAGCACATGGTGCATTATATGCTCGGGGTGGGCCTGGATGGCGGCAGCGCACGTGGCTCTCTATCTCGGGGACTAGGCCGTCTGCCGACGTCTTGGAGTCCTCCGTTCCACAGTACACAACTCCATATTGACATGCTCGTTATCATCCTCCAAGGTCCGCACAGCTTCAGTTCACATCAAAGGAGGTAGCTTCGTAGTACACGGTCACACCACGTGCACCCCTCCCGCAACGGCCTCTTAGCGCTACGATCACACCGTAGTGGAATGGAGGGAGGGGGTGCCGAGGCATCGCATCAGCATGCGGCACTTGTGCAAGCTCCCACAACACAGACGCATGCACTGGCGGCGTGCGACGCTGCGTCAGCCACGGGGCCGGCCCACGCCCCCTGCGGACTGTGTGCACGACACGCCTCAGTGGGAGGCGGAGCTACACAGCTTCCGCCTCGTTCACCTTCAGGGCTGAACGCTGCGCTTGGCAAGCGCGCGGATTCTGAGCCAGTGGACTGCGTGGCAGGCACGACGCACGGAGTGCGGCACAACAGCATCACCACCGCCCCGGACACGGGCGGAGTACGCGGCTCCGCCACCACGCATGCTCAGAGAGCACACCCGGCCTCGACACAACACAAACGGCACAGCCATCTGCCGCACTCGGACCACACACCCAGTCTCGACACCACACAAACGGCACAGCCTACCTCGACACCACACAAACAGGCCTGACACAACACAAACGCCCTCGACACAACACAACGGCACAGCCACCTGCCGCACCTCGGACCACACACCCAGTCTCGACACCACACAAACAGCACAGCCACCTGTCACACTCAGACAATACACCGGCCTCGACACCACACAAACGGCACAGCCTACCTCGACACAACACAAACGGCACAGCCTACCTCGACACCACACAAACGGCACAGCCATCTGTCAAACTCAGACAATACACCCAGCCTCGACACCACACCACCACACAAACGGCACAGCCACCTGTCAAACTAGACAATACACCCGGCCTCGACACAACACAAACGGCACAGCCACCTGTCAAACTCAACACGCACAACACACCACGCCCTCGACACAACACAAACGGCACAGCCACCTGTCAAACTAGACAATACACCCGGCCTCGACACAACACAAACGGCACGGCCACATGTCACACTCAGACAACACACCCGGCCTCGACACAACACAAACGGCACAGCCACCTCGACACAACACAAACGGCACAGCCATCTGCCGCACTCGACCACACACCCAGTCGACACCACACAAACGGCACAGCCTACCTCGACACAACACAAACGGCACAGCCTACCTCGACACCACACAAACGGCACAGCCATCTGTCAAACTCAGACAATACACCCGGCCTCGACACAACACAAACGGCACAGCCATCTGTCACACTCAGACAACACACCCGGCCTCGACACAACACAAACGGCACAGCCTACCTCGACACAACACAAACGGCACAGCCACCTCCGACACCACAACACAAACGGCACAGCCACCTCGACACCACACAAACGGCACACCTACCTCGACACACACAAACGGCACAGCCTACCTCGACACCACAAACGGCACAGCCCTCACCTCGACACCAACACAAACGGCACAGCCACCTGTCAAACTAGACAATACACCCGGCCTCGACACAACACAAACGGCACAGCCACCTGTCACACTCAGACAATACACCCAGCCTCGACACAACACAAACGGCACAGCCACCTGTCAAACTAGACAATACACCCGGCCTCGACACAACACAAACGGCACAGCTGACACAGCCATCTGTCAAACTCGGACCACACACCCAGTCTCGACACCACACAAACGGCACAGCCACCTGTCACACTCAGACAATACACCCGGCCTCGACACAACACAAACAGCACAGCCATCTGTCACACTCAGACAACACACCCGGCCTCGACACAACACAAACGGCACAGCCACCTGTCAAACTAGACAATACACCCGGCCTCGACACCACACAAACAGCACAGCCACCTGTCAAACTCAGACAATACACCCGGCCTCGACACAACACAAACAGCACAGCCATCTGTCAAACTAGACAATACACCCGGCCTCGACACAACACAAGCGGCACAGCTGCCTGTCAAACTCAGAGAACACTCCCGACCTCGACACAACACAAACGACACGGCCATCTGTCAAACTCGGACACCACACCCGGCCTCGACACAGCACAAACAGCACAGCTATCTGCCACACTCAGAGACTACTCCCGACTTCGGCACAACACAAACGGCACAGCCACCTGTCACACTCGAACAACATACTCCTCGACCTCGACCCAATACGAGCAGTACAGCCACCCACCACAATCATAGCAGGTCACGCATGCAATACGACCTCACCTTACAACGAAGCATTTCCACGACATGCAAACACCACGGACGTCACTCACCTTACCACACCCCACTTGTGCCAACACCCACACCATCACATACTACACCATAACACAACCCACCCAAACATCAAACACAGACACTCCCACGGCGCACAACACGATAGCCTCCAGTCACGCCACCTTCCCAGCACCCACACGCACCCGAACAGACACCGCCACCGCCACCCCATGAGCACCCACACTCGCGCCTCGGCACCTCAGCTGCTGACTCGGTCATCTTTACCACGCAGACACACGCACCAGGCTGACAGATAGCCCACACACAACACGGTTCACAAATGCACACCAATGCGCCCATCTGTCGCACCAAGATGTGCCGCTCACGAAGTGGCCAACCCCACAAACCCCAAGCCGACAACCCTACGACGATATAAGCTAGCAACTACTGAGTACTATCATGCAGTGAAACACACATGGACTCACCCGGCAACGGCACAATTCAAGCATTGCGCACTTCACTCAGACCAAACAGCATTATGCATTCAAGAAGCACACCTTAGGCTCGCTAACCCACGCCGTTTCAACTCATTACGATGCGCGCTATGCAGACAAGTCAAGTCAAGTCAAGTCATTTATTAGGCACTGCCACATGGTGGAACTCACGAAATACCTAGTCAACTGATTACATTCCTGCCATCACGTTAGATACAATTGTAAAGCACCTAGCTACCTAGTTGATGCTGATTGCACGCACGAATGCTGCACGGCTAGTTGCGTCGCGTGCTTCACCGGGAAGCGAATTCCACTGGAGAGTGGAGCGGTAGGAGAAGCCCCGCTGGGTAGCTGTTAACCTACACCGTTGCAGGTGAAGTGCCCCAGCATCGGTAGCACGAGTGCTTCTCTCCGACACAGCCGAGCGTTCAACGAACATTTCCCTGATGGCAGACGGGCAGTTCGCGCCGTGTACGGCTTTGTGTGACACACAAGACACACATATTACATGCAAGTCAGATGGTATATGCACAAACACTAAGAGCACCACACCATACCGCCTGGTGCACTTCAACGCCACTGAGAGCATGCTAATCATGGAGATACACATACACAACACCGCATGCACACTCATCAGAATCTGCCGCCCGCCCTAGGGAAACATAGAAAGCCTTTCGGAATTAAATAAGGTAATGTCCAAATTACAACTCCAATCATCATCTGCGGCGGCTTCAGTGCACAACACCCCCCTTTGGGCGTACACACAATGTATCCACCCCGCAGGCCAGTACACGCTTCATACTAGCAAACCAACACAACCCCACAACACGAAGCGAAGCACTGGCGCAACAAGTTCCCGTCAATCCGAAAAATAAACCCACACACATCACTCGGAACACAATCCAACAAATTAACGCACGTCACACGGAACCCGCCGCGCCACACTTGCCTCCTCCTGCATCTCCATCTACACATGCACACTGGAAATGTGACCCTGGTCTTCAGCTTCAGCGACCGCCTTGCCCATAATCATAACCTTCACCCAGATACTGGCCACCGTCCCAGCTCTCGCGCCTCCGGACGGTGGAACCCAAACACGCCGACTGGATTAACTGCTCTCAGCTCCATCCGCCCACGCAACTCTGAGTTGCCAGCTCTCTCAGCTTCAGTTTGCAAACGTGCCACTCACGACAGCGCACCAACACAGCACCGACACAACACCAACACCTTGCGCGACTTCCCCGCGGGACGATGAGTTCCACGGGGCGGTTGGCGCGAGGAGCCACACGCGACACGGACACGAGCGCCATCGCACGCCAGACACACCCGACAACACACTTGCATTTCTTAATGGGAAAATTCGCGATGACTGGCCTCTACCCCCCTGCTCCCCAGATCCCATTTTGGCACCATACTGACTGGGAGATTAGCTCAAATACGTCTTCTGCTATCCTCATCACGTCTGCAAATCAGCTCTGGAAATTCGTTCACCTCTGCTCATCTCCTCTTGCATGCTATCTTCAAATCACCTCTCATTATCTCTTCTCGCCTGCAATCCTCAAGTCAAAGCTCATTTGTCTCTTCATCAGCTCCTCACAGTTATACATAAATGTATACACGATGCACAAGACAATCTACCCAATACGGCATCACAACACCACCAGCAGCCGACATCACCACAGTGGTGACAGACTGACTAAACTCAGCCTACACAATACAGCATCACAACACCACAAACAGCCGTTTTTTTTTCTCACGCTGGTGGCAGGTTGGCCAAACTCCGCAGTTTCCCCTACCACACTAGCTGTGGAACAAATCGCGCAGTGCATTTGGTGGAAATAACACCAGAAAGGGCGTAGGCAGCTCAGTAGTTAAGCTGAGCGTCATTTCACTCCAGAGGTACGGGGTTCGATTCCTCGCGATGTCCGCCCTTCCTGCCAGGATGAGAGGCAGGCGACGCCATACGGCCTCAGCTGCTGAGTGCATCGCAAAGCCACAATCCAATCCAAACAACACGAAAACTGGATCGCAAACACTTGACAAACATGCTCGTTTCGGAGCGTTCAGAGTGTCCACCACGAGCTTGACCGTATCGGACACATGTCGCCGCATTTCTCCGCTGTGCGATTAGGAACGGGATAGATGTGACACTAACGACAGGCAATCTAACTCGAGCCTGGTGCCCTCAAGGCCGGGCTCGTCGACTGCCTGCCGGTGGCGGACGCTGCAGCCAGTAAATCCGCGCTCGCATGGGAACCGAGATGGCTTCTCGTTTCTGACGGCAACTGATATGCCCTGTCGTCAACCCTGTCGTGGACATTGGTTGCTATTGCCTGTCGACACGACCACCTCGACACGACCGCCTCGACACGACCGCCTCGACACGACTGCCTCGACACGACTGCCTCGACACGACCGCCTCGACACGACCGCCTCGACACGACCGCCTCGACACGACCGCCTCGACACGACCGCCTCGACACGACCGCCTCGACACGACCGCCTCGACACGACCGCCTCGACACGACCGCCTCGACACGACCGCCTCGACACGACCGCCTCGACACGACTTCCTCGCTGTCGTGTCGAAGCAGTCGTGTCGAAGCAGTCGTGCAGTTGCAGCATGCACTTGCCACTACATGATTCAGTGTTCTAGATAATAATTTTTAGATCATCCAGAAGTGAGGAATTATAGGAACATTACGCACGTTTGAAGACATACGACGCCAAGTTCACATAGGAGTATGACAGGTGACATGTACCACACAACTAGCAATGATGTTTCCTCAGCCTGGAATGTGATGTAAAATGCTTTGGTCGATATTCATCAGAACCTATTTTATTTCCCTTTTCACCCAGGCCAAGAGGTGGATGGGCGGAAGTCATAGCAGACCGGCCAAGGCTGACGATTTATTAGAATAGCCTTCATCTCGATCCGTCATTCAACTCATATGTTTTTCTCCGCATTTCCGGAGTATGGTTGAATTGTTTTTGGTTAGTTAAGCATTTTGGTTCTGTTCTGGCCGACCCAACATCCAGGGCCGGTGCTGTCAGATAACCGGCGCAGGTTCTCCCTCCAGTCCTTTTCTTAGATGACCTTTTCAAGGTCATCCAATGCTGCAAATTATGCGATCTAAGCGTTTTACCTCTAGTGGTCTCATGATGTATTTTTCGCACTGATTTCGAATTTCATGTCAATTGTAGGCTTGGATACTACGAATTAGTCGTTCACAGCTCTTCGAGCGATGCAAGACTTTGGCATGTCAAAACAAATGCAATGCTCTTCATAGGCGAATTCAGAACAATCACAAATACGGAGAGGGGGTCTTCAACCGCCCCCTCAGGTTTTTCGCGGATGGTGGACGAACGGCGCACGGCAGCGGGCCCAAATTTGGCATACCTTTTTCCACATCAATTTGGCATGCTGTTCAAAATTTTGAAGTCAGGTCATCTAGGATCAACGAGTTAGTCAAGGTCAAGTGAGGTCACCTCCAAGAAAGTTCAACCAGTCGTCACGCTTTAGCGGATGCAGATATTTTAATGAAACTTTCAGCGTTTGCTTATCTTTTGGGATGCAATAAAACGAATGAATGGAATTTTTTTTTTTCGTTTTTGACTGCATATAAATTTTGCGTATTTGCCAAATTGCAGTTCAAATAAAAATTCTGGCTAAAGTAAGCATTTTATATTAGGGCAAGTTGACTTCTAACAACATTTTTCGGTATCCTCTACCCATTGGAAAAGGAAGATTAAAGACAAATTGAAAACTCAAAGTTTTGAAATTTCATTTTTATTTTTATTTTTGGGGGTCCAAAGAAATTAAAGCACTTGTCGATTTCGCTGTCCTTTTCTCATTCCAAATACATTTTGGTTTTTCATATATTCCACAAAATGAACTCCCCAGAGCCAAAAACATAATGTAAGTCGTGAAAAGTGAAAATCTAGCCACCATGGTGACGTCACTTTTTGGGGGAAATTGTGTTAGGGGTGGACCCGGACCCTAGTCGTCGGGAGCTTTCCGATGACACCTCTTTCGTTTTCATGCGATGCTTAGTTTGGATTTTAGAGGGGGTTACTAACCGCCCCCCCCCCCCCCGAGACGGGGTGTGAGGATCTGACCGGAAAGACGGACGCGGGTTAATGAACTGTGCAGGCATCACAATTGTCTATTCAAAGTCACAGGACGTACGCCCACCAAGTCATTATGCCACCAGCTTCCATTGGCATTGCTTGACTTCGGGTGGCCTTGAATTTAATGCAATTTTGGTGCCCAATTCAAGATCTGCGTCAATTGCATTTTAGGAAACCACAAGAGCAGGCTGTATCCGCATAAGAATAATGTTGCAGCAGTGGTGCATTTGTCGTCAGTATGCAACCCTAAGCCTGGGCCATAACCTGACACAAAGTCACTGATTCTCTGGACATATCATGATATAGTTTGGCATTGGTCATGTCGTAAGATATACATGAGCTTCACAATTGCATGCAAATGCCCATATAATTAGTGTAAGTCCCAAAGGAAGCCAAAGCTGGCTGAACTGAATTAAGTGGCCCTGCATTTCCCGGATAAATCTGAAGGGTGACAATTGTGAATTATGCCACGAACTACAAGTTATGTAAGTTTAAAGCAAATCAATGCGTTCCGGGAATAGGTACGACTGATTTATTTATGTATATAAATATTTTTTTTCATGCTCACGTCTTTGACCTGACCAATGTCATTGCACTTGCCTGACCCTCACTCAAGATAGACCCAGACATGAAGGCCAGAGGTGCACAAAACTTCAAAAATGTCACCTACAAGCATTCAAACCCATAAATATGTCACATTTCGAAACTTTCGGATGTTACCTAATCTACTCCAAGAGCACAAACGTTCGGAAATTGCGCCGCAATCGAACCCTATCGACTGTCACGGCGTATCTGTGACAGCCTGCTGCGCCATGGTTCAGTCTAATGGAGTTGGATGTGTGCACCCGATATTGTGCACCGGGATCTGTCCCAAAAGAGTTAGCGCATCCAAATATCCTGTTCTGAAATTGCAGCCATAACGCGCCGAAATATATGTGAATGGTTTGTGAAGTAACCAAAAATAAATTGTACATGAAATATTTTTGCGTTAAAATATCTTTCCTGAAGTGATAGATCTTCTTTATGTGGTGAGTACTTTTCCTTCTTTGAATACTGATTATCTGTCGCAACAACGGCACAGTTTCCGCCAACATCTGTCACCTGCGCTAGTACGCGAGTTGACAGATTTGTGCACCTCTGATGAAGGCAATGCAGGAACAGGTACACGAGACTTCAACTCGATGATCTCACTCTTTTTTTCCTAACGTCGAAAACCCCGAAGAATAAGTCAGCTGCCCACCCCGAACCCATCGGGGCGACGAAGGTTTCCACGTCTCGGAAACGGTAATGTAGGTATCAGTGATGTCTGCAGCAATAATGATGCGCAACAGTGGTGTTGGAGTAGCTCTGATGTGAGCGTTAAATGCATGAGCACCATTGACGCAGCACAATTTTTTTTCGGTCAGAAATGTCCGATGTCAAGGTCCAGCGAGAACCACAGACCCGTTAGGTCTCAGACAGTAGTCCATCAGCACGTATCGATCGATATGCCTGTCCTATTGACCGCCCCCCCCCACCCCACGCCCATCCGCTCCACCGCCCCCACTTGCCGTGCATGAGTACGTCGGTAATGGAGCAGTCCCAAGCCTGCGGTTAGTCATGCATAATTTATCGGTGTTTTGGCTCGTGCTTCATATCAGACTACCTCGCCCCAAGCTGTTTCGTCGTCGCAGTGTTATAATAGCCAATATTTTCGTGCCCATGCAATCATGGCTATGGCTATGGGATGTACAATAATGTTGATAGATGATGAGTATGGGCACGTGACTAAACATTGCGGTGTGTTGTGTTGAGCGAAGTCTTAATAATTCCTGGTCCAAACGGGTGGGATGGGGTGGAGTGGGGTTCATGACAGATCAGTCAAGACTGATGACTCATTAGAATGACCTTCATCTCGATCCGCTATTTCACGCTTCACTTGTTTTTCTTTGTATTCCCGGAGTATGGTTGAATTGCCTTTGGATGGTAAGGCATGTTAGTTTCGGCTTCGCCTATCCGACATGCCGGCGCCGGTGCTGACAGATAACTAGCGCGGGCTTGGACCCAAGTCCCGACTGAGATGCGAGCCTGACAGAGGCGATGACGAACAGCGTCCACCAGTGGCGAAGACTGTGTCCGTTGGTCATGTGATGGTAGTATACGTGCCGTGTCGCCGTTGTGCCATGCTCTGTGATGGCGCCCCCCGACACAGGTGCTGTGCGCCCCTTCGTGTCCTGTGGTCCCTTCCTGTGTGTGGTGGGTGGGCGCAGCCAGACACCCTTAGGAAAGCACACGCCAGATCAAGGAAGACATTTTTGGATGAGTATCATGCGAATCAAGAAGTTTCCGGCTCGCGAAGCGCGCCTAAACTGGTCTGACTTCAGCTCACTGGAGGAGTTTCAGGAGTGCTTGATGCCCAGCTGGTCCAAGGTGTGATGTCCAAGGTTTGGTCCCACTTGGTATTGTCGTTGTTGGAACTGAAATAACTGAAATTCCCGTTATTGTTTTTGTGTGGCCATGCATGCTCTCTGAATGACGCGTTACTTCTCGGAGCTGGGTACAGTTATTGACCTTGTCAGAATTTGGCATGCAAGTCCTGTGGCAATTCATGTAGACTGTAATGTATGTATATACACACACACACACACACACACACACACATATATATATATATATATATATATATATATATATATAGATGATCCTGTGCCCAAATCTAAAGTTATAAGCTTCCATGATTCTGCTCTCAACAACACAACACACAAAACAAAGGATTACTGTTTGTCGTGTGCTGTAATATGACCTCCTTCGTTCTTCAATGAGAGCGCTCAACTCCCTGAAAGGACAGTCCAAGACCCAAGACAGCTATGCAATCTGGACGCTCATCCGCAGCTAGCACTACGACACAATCCGGTCTGGGCGCTTCTCAAGGACAGCACAAATACGCCGCGTTGTAGGCCAGGCATTTGTCCAGCGTCTAGAATTGCACCGCAACGGTCGGACCGGACCCCACGAGACCGGACCGGACCCCACGGGACCAGATCGGACCTATTAGACTCGCCGGACCGGACCACACGAGACTGGACCGGACCCCACCGGACCGGGTCGGGCCCCACCAGATCGGACAGAGGACTCATCAGACCGGCCCGACCGGACCCCGCCAAACCCGCGCGGCCGGGCCGCGTCCGACCGGCTGGGCCGAGCCGAGAGATTTGAGCATATTAGCCGGAATCCGGCGAGCGGTCGTGGCGTGGCGATGCCGTCAAACCGGCACTACCAGTTACCAGTTACCAGTCGCCGTGCGTGTCGGCACGGCTGACGCGTCACTGGAGGCGCCTGCCGCCGGCCGGCAGCCACACCGACACAGGTGGTGGCACTGATGCAGCACTGGCGGTGGCACTGATGCAGCACCGGTGGTGGCACTGATGCAGCACCGGTGGTGGCACTGATGCAGCACCGGCGGTGGCACTGATGCAGCACCGGCGGTGGCACTGATGCAGCACCGGCGGTGGCACTGATGCAGCACCGGCGGTGGCACTGATGCAGCACCGGTGGTGGCACTGATGCAGCACCGGTGGTGGCACTGATGCAGCACCGGCGGTGGCACTGATGCAGCACCGGCGGTGGCACTGACCAGCACCGGCGGTGGAGCAGCACCGGCGGCGATAGGCACCGGTGGTGGCACTGATGCAGCACCGGCGGTGGCACTGATGCAGCACCGGCAGTGGCACTGATGCAGCACCGGTGGTTACACTGACGCCTCACCTGTGACGGTTCTGGCGCCACACACGCTGGCGACGGTGTTGACACCCATTCTCCACGGTTCTGATGCTGACGGGTGGGTGGTCTGAAGGTGATCCGGTAACGATTTTGACGTGCACCGGGCGACAACTTCGACATGGATGGGCTGATGGTCACAGTGGGCGTCTCAGAAGCGAGACGGCTTGCCGTCGTGGGTCAGTGCTTGTCAATGTCGTGCCTCGCATTGGGCGCCTTGCAAAACTTCGTGTGTCCTTCGGACGTGCGGAAGAGCATCTGGATGAGTCCACACACCGTACAACCATAGTTCCGCGGCCTTTTGATACGACGTAGACCTCTGTCTGCTGGCAGAGTTAAGTTACCTCAGTATCTTGGTGGAGCTGTGCTACTACAGATCCATGTGTGTTGAGCAATGCCCGGAAGCTGTTCGTAAGATGTTTGCCTGGTGGTCACAAGCGTCGAAGAGAGAGACCAGAGTTGGGTCAGTCGGCGAGCTTCATCTCACGAGATGTCGACTCACGCAGACCCAGCGAGGATTATCATGCCGCGCCGCGTTCGCTTGGAACAGGCTACCATCCGCCACTAGACAAGCATCGAATCGCTCTGCGTTTATAAGTGCATTGGCACAGAGCCGCCAGTTTTACTATGTAGGTATGTCAGTATAAGCTGTATGCTTTTGAAATATTTCTGACTCAATTTCCTTGCCTGATATGCTCACGCAGCATTGTCTGGGTTCAGAACAGCCACCACGTGGAAGCACCCCAATGGAAGACTTTGACTTTGATTGTGTCTCCTGGTGGACTTATGTTACCTAGGTGTCCTGATGTAGTCATGATACCTCTGTCTCCTGGTGGATTTATGCTATATCTGTCACCTGGTGGAGTTATGCTAGCTCTTTCTCCTGGTGGAGTTATGTTACCTCTATCACCTGGCGGACTTTGGTTACCCCTATATCCTGGCGGAGTTATGCTATTTCTGTCTCCTGGTTGAGATATGTAACTCTGCCACTTGACAGGGTGATGTCAGGTTCAGCCTCCTGACAGGAATATGCTAGCCCCTGCTTCTGCGTGATTGCTTGATCCTCTGCCTCCCAGCAGCATTTTGTCATCCTCTGCTTCCTGGCGAGATCAAGCTAGTATCCTCCTCCAGACATAATTATGTTAGCTCTTTCCCCGCTAGGTTTGCTATGAGCGAGCGTGATGTCCAAGGGACACGTCTCCCATGTTTATTGTACAAAAGTTAGAGACTGAGCCGTCCGGCCCGGTCCGACTGCTACGCAAATGGAACCGTAATGATACTTCTACTGCGTCGTGCTCCCTCGATCTCATTTTGCACCAGCTTTTATCCCAATGTTCTTTATTGAAGTGATTTTAACTTTCTTTTTGTTTAATACAACGAAGAATGGCTCTTAAGTGCTCCTGGGTTTGGGGCCATCGTCACTCCTGACGATGGCCCCTGGCTGAAACGTTGAGTAATATAGCATAGTCCCTAACGTTACTTTTGATGTAAAATCAGCACCTCCTGGTATATTGAGGGTCGTACATTTCGTCTCACGCAATGTTTATCTTTCTCTCTCAGAGCAGGTTCGTGGTGCATTTCCGTCGCAGAAAACAGCACCTCACGCTGTAATGTCACATTTAAAGTTTGAATTGTTCCACTCAGAGCCAAGTATGTTCTTTTCGTTTTGAAATCTACCGAACTTTGCCCCCAAATTTATCCTGGAGTACTCTAACTTCCGTTCTAAGTAATGGGTTTGCGACGGAATCTCTGTGAGCAAGCAGTTTACCATGTATATCACACCACAGCGGGAGCGTTCCATCCGTCCCGGTGGTAAATAGGTAAAGCGGGTTTAAGGCGCTGCATCGTGTGTACCTCGGGGTCTCTAGCTCAGTTGTAGGGAAGGATGGCGCCCTGTATATCCGTCTTTATTGGTATAATTTGGTGAATTCAGCGCACCCAACATCATCTGATCTCTGCATGCATGCCTACAGGTGGGCGCCTGTATCAGCACGCAATGGAATTCCACACGCATACCCGGAGATTTGAGTGTGCTGCGCTTTTAACGTTTGCTCTTCGCTCGTCCACACGCATCCTCTTCCTCCAGGCAGGATTATACCATGCCTTGTCTCCTGGCAAGATTATGCTATGCCTCATCTCCCAGCAGGATCATACCATGCCTTGTCTCCTGGCAGGATTATGCCATGACTTGTCTCCTGGCAGGATTATGCTATGCCTTATCTCCCGGCAGGATTATACTATGCCTTGTCTCCTGGCAGGATTATGCCATGCCTTGTCTCCTGGCAGGATTATGCCATGCCTTGTCTCCTGGCAGGATTATGCCATGCCTTGTCTCCTGGCAGGATTATGCCATGCTTTGTCTCCTGGCAGGATTATGCCATGCCTTGTCTCCCGGCAGGCCATGATAACCTGCCTCTGACGTGTGCTATTTCTCCTGGCAGGTTATGCTACTGTCTTGTCTCCTGGCAGGATTATGCCATCCTCAGTCTCATACACGAAGAATGGCTCTTGTGCTCCTGGCTTTAGGATTGCGAACGAATGCTGTGTCTCGTCTCACGGCAGGCGCATGATAGACCCTGCCTCCTGACGGGAGTGTGCTACTTTCTATCCTGGCGAGGTTATGCTACTGTCTGTCTCCTGGCAGGATAATGTCATCCTCAGTCTCCTCATGGTGCAGCTATGGTAGCATCTGCCTCCTGCGTGATTTTGTGATCCTCTGCTTCTCAACAGGATTGTGTCATCCTTTACCTCCTGGTTAGATGAAGTTCCTGATCTTCCTCCATGATTTTCCTCCAGGAAGGGTTATCTCAGCTCTTCCCTTCGGGTGGAATTATTACCGGGTGGAATTGTTACGAGCGAGGGCTAGGCTCAAACGAGACTACTCCCATGTTCATGGTGCACAAGTTCATCTGAGCGTCCCCACTCGGACTGGTCCTGCCTGACTGTGAAATTGTTACCCGACGCGCTGTACCAAGAACGGTACCACAATGGGTCTGTTCCCGTGGCTCCACCAGAAGGAACTCGGTGGAGGTTAGTTGAGGCTAGTTGAGAATTGCCCACGGGAAAGATCGGTGGAGAAATTAGCTGACAGCGGCGTGAATTCCGCGATAAAAAGGAAGTGTTTGGTGCTATATCATACATTGGTTGAATTGCTCCTCAAATGTTTGTCCAGATGATCGCACAATGTATATAGTATGCCTTATTATACAAAGTCCAAAAAATCATTTATGGCAATGTATGTGCCCTCAGGGACTGCGGGAGAACAGATGCTATTTTCACCTATGGGATGAACCAGGCAATCTCTCTTCCCTCCTTGGTTGAATACTAGGCATCGTCTCCCCCGTTTTGCTGTTGGTTACAGCCTGTCTTCTTAATGTACAGCATATAATCTGGTGTCTGGATCCGCCGGTCTCCCTGGGCCCCGAGGCGCTTCTCTGCCTGATGCTGACGTTTATCCATCTCAACTTGCTCGACCTCGTCGATCGGGCTCAAGTGGAATATTAGTCTGCGCCGCATTGCGGTACGGGGATTGCGGTGGATCCCGCCGGTAAAGTAACACGTTCCCCTTAGGACGAATGACGTAGATCGAAGGCCACAAAAGGGCTGTTATGTGGCCTGCATCTGTTACTTAGATGATTATTCATAGTTGTAATTTCATATTTCCTTTGCGAAGGATGATCCCATCATTCAGTTGATGCATGAAGATGAGATTCATATGACGGAGGACGTTGTTTACGCTCAAATACATGAAACAAGTGCGCCGCGATTGAGTTCTACTGAAAAATCACAATCGGACCCTGCTCTTCGGCTGGTGGAGCTTTTGCTCCACTGGGGGAGATTAGTGGCGGACAAATTTTCCCTGGGTTTGCGACGGGAACGACCAGCGGAGGTCTGTGGAGGTTACTGGAGCCACGGGAACAGACCCGATGCCAGCAGTGCGTGAGGAGCGGGGGGGGGTTTTTTTAGGCGTGCCGGACCATAAAGGTCATTTGCGGGTGAGCAGCTGGCCGCCTGGGTATACATGCCTGGAGGGCCGTGCTGTGTTTTCCTCGGCACTCTCGTCCCTTCCGTCTCGCCCAACCCCATCCCACTCCGTGGACCCCCTGCGGCCGGAGGTGGCGGGCACGTTACGCTTGGCGTGGTGGCGGCGTCAATACGTCGGCACGCTCTTGTGGGGGTGCCGACCCGCCATGGCGGCCGGCCGGCACGTTCTGGCAGGGCACCGACAGGTCTTGGCGCCACTGACAACACGACAGCACCCGGAACATGTACCCTGGTGGTGCGCGCGACGAAAAGAGAATGTGGTTTGCATGACCGAGTGGGTTGAGTGATCTCACCCGACCTGACCTATCAATTGGTGATGGGCAGTGCGTCAACTCCAAGGTGGTCATCGACAGCCACCTGTGCTTCCATCGCCTCGGTGACCGCATCTGTGACTGCCTCCTTAGGTTCTTCTGCTTCCACCCTCCTCGGCGACCGCCTCCTTAGCTGTCTTTGCTTCCACCGCCTCGGTGACCGCCCCGGTGATCGCCTCAGTGACCTCCTCCGTGACCTTCTCGGCGATCTCTTCCGTGACCTCCACTTTCTTGTCGGCAGGCTGTGCGTTCGTGACGTTCGCCTCCCGGCAGTACGCCATCGCCGCCATCAAGGCGATGCACCAGGCGCAAACGATGGAGGTGAGCCTGGGCATCATCAATCGTGGTCCGACAATGGACGTGAGGTCGGTGTCTGAGGTGTGATTAACAGATACCGTGAAGTCGGCCGATTACCCGGTGTCCGAGGACGTTGGTAAGGTGGTGCGATAGAGGTGGGCAGAAACGGCATGCTATATTTTGGCTGCTACCGGGAGGTTGTGGGCTTTGGACCCCGTGTTAGTTAAAATAAGTGTAGTCACACGTGTCGCTTTATTTCACTTAGCTGGTACTCAGCTGGTAACTGTGGGGCTATGGCGCTGAGCCTGACAGCAATTTATTATGCGCCACCTCCTATAGGGATCTATGAATATAGTGATCCTATAGGGATAGAGATCACTATTACAGAATGTCTCTACTGTGCTTACATCTTGTTCACTTTTTCCATTTGTAGGCATTAGATTTAACATGTAAGTTCCCCATTGTAGGTTCATCTATCATTTGAAACACTTATTTCCCTAAAAACATGCTAGGAAGCCCCTTTCTGGTCAAAACAATTTAACTTCTAGTTTCGTCTCTCAGCCTTTCTATGCTAAAGTCCCCCACAACAATACAGCTACTTCATACATTCTCCTACTTATCTCATTCTGCATCAACTTGCCAGTGTTCTATTCTGATCTGGTGGCTTATATTAAGCGCCAAGCCTTGTTCATTCTTCCTGATGATAACTAATCATAAGGATTCAATTCCGTTCACTTCTGAAATCTACATATAACACGATAGCTATTTGTATTGTATGGAAGAGAATTCTTACATTATAACCTGTATCCCCCAAAGTTGCCTAGTATCCCTGCACTGAACACATACCCAGAACCTCTTCTTACCCGTTATTGAGCAATCCCCCTCATCAGATGTAACCAATGTGACGCATGCATGTCCTCTCCCCAGAAGTGACCCTTTTTCTTCCGCGTGAGTTTGCTGACAATTCTTGGGAAATGTCTGACGGATGCTGTACCAACATCAGTGCTTCAGTGGCAACACAAATTAGGACATGTGTGACTGTTGGTCGTACGGTTGAGAACATTACTGGCGTATGCTTCTGTGGCATAACTCAACAATTGTATGTGAAAATGTTTCGAAAAGTGTTTGCACATCAATCCAGTAATACCATCGATGCAATTTACCCATGCAAAAGCCTGGTCGTTTTATTTTCCACCGCCAATGCTACGTCTGTGTAGTGTCCGCGTCATTGGACAGGCAGCCAGTGTATTGACTGTGGCCACAGCCGCCACGATCTTGGGCGATGCATGATCAACGCCACCGACACGGCCCTAAGCCCAAATAACCAACCAGCTGCCACGATCAGACGTGAACCCGCATATTCACCACACCCATTGGCACTGCGAAATCCACCTTCTGATCGACGGAGCATGAGATCACAGTTGTTTCTCAAAACAAACTGTGTTAGATGAATTATGCTGACGCCGTTTTCCTTTCGTTGTCGGCCGTACGGCCCGGCAATTCAACCTCGGCCATCGTTCACATACATTGCTCCTGTCCGGACTTAGGCGCACATGTGACCCGGCGCTGGTCGTGGCCCACCCGCTCGGGCCCAGCGCGCTGTTGTGCAGTGTCCGGTTGTTATGTGCCGCTGGTGAGGTGGGCGGGTGGTGTTGTGACGCCTCGACCGCCTCGGTCGCCCAGTTGGTGGGCGTCGGCCGGCAGATTCGGCCCGGGCCGCGTTAGTGGCGTCCGAGCGCGGTGGAAACCGGGCGGTCGCTCAAGGACGGCAGCCGACACAGGAGCAGACATCCTCAGGGATGGCCCAGTCAGGGACTCCGGTGCGGTATAGCCAGCGATGTCAGGGATGGGCTAGTCGGGGACGTCGGAAGCGGTGTAGCCAGGGATGTCACGATGGGTTGATCAGTGATGTCGGGGTCGGTCCAGCCATAAATGTCAGGGATGATTCAGTCGGGGACGTCGGGTGTTGTCTAGTCAGATATGTCAGGGATGGCCCAATCAGGGACGTCGGGGGCGAAATAACCAGAGCTGTCAAGGATGACCCAGTCAGGGATGGTCCAGTGAGGGCCGCCTGGTGCGGCATATCCATATATGTCAGGGGTGTCGGGTGCGGTCAAGCCAGAGATGTCAGGGATGGCCCAGTCAGGGGCATCAGGTGTCGTCTAGCCAGATATATCAGGGACGGCTCAAACAGGGACGTCGGGTGCGGTCTAGCCAGGGATTTCAGGGATGACCCAGTCAGGGACGCCTGGTGCGGTATTGTCGGAGAAGCCAGGGATGGCTCGATCAGGGACGTCGGATGTTGTCTAGCAAGATATGCCGGGGATGTCCAGTCAGGACGCCGGGTGTGGTATAGCCAGAAATGTCAAGGGTGGTCCAGTCAGGGACGTCGGATGTTGTCTGGCCAGACAAGTCAGGGCCGACACAGTCAGGGACGTCGTGTGTGGTCTAGCCAGAGATGTCACAGATGGCCCAGTCAGGGAGGTCGGGTGCGGTCTGGCAAGATATGTCAGGGATGACCCAGTCAGGGACGTCAGGATATAACAGTAAGGATGGCGTGAGCAAGCCAGTGCTCTCAGGAATACGGAACTTAGGGTGACCGAATCAAACTGGCATGGAATGTAATGCCCGGCATTTTTAAAATGATGCAGGCGATGCAAGCATTGGACATGGGAAGACTGGCCGAGTGGGGGGAATGGCCTGTATCAGTGTCCTGTACCCAGTCTGTTGTCACAACTTGAGTGTCCTGTGCCTGTTCCGTTGTCACCACCTCAGTGTACGGTTCCCGGTCCGTTGTCACCACCTCAGTGCCTACTCCCATTCTTGTCACCACCTCAGCTGTACCCTGTCCCGGTCCCGTTGTCACCACTCTCACATTGTCCTGTTCCCATTCTGTTGTCACCACTGTCCTGCTCCCATTCTGTTGTCACCACTGTCCTGCTCCCATTCTGTTGTCACCACTGTCCTGTCCCCTGTATGTTGTTAGCAAACTTATGTTCTGTCCGCAGTATGCTGTCACCATTGTCCTGTCCCTAGTCTGTTGTCACCAGTGTCCTGTCCCCAGTATGTCGTCACCAGTGTCCTGCCCACAGTATATCGTCACCAGTGACCTGCTCGCAGTATTTTGTCACCGCCCCAGGGTCCCTCCCCGGACAGTACATTCCGCGCAGACAGCCCACCAACAGACGACCTATTTGCGTCGTTGTGATCGTCGTTTACATGTCGACGACGACACCCTCCGAGTAAGTTGTCAGCGCGCGCTCGGCTGAGATGGGCGTCTCCGAGCTGGGCCGTTGACCTGTTCTCTTGTGTGTGTTTTTTGCAGGGATGCTCGGCGCCGCTGGTAGTTAAGTTCGCTGACACGCAAAAAGAAAAGGACGCCAAGCGGATACAGGGGTTAGCGACCAATCTGTGGACCACTCCCGGGGTCAGCGCCACGGCATTGAATCCTCAGTACCTGGCGGTCAGTACTCAGTGTATGGCGAACGGTAGCCAGTAGTAGTGACTTTCGGTACTCTGGGCACCATCGCCTGCATGAATCTACCAGACGGTGCTGTATTGGGCTCTACCAGACTACCGAGCCGCATGAGTGTGACAGTGTTCTGTACATGTTGATCACAAGGCAATGCCTCTCACTCTGTCTCACTCACCCCTCCCTCTTCTTATCCCATCGCCCCGTACCTCCATCTGTCTCCTCCTACTCTCCCTGCCTTCAGTTCGCCCCGATGCCCCTCTCGCTCCCCCTGCCTCTTCTTATCCCATCGCCCCGTACCTGCATCTCCCTCCTCATTCCCTCTCTGTCTTCAGCTTACTCCACCGCCAGTCGCACTCACCCTCTTCCTATTCCACCGCTCCGTACCTCCCTCTCCCTCCTCCTTCAGTTCGCACCACTGCCTCCCCCCTCTCTCTCTTCTTGTCCCATCCCGTACCTCCATCTCCATCCTCCAACCCTCGATGCCTTCAGTTCACCACCGCCTGTCTCACTCACCCTCTTCCTATCCCACCTCTCCATACCTCCCTCCTCCTACCCGCTCTGCCTTCAGTCCACTTCTCTGCCTGCCCTGACTGTGGCCCGTTTGCTGTCCATTTTTCACTTCGTCCACTCCCCATTTTTTCCCACCGTGCATGCTATCAACTCCATCTCCAGATCTCCATCCGTCTTATCCAGTCGACGGGATGCCCGTCAGGGTGTGCATTAATCGTCGGCCGGATGGTGATGGAAAAATGACTCGTGTCGGTCGATGCTTCACACGCCGGGTGGGTTATCGCCTCGCCGCCCGACCGCGTGCTATCGTTCTCACTTGGCCGGTGGCGCGCCACAGCCGGCCGACGACAGCTGGCTCGGCAACACCCCACCCCGCGGCACGTGAGCCGGCGGCTGTCGCGTCCGTGCCCGGCATTCAGCTCGCGTCTGACTAATCGGACACCCATCCATCTGGCCGCGGCGTGGCGTATCTGTCGGCGCCGTCTCGCCGATCGCAACTCGTCGCGGTCAGACTTCTGTGTTTCGCTAGGGTAGTAGCTGGTGTTGGCGACGATGTGTTTAAACTTCGACGACTAATTTAGGTCTCTCGAAGGATGGTCGACTGGGAATTGAGCCGCCCGGTGGCAAGGCGGCGTCATGGATTGGAAATTGCGGATGAGTGGTTTTGTATCGATTGTCCGTGAACGGTCATGGAAGTACTATGCCATTTCAGACATGGCATCACTTTCCTCTGAAAAGGACGTCACATTTTAGCGGCTGACAACATTTGTTTATGCTTCAAAAGTTCCCCTTGATTTTTTTCAGCGGAATATATCAGCATTTACTTGACTGGTCACGGCAACTTGTCGCTTAACGGCTGTACACAGAAACGCCAATACAACAGGACCACTGAACACGGCGACATGACAACAGACATGAGCATGGGGATCGATACATGGGTGGACCATAACACTGCAACAACGGGAACAGCCAAGGATATCGGTGATTCATGGGAGTAGGGTTTGGAGTTCACCGAATAGTGCTTGTGTTCAGAAAAAACAGTCGCTGAGTGAAAGGGGATATTGTAAGGTTTCTCGGTTCCGAGGGCAAACGTGCAAAAGCGTAAGGGTGCCGAACCTCTCGACCCCCTTGGGTGCACCTACTCTATCAGGATGCAGTTTGGGGCACTCCGCGAACACAACTCCGATCCGTTAAGCAGGATTAAATGCCACGACTCTTGATGTGCTGCTCTGTGCGGTTTTCTCAAGCTCAACCGAAATATCCGCCGACGCCACTCGACATGCAATCGTGTTTTGAATTACAGCGTTCTCCATCTTCCAACATCAGATTGCAGACCGATTGTCGCAACTAGTGAGAAAGCTGTGCCACAGCGTTATGGCGATATCCGAAGAAGAAGAACCCTGGATTCTTTCACGACGCATTCAACTCCTTACACAGCGCCGCCAACCTCTCACGCCGACTGGTCGCGGATGGACTCGGTAAATTCTGTCGGCTGTGAGATTCGAGCCCACAACCTTGCGATCAAGAGCCCGACGCTCTCCCAACTGAGCTACCGCGGCTCCCACGGGCGAAGTCCGTGCGAGTGTGTAGACACAGCCGCAGGCAGCCGCGCGGCATGCCAGCTGTGAACGGTGTGACACGAGGCCGACGCGCTGGCAGCAGACGGCGACCCCTCGCCACCGGGGGCGACCCGGCCGCGCGCTGCGTGTCGTATGCGCGGCATCTCCGGCCCGCCTCATCACCACGCCCAGCGGCCGGTCCGGCGATCGTCGCCTCCGTCGCCGCTCCGACGGCCGTCCGGCTGTCGCTCCGCTCTGACTCTGACTCTGACTCTGACTCTGACTCTGACTCTGACTCTGACTCTGACTCTGACTCTGACTCTGACTCTGACTCTGACTCTGACTCTGACCCTGACCCTGACCCTGACCCTGACCCTGACCCTGACCCTGACCCTGACCCTGACCCTGACTCTGACACTGACACTGACATTGACTCTGACTCTGACTCTGACTCTGACTCTGACTCTGACTCTGACACTGGCTCTGACTCTGACTCTGATTGACTCTTCGACTCCGGCTACGACTACGACTACGACTACGACTACGACTACGACTACGACTACGACTACGACTACGACTACGACTACGACTACGACTACGACTACGACTACGACTACGACTACGACTACGATTACGTCTGACTCTGACTCTGACTCTGACTCTGACTCCGATGTCGGCCGGTCGTGGCGCGAGTGACGCCGCGTCACGCACCTGTCGGCGCGCCGAGCGTCTCCGGCCGCGAGAGAGAGAGAGAGCACGCTGCTCGATCCGGCCGGCGGCGCCCGGCCTCCTCGCTCGAGATCCTATGCGACGCGATAAGCGGCCTCCGAAAATAAGCAGCCGCGATATTGGTGGGCGCCACGTAAACAATGCCCCGCGGCGTGCCGAGCGCGCCCGACGAGCGCCACCTGGCGCCACCTGGCGGCGCCAGGTGGCGCTCTGTTTACGTCCGGTCCGCGACGCGGGAGCGGTTTATTTGCACCGCTGATGAACGGTAGACAATGAGACCGACTCGCGATTGGCCGTTGTTTTGGTTGGCGTCCTATGCGACACTTCCAGGGCGCCGGTGGGTACCCACCCTGTCGCCTGTCTCGGCATCCACCCTGTCACCCACCCCGGCATCCACCCTGTCACCCACCCCGGCATCCACCCTGTCACCCACCCCGTCATCCACCCTGTCACCCACCTCGGCATCCACCCTGTCACCCACCCCGGCATCCACCCTGTCACCCACCCCGTCATCCACCCTGTCACCCACCTCGGCATCCACCCTGTCACCCACCCCGGCATCCACCCTGTCACCCACCCCGTCATCCACCCTGTCACCCACCTCGGCATCCACCCTGTCACCCATCCCGGCATCCATCCTGTCACCCATCCCGGCATCCACCTGTCACCCACCCCGGCATCCACCCTATCACCTACCCTGGTATCCACCTGTCACCTACCCTGGCATCCACCCTGTCACCCACCTTGTCACCCACCTTACTACCCACCCTGTCGCAAGCCCGGCATCCACCCCTGCGTGCCGACGGATGGCTTGAGCGTGTGGTGGCTGCCTTGGTCTAAAAAGGCTGAATAATTAACCTATCCATTATGGAGTAATGCAGCCACCGCATTATCCTGCCGTCTGTCGGCACACAGGTTATCTCTGGCGCCCTTGGTTGTTTACGGTGTAATCTGACAGTATAATTCATTCAGGAACACTTACAAAAGTTGGGGCACAAATATTTTAGCAAAAATCAAATCTGACATATGTTAGCCCTTATGACACGGTGTACGTGTGAGCCGAGGAACTTCAGCATGCCTGCCACCCTGTCACTCACCCTGCCACCCACCTGTTCCCCACCTTGTCACCTCCCCTAACACCCACCCTGTCACACAATCCGGCACACACCCAGTTATCTCTTTAACGTTTCCGGCAAGGGGTCACTCATCATCTAGCGCACCATACGCCACCAATTTTTCAGAACGCCAGTCATTCACTCACCCTCCATCGTCCCCGGCAGATCGCCCACCCTATTGCCCACCATATTACCCACCATATTACCCACCATATTACCCACCATATTACCCACCCCGTCACCCACCCTATTACCAACCCCGTCACCCAGCCTATTACCCACCATATTACCCACCCCGTCACCCACCATATTACCCACCCTATTACCCACCATATTACCCACCATATTACCCACCATATTACCCACCCTGATACCCACCATATTCCCACCCTATTACCCACCCTATTACCCATCCTATTACCCACCCCATCACCCACCCTATTATCCACCCTATTACCCACCATATTACCTATCCTATTACCCACCCTATTACCCACCCTACTACCCACCATATTACCCACTATATTACCCCCTATTACCCACCATATCACCCACCCTATTACCCACCACATTGCCCACCATATTACCTACCCTACATATCGCCCACACCATCACCCACCCTATTACCCACTATATCGCCCACCCGTCACCCACCCTATCGCCCACCCCGTCACCCACCCTATTGCCCACCCTATCACCCACCCAGTAACCCACCCTATTAGCCACCATATCGCCCACCCCGTCGCCTATCCTATTACCCACCCCATCGCCACACCGTCACAGCCTATTACCTACCCTATGGCACACCCCGTCACCCACACTGCAGACCGCCCTGTCGGCCACCGCCCAGCGCGGTGGCTGTGTCGGCAGCTCACCTTCCGGCTCGCCGATTCGGTCGCTGGCGGCCGACCTTATTGACGACCCGTGTCTCCACACCAACCGGATGGCCGCTGACTAGTGACCTGTGTCTCCACACCAACCGGATGGCCGCTCTCAACTCCTCACCGTCTAACCATCTCACCGCGTTAGGCGTCAGACGCAATGCTAATGAGCACATCGGGGAGCTCTAATAAAGAAAGAAAACAGGTAGGTTCCTGATGCCATTTCATAATTTTGAAATATGTGCATGCGACAAAGGCGTCCGAATGCCCACTAGTGTGCGCGCGAATATTATATTTACAATTTATGAAACTCTGTCTCCATAACATACGATGCGCAGTGCATTTATGAAAGTTGACTTGCCTTCAGACGTCAATTTCTTTGTCGCTTACAGTGATATACTGCGCATATTGTTACGTTGCGTGTTGGCTTCTGGAACTATTTTCCACCATAGACGGCAGGACGCCGGTGCGGCGGCGACGCGCTCCACCCGCGGCTCGTCCCCGACCGCCCGCCATTCATGATATGGTGGGGAGCGGAACTGTTTATCTGATATTGCGGGAAACAATTATGAATTCGTGGATGCAGAACCCACGACTAGGACTGCCGCCAGGGTCGCTAGTTAAATCGCTAGACTGCCACTTATAAACGTATCGATTATAAGATCAAATTGATACGTTTTGGTAAAAATGTCTTACTTCGGTAATGAACTTCACTTGCTTTTCTGTTCATGTATCATATTCCTGATGGCCTTGCGCGAAAATTGGTGTCGGAATTTTAAGGTTGAAAGTAGTACGTCGTAAATCCACTTATGTTGCAAATCGCATCAAGGACGGCATCGCTTTGGGGGTCTCAATCCGAAACCGAATTTTTCAACAACCTGTCGCAACTGAGTTTAACACTTGCACGTCCGGCGGTTCGCGCCAACTTCGCATGTCCGGGGAGGCAGATGTCTGCCCTCCCTAAGATCTCTAGAACTATGTTAGCTAGTGACAACGGAAAACGGCGTTGGATAGCTGGTGACAGGCTCCATCGAAAGTGTTTCGGTCATTTTGTTTGCTCAGGTCAATGTTCAGGTCACTGGGCCGTCAAGGTCAAATTCGACCAGATAGGGTGGGACTCTCAGATATTGTCACATATCTCAGGACCTGCAACAGATAGAAACAAACGGCGAAGGCTATTCGACAGTCCTTGAAATGTGTTATCAACAATAGGCGGAGTGATTTAAGGTCAGGTCAACCGAAACTATGACCTCAGGTCAAGGTCATGAAATAGCCTAGGGAGGGCATGTAATATATCAATCGACACGTCTTGGAGATACAAGCATAATGACGATAATTTCAGCCTTCTAGCTCAATGCAGTGCGATATAATGCGCATAAATGTGTAGTGATCTCAGGTAACCTAAGATGACCTTGGTGAGGTCACTCAGCAAAAATGTCAGCGGTAACATTGAGCATAGCTTCCAACTACATGCTACAACCGTTGTGAGATCATTCCGAGAGCAAATATGTAACCGGGAGACATTTGTATATTTTACCATAGCCTTATAATGGGGAAGCCATGTCCGCGACATGACCTAAGGTCAACGCTACGAAAAAACCGATATACATATTATGGTCCCTGATGAGATCATGACGTGTTGTAAGTTTGAAATCAATCACCCAATTATTGTGGAAGTTATGCCACCTAGAACCCCCGTGACGGCGCCAGTGTAAAAAAACAACCACGAAACAGCATTCTGTTGGGTCATTTTGCCTGACCTGGTGACCTGACCTAAGATGAACCAGGGTTAAAAATTAATGAGGACATGCGAAAAGACTAATGAGCAGCCATGCGAGGTTTGGCCTTGCTAACTCGATTAGTATGGCGGCAAATTAGGAAAAACCGCAGGGGGCAGATATCTGCCCCCCACCGGACGTGCTCGGGTTAATGTTCGCCGAATTTATGATATTGCAAGGCGGTGCTGCGGCTTTTTGAGATTCATGGCCCGTTTGTTTGATATCGCGGCGAACAATTACGAATTCGTGGATGGATCAATGACGGCTTTATTTTTCGGGTCCGAATCCCTAAGCTAACTTTTGAGCAAGGTGATCGCAACTACGCTTAACGTTCGCCGAATTCATAACATTATAGCGTAGTGCTGCGACGTTTTTAGATTCGCGACCCGTTTCCATGATATCGCGGCAAAAATTAAAAATCGTGAATGTATCAATGACGGTATTATTTTGGAGGTCTAAATCCCAAAGCTAATTTTTCAACAAAATAATCGCAACTAAGCTTAACGTGCGCCGAATTCATGGCATAACAACGCAGTGCTGCGACTTTTTAACATCTATTGCATGGTTTCTTGTTATTGTTGAATTTATGGCAATGTCGGGCCGCTCTGCCCATAGTTTACCCCGCCGGCCGATTGGCGGCGCTAGTTTCACCACCCGACGGACGACGGCTAATGTCCGCGCCTCACACATAACGGTCTTCTTAACGTGTCACCGCCGCCGAGCGATTCCAATGAAGATTATCGGACCCGTCCCACCGAAGCCACAAATCCGCCAAAGTGGAGGTTGTGGACGGCGGGCGGGGGTGCTGCCTTGGCTACGATCGTCAGCGACCAACAGCATTGTCACCATGACATGTCATCAGCTGCTGTCCAAGGTCTCGTGCCAGCCGGCCCGCCCCTACTGAACGGCCACCAGAGGCCACTACTGCACCTCTGCTGAGCGGCCACCAGAGGGCGCCACTGCAGCTCTGCTGAGCGGCCGCCAGAGGGCGCCACTGCAGCCCTGCTGAGCGGCCGCCAGAAGACGCGAGCACCGCCGGCGGAAATAAACGGCCAGGCCGCGAGCAGGCCTCCATTGAAGATTATCGCACCAGTCCCACTCCAGCCACAAATCCGCCAAAGCTGGGCGTCTCCGGCGGTGGCCGGCGGCCAACGACGCCGCGACGGAGCCACCCTTCGACCCGCAGACGACCCGGCCACTCGGCGTCGCACCAACTGTCGCCAATTGATCACCGTGCGCCGTCAGCGCCGCTCGCGCGCCACCACCGCCGCCGCCGCCGCAGACGGCACCAGTTGGCTCCGCCGCCCCACCTAAGCCGGGATAACACGCGACGGCAGATTCCGCAGCTGGCCGGCTCAGCGCGGTCTGCGGTTCGCCGCAGCCCTGTTGCACTGGATGGTCGTGATTCGGAACTTGGGATCTGGCGGCGGGGCAGCACATTCCAGCGGCCGGCAGCCGCCGTGAGTCTGATGTGTGACGTGTGATATCGGGCGTCTGATCAGGTGGTGGCGCTATCGTCCGCTGCCTGGTCAGACGCAACAGATGTCGCCGAGGTTTTATACGGGGGCCCATCAGATGTCCTCAAATTTCTCTGAACAGTTCTGGCCGGTAAGTTGTCTTGGAGAGGTCAGGCAGATATATCCAAGCGTCTTTTGAGGGTCCCGGAGAGTTATTTCCAGATTGCTGGCTAGGACCAGCAGTTGTCTCTATACGGCTCCAAGGGGCTGACTAACAGACGTCTCCGGACCGCTCCATAGGGCTGGTCAGCAGATGTCAGATGTCTCCAGACCGCCCGTCGAGACCTGTCGACAGATGTCTCCAGACCGGTCGTTAGGACCTGTTGACAGATGTATCCAGACCGCTCGTTAGGACCGGCCGACAGATGTCTCCAGAATGGTCTCGACAGATGTCTCCAGACTGTTCTGGACAGATGCGGACTTGTCGGATGCTCATCAGCGGACAGGATTGCCTGTGGCTGGCGCATTTAGATATAAATAGCGCGCTCGCCAAGTCGGTCTGATCTGGGCAGAGATCTACGCCTGGACGGGCGCTGCCGCCCGCCTTTATTAATGACTGGCTGGTTAATGCGGCTTCCTCGGCCAACAGCTCGCCCCCTCCCCACTCACCCGTCGTCGGAAGTGCCGCCGGCGCCTCGCCGCCGCGTGACGCCACCTGTCACACGTGCGCCGCGAGTGTCGCGGCCAGACCGTGGCGCGTGCCAGCGACTCCCTGTCGCAGGCGCGCGGCGAGTGTCGCGCGCCTGTTCCAGTCGCGGCGGCGCAGGTGTTGCGATCCGTTCCCGGCCGTCCGATCTGCGTCGACCACCGTGGCGGGGTGTTCCGGCCGCACCGCCGACCGCGTGCGTTCCTCGGCTCACTACCGCCATCGTTGTCGACGCGTCCTAAAGCCCAACTGAGCCAAACTAACAACCACAAAAATCCCGACCTAAAGCCCAACTATTGCTTGTTTGTTTATTGGGTGGTTCACGACGCACTTTATACACATTCACGGCTAATGGCGTCGCCCACAGTTTCGCCGGTGGGCCGCGGGATTGGGAAGTGTCCTGAGCGGCGTTAGTGTCGAACCCGGGACCTTTGGTACCCATAGCCCGACACCGTAACCACTCGGCCATCCCCGCCCCCAAAGCCCAACTGACCAACTGACGGCGTTTGTTGCGTTGCAGCTGTTGCAGCAGCTGAACTCAGCGGGCGGCGGCCTGGCTCCGCTGTCCATGGCCGGCCTCGGAGGTCTCTCTACGTCGCCGCTGCTCTCGTCCGGCCTGCAGAACGGGCACGGTAGGTAGCCGCCACCGCTGCTCTCGTCCGGCCTGCAGAACGGGCACGGTAGGTAGCCGCCACCGCTGCTCTCGTCCCGCCTGCAGAACGGGCACGGTAGGTAGCCGCCACCGCTGCTCCGGCCTGCAGAACGGTGGTGCGTCCCGCCTGCAGAACGGGCACGGTAGGTAGCCGCCACCGCTGCTCTCGTCCGGCCTGCAGAACGGGCACGGTAGGTAGCCGCCACCGCCCCGCCCCCGGCCGTAACGCCCCGCGCTCCCCCTGCAGAACGGGCCGGTAGCCCTGCTCTCGTCCCGCCTGCAGAACGGGCACGGTAGGTAGCCGCCACCGCTGCTCTCGTCCCGCCTGCACAGGACTCGTCCGCCTGCAGAACGGGCACGGTAGGTAGCCGCCACCGCTGCTCTCGTCCCGCCTGCAGAACGGGCACGGTAGGTAGCCGCCACCGCTGCTCTCGTCCGGCCTGCAGAACGGGCACGGTAGGTAGCCGCCACCGCTGCTCTCGTCCCGCCTGCAGAACGGGCACGGTAGGTAGCCGCCACCGCTGCTCTCGTCCCGCCTGCAGAACGGGCACGGTAGGTAGCCGCCACCGCTGCTCTCGTCCGGCCTGCAGAACGGGCACGGTAGGTAGCCGCCACCGCTGCTCTCGTCCCGCCTGCAGAACGGGCACGGTAGGTAGCCGCCGCCGGCGCCGCTGGTGCGGATGTGTCAGGTGGTGGACCCTCGGGTCAGGTGGATGTACGCTGGTCGCAGGCGTCTGTGTTGCCATGCTTTGACATACCGACCATTGATACAGCCTCACTTCTGGTGTCCAACCACCCACTGCATAGTTCAGCAGCTGACTGCGCACTGTGTCGTCTACATGCCCACCGTCCACCGTCCCGTACATGCGGCAGAGCGGGGCCGCAAGTGCGGCACAGAAGGCCGACAACATGGGAGAGCGGGGCCGACAATATGGAGCAGCGGGGCCGACAATACGGGATAGTACGGCCGCCAATGCCGGACAGCGGTGCCGACAATATGGGACGGGACATCAGTGTCAACAATATGGGACAGCGGGCCGGTAGCACGAGATAGCGGCGCTGACAATACGGAACAGCGGGGCCGACAACACGGGACAGCGGTGCTGACAATACGGGACAGCGGTGCTGACAATACGGGACAGCGGGGCCGACAATACGGGACAGCGGGGCCAACGACACAGGACAGTAGTGCCGACAATTCGGGACGGCGGGGTCGACAATAGACCGTCCCGGCAGTGTTGACTGTCGCAGCCCGCACCGTTGTGGTGTGACGAGTGCCGCCCATCGACCGTCGCCAGTCTGAACACTACGGACCCGGACCGCTCCCACAACAGGGCGAAGGCCGTACTCGGCCGGTTGGGGGTGTTCGCTCGTGCATGAGTGTGCGAGACGGGCGAGGTGGAGAAATAGTGACCGATAAATGTACGCGAATCAAATGTACGCATGGAAGATGCACGTACGTAAATGTACACAAGCATATGTATGTAGTCGTAGATGTATGCATGGGAGATGCACGTATGCACAGATATGCACATGACACATGTACGTAGGCGCACACGCATCCATAAAAAGCATACCCGAGCACAAATGTACGTCAGGGAAAAAATACACAATCGCAAAAGTACATAAGTGCAAAAGTACGCAAGCGCAAATGTAAGTAAGAACACGCGCACCTAAGCACAAACGCATCTAAGCACAACAGTACGTACGCACACAACCGTACATGCCGGACTGTGCAACTGTGCATGTAGAGTTGCGCAAATCTACATGAGCACAGACGTGCTCATGTATGTAGGTAAGCAGTATATGATATTTGATAAGTGCAAAATCATGCATGTAGGTAAGCAGCATATGAAGGCTCCATACTTGATGGGTGGCCAAGTGCTATCAGTGACTCAACAGGAGAAGGATTTAGGTGTTATTCTAAACACAAAACTGGGGGCATCAGAACAGACCAAGGAAGCCAGGAAGAAGGCATTGAGAATGCTCGGGGCAATAAATAGGAATGTATCATACAGAAATGAGGAAGTGATCAGGAAGCTTTACTGTGCATACGTCGGGCCACATTTGGAATACTGCATCCAAGCTTGGTCTCCTAGCTATGAAAAATATTGTTGGCTTTTAGAGAGAGTACAAAAGAGGGCTACAAAAATGGTTAATGGCATAAGCAACCTGGCATATGAGGAAAGATTGAATAAATTGAATATGTTTTCACTTAGATATAGAAGGCTGAGAGGAGATCTCATCGAGGTCTTTAAAGTTGTCCATGGTCTGGAGAGGGGATACCTTGGGGAAATGTTTGAATTGAACAGAAATGATGCAATTAGGGATCATAAATTCAAAATTAAAGTTAACCACAGCAGAACAATGTCAAGGCAAACTTTCTTGACCAACAGGGTAGTAGAACACTGGAACCAACTGCCAGAAAACATTGTCAGTAGCAGCACATTGAACATCTTTAAAAACAGCATAGACAATCATTATAAGAATAGAGGGCTTGCTTTTCAGTATTACAGGGAGGGCTGATTGACAGATTTGGTGGACAACTGGTTCAGTGTACAGAGTGCACCCAAGAAGGGCCCTTGTGGCTCATAGTTGCACTAATCTTTTATGTCTTTACGTGCGTAAGCATAAATATTCACAAGCGCACGAGTAGGTGTCTACGCAAGCGCAAGAATGCACAAAATGCAAGCATACGTACGCGCAAAGATATGGAAGCGCAAAATTGCGCCCTGTACTATCAGAGCGCCAGCTGCTTCACCACGGGCCATCAGTTCCATCACAGGATCACCTGTCCCTCCAGAGTATGACCTGCACTATCAGAGCGCCAGCTGCTTCACCACGGGCCATCAGTTCCATCACAGGATCACCTGTCCCTCCAGAGTATGACCTGCACTACCAGAGGGCCAGATGCTTCACCACGGGCCATCAGTTCCATCACAGGATCACCTGTCCCTCCAGAGTACGACCTGCACTATCAGAGCGCCAGCTGCTTCACCACGGGCCATCAGTCCCATCACAGGATCACCTGTCCCTCCAGAGTATGACCTGCACTATCAGAGCGCCAGCTGCTTCACCACGGGCCATCAGTCCCATCACAGGATCACCTGTCCCTCCAGAGTATGACCTGCACATCAGACTTTCCCACGGCCATCATCCCAACAGGATCACCTGTCCCTCCAGAGTACGACCCGCACTATCAGAGCGCCAGCTGCTTCACCACGGGCCATCAGTCCCATCACAGGATCACCTGTCCCTCCAGAGTATGACCTTCACTACCAGAGGGCCAGCTGCTTCACCACGGACCATCAGTTCCATCACAGGATCACCTGTCCCTCCAGAGTATGACCTGCACTACCAGAGCGCCAGCTGCTTCACCACGGGCCATCAGTTCCATCACAGGATCACCTGTCCCTCCAGAGTATGACCTTCACTACCAGAGCGCCAGCTGCTTCACCACGGGCCATCAGTTCCATCACGGGTCGCCGGTCCCATGACAGTGTCGCCTGCTCCATTGTAGGCTCATCTGCCACGGTACAGAGCCATCGGTCACATCACAGTGTCATCCGTCCCATCGCAGGGCTTCAGACGATCAGACCCATCATAGTCACACGTTTCATCGCAGGACCACTGGTCCAGCCACAGGCTCATCAGTTCCATCGCAAGGCCACCGTCTTGTGTCACAAGGCTACTACTCCCACTCCAAAGCCACCGACCATTCCAATCGCAAGGCCACCACTTCCACCACAAGGTCACCACCCCCATCATAAGGCCACCACTCCCGTCACAAGGCCACCACTCCCGTCACAAGGCCACCACTCCCAGCACTGATCACTTGCTTCAGCGCAGGTCACATGATAGGTTGACCTGCCGCACCAGTTGCTCATTAGTCACATTCCAGGGTCACCAATTTCACCAGAATAACGTCAGTCTCATTACAAGGTCAACACTGGTGTCACCAATACCATTTCATGGACAGCAGTCTCATTGTATGCCCACCTGTCCAATTTTATGATCGCCAGTCTCATTTCATAGTTACCAGACCCATTGCACAGTACCCATCCAATTTCATGATCACCAGTCCCATTGCATATTCACCAGTCCCATTAGGTGGTGCTCACCGGAGTGTCATCAGCCACATTGCGGAACGAATAGTTCCTTCGCAGGGTTACCAGCTCCATTCGAGAGTATCCCATCACAGAGTTGCATGTCCCGCCCCAACATGGAAGTGCTTAAACTTGGGGACGTTTGCGAAACCAAAGCCCTAAAGCCCCGTACCACCCCCAGCGGTACGGGTCACGGACTAGTGATGACGTCATCTGCCGCGCGCAGGCTCTGCTCGGTCAGATCGGTGGTCAGCACCTCCTCAGACGGTACGGTTGACGCTGTCTCCAGCCGCCGTCCAATGCTTTCGCTCCAGCGACTGCCGCCGCAGTGCACGCGGAAGCGGTGACGTCACTCCATACCTGGGTGACGTCACCAGGCCGTGGTGGCGTGTTGGGCAGGGCGGGCTGGCGGGAGATTGCGTCCACGACGGCCCAGATGCCTGCCACCCCCGAAGGAGTCGTCTGCTGTGAAAACAACAGAGACAGCGCCGAAAATACACCGACGCCGAGACAAACGACCCGGTCCATCGCTACCGACGGGGACACGCGTCCGCTGCGTCTGTCGGGGCAACGCTGGTCTCTCACGGGTGGATGTGACGTCTCACGTCGGCAGAGGTGAAGTAGGCTGCCGGGGAAACACTGGTCACTCGGAGGCCTGGGAGGCGTCTCACCTCAGCAGAGGTGAAGTGGGAGCTATCGGGGTAGCACCGGTCCCTCGGGGACGAAGGTGACGTCTCTCGTCGGCAGAGGTGGAGTAGGCTGCCGGGGAAACACTGGTCACTCGGGGGCAGAGGTCACGTCTCACCTCAGCAGAGGTGAAGTGTACTGTCCGGGAAACACTGTTTCCTCGGGAGCGGAAGTTGCGTCACCTCATTAGTGGGAACTGCCTGCAGTAGGTGTAGCTCCCTCGGTTGTTCACCACAGCGCGTCACACGCTTTCAGAGGAGGGACGACGTGCCGACCGGATATGGAGCTGTCACCGCGGCGGCTGTTGCAGTTCCGACACAATTGCAACTGAAAGCCAATTAGCACCGTGTTGGAAGGGCGGTCCGAACTGTGTTACCAAATAATTGGCGACCCGTGGAGGCCGCTCGAGTCAGAGTCTGTCCGTGGCAGGATCGATGCGACGCCTCGCCTGCGCCGAATGTCAGCCGTCTGCTGGTGGAGAGCGGAGGGTGTGTCAGGGGTGGGGCGGCAGGCTGTCTATACACGCGACACTCGCCAACCCACTTCGCATGTGTTGAGAGGGAGCTGTCCGTACACCCGACACTCGGCCCCCCCGCCTCGCGTGTGTTGGGGGGGGGGGGGAGGGTGCTGTCCGTACACCCGATACTCGGCCCCCGCCTCGCGTGTGTTGAGAGGGAGCTGTCCGTACACCTGACACTCGGCCCCCGCCTCGCGTGTGTTGGGGGGGGGGGGCTGTCCGTACACCCGACACCGCCCCCCCTCGCGCCCCGCCTCGCGTGTGTTGAGAGGGAGCTGTCCGTACACCTGACACTCGGCCCCCGCCTCGCGTGTGTTGGGGGGGGCTGTCCGTACACCCGACACTCGCCTCCCGCCTCGCGTGTGTTTGGAGAGGGGGAGGTGCCGTTCGTACACCCGACACTCGGCCCCCCGACTCGCGTGTGTTGGGAGGGGGGTGCTGTCCGTACACCCGACTCTGGGCCCCCCGCCTCGCGAGTGTTGGGGGGGGTGCTGTCCGTACACCCGACACTCGCCCCCCCCCGCCTCGCGTGTGCTGGGGGGGGGTGCTGTCCGTACACGCGATACCCCTCCCCCGCCTCGCGGTGGGCGGCGGCAGTGACGGCGGTGTGCGCCTCCCCAGGTCCGACCCTGCACAGTGTCGCCGGCCTTCACCCGGCCGGGTCGGCCGTGACGCTGGGCCACGTCAACGGCGGCTCCAGTGACCTGTCGGCCGGTCTGCAGTCGCTCATCGGCAGCTTCCAGGCGTCGGTACCCAGTGAGTGGCGGCCGGCGCTCGTGGCCACGCCTCCTTCCGGCTTTGTTCGCACGTTCTCTGTGCTCATGGACTGCCCTGGTGTCCAGACGTGCGCCCTGGAAGCGCGGTCGGGTCTTGCAGTCTGTTGCAGTGCTTCTTGTCAGGTGTTTTTTTTGTGTGTGTACGTGGGGGTGTGGTGTGGGTGTGGGTATGTGTGTGTGTGCTTGGATCCGTATTGGGTCGGCAGTGTGCGCTAGATGCGGTCTGGGTACTGCAAGTGATGCCGGATATGTATCTTCTGCCATTTGTCAGCTTCACGAAGGACATTCACAGCCATATTGTGAGGCCTTAGTTTGAATGAAGCGATCGCGAGGTGACTAAATCCGAACCATGGTGGCTTCCCAGTGCCTTCAACTCGATTGCTTGACGACCCGGTCTTTGGTTGCGGTTGTGGTTGCGCGCAGTACAGTCGGCTGCTTATGTCCGCGTACTCGTTGTCACTATGTGTGAACGTCAAGGGCATGAGCTTTTGTGACATGACTACATGTACTGTGTCCGCTGGTCGGCACATGCTCTTTTGAACAGGCTTCTGGTGATGCATGCAGAACATTGCATCGCAACTGGTCCGCCCTCGCATCGCACCTCGTCCATTGTACCTACCGACCTTTGCCGACCTTTTTGTTTGTGTGTTGTTCGCGTATGACCTCTGGTGACCCGTTGCCTGACCTCGCGTGTTCTTCGTTTGTAGATTTGACCACGGTCAACCTGGCTTCTCTGGCAGCTATGAACTCTAACAGTGTAGGCATCCCCGGCCTGTCCTGTGGTAGGTAGAGCGGAGGACGCCCGCTGGCTTTGTGCGGACCCGCTCGGCTCGGCTATCGCATTTTCTGTGCTCTGTCTTGTGCATCGAAGAGTAATCGGGCGGGTTTCTGGGCAGACTATCGGGCGGAGGGTGATTGGCGGCTGGAGTGGTAGATTCGAGTTGCTGTCCCGAATTAATTCGTCTCAGCTATGCTGTAATCAATCGATCTGAGGTTTGGTGTGCTTTGCCATTTGTTCGGCGACATGTGTTCGGTGTGTCGCGTGTCTTCCGCGCGCGACCTCTGCTCACACTCGTAACGCACCACTAACTAAACAGCAAACGTAGTGTCACTGTGCACGACTAAATCATTGTGTTCGCCGCTCATCCGTGTAACCAGTGTCGGCGCATCTCGCGTTACGTTCTGTGTCGGCCTCACGACGACAGGGCGCATTTCCACCGCCCGGCGAGGCCGCCCACACGGCTCGCCCGTGCGCTGTCGTCACGTACTATGTGGCGCCAGGGCGCGTGCGTCTGTTTCGCCTCCACCCGGCGGGTCGGCGTCGGCGCCGGCGCGCCTCCCGCGTCGATGCCGACGCCGGCCGCGGCCCGGGCCGGCCGAGAGCGGTGACCGCTGACCTGGGCCGCGCCCGCAGGCACGCTGGGTCAGTCGAGCCCCGTGTCGTCGATGCCGGTGACGTCGCTGAGTCTGGGCGGCTCGGTGGGCTCTCTGAACGGCGCCGCCGCCGGCTCGGTGCTGGACACGCTCGGCTCCTACTCGGCGCTGCAACAGTACACAGGTACGTCAGCGGTGTGCCGCACTGCACCAGCGATGCACCGGTGCACAGGTACACCAGGCGATGCACTGCACCAGTGGTGTAACGGTACACAGGTACACCAGCGATGCACTGCACCAGTAGTGCACCGGTGCAAAGGCACACCAGGTGATGCACTGCACTACGCCAGTGCTACACCGTACCACGCCAATGGTGCATTACAGTACACTAATGGTGTACCGCGCTACACCGATGGTGCGTGCAGCCACACAGATACAGGGGTGCACCGTTCCGCTACAGCGCATATATACATATGTTTAGATGATTGTTTGCCTAAATGCGCACGTCGACTCAATCAAGCACTCAATCAGTATGCAGGTACCACTTCGCATACAGGTGAAGCATGTTGCACGCGGACCTAACGGGAGTACCCAGGTGCGTGCCCGCCTCGACCTTGAGGACAAATGGTGCGTGTCTCAAGGTTGACAGCTGAAACACAAACCTAGAGCTATGCAATGGAGCGCTCTATCCATCTGCCTGAAACATGGTACCCAACTTCGGACGCTCTTTTAACGTTTAGTGGGATGTTTCGGCTCTGCTCCCTCGGAGGGTCATGTCGCCACAGCATCCGCCAAAGCAGTACCCGCCGTACACGGACATGTCGACTGACCTGTGGCTGACCTATGGCTGTCCTATGGCTGACCTGTGTCGTTCCCCTGTGGCGCCATTCTGGCTGACCTGTGTCGTTCCCCTGTGGCCCCAGACTGGCTGACCTGTGCCCCCCCTGCAGAGGACCTGTGCCGCTCCCCTCGGCACCAAGACGTGCCGCCCCCTGCGGCCCAGACTGGCTGACCTGTGCCGCTCCCCTGCGGCCCCAGACTGGCTGACCTGTGCCGCTCCCCTGCGGCCCCAGACTGGCTGACCTGTGCCACTCCCCTGCGGCCCCAGACTGGCTGACCTGTGCCACCCCCTGCGGCCCCGGACCGGCTGACCTGTGTCTCTCTGCCTCCGTCTCCGCAGGCTATCCGGCGTACACGCAGAGCGCGCTGGCGGCTGCCAGCAACCCGGCCGGCCGGCAGATGGAGGGTCCGGACGGCTGCAACCTGTTCATCTACCACCTGCCCCAGGAGTTCACCGACTCGGACCTGGCGCAGACCTTCCTGCCCTTCGGCAATGTCATATCGGCCAAGGTGTTCATCGACAAACAGACCAACCTCTCCAAGTGTTTCGGTGAGATCGTACGGTCGTCAAGTCGTAAAGTGTGCGGTCGTAATGAGAGCCGCAAGGGTCCATCCGGAAGGGTTAAAGCTGGAAAGGGAAGATGTCACGTACCTGGACAAAAAGTCACTCATCACCGCAATCGAAACCACATCTCGAATTTCAAAGAAGCCACCCAACCTCCCACACACTCATCAATGCATACCTACCTTACGTATCCCGTCCCATTCACTCTATCACGCGTCGCACACGCGTGCACCGAGTGTCCCGCCAATAATCTCTAGTCCCCATCCATGCTTGCTCAATGGGGCCTGCACAGTGCACACCTACTTTGCACAAATTTCATGCCGTCCATCACCAACTGTAACTGAAAAACAAGATTATCCAGTCCCCCTTCCCAAAACAAAATTGTCCCCTATTTAAAATAAATTAAATGTGGCACACAGCATCAGAAGGCAGCCTATTCCATTGATCAACCACCATTTGACTGTATACCTGTTGTCGCCTAACTGTCATACATCTACACTAGATCGTGGTAAACGCTGAGGCCCTCTGCAGGGACGAACACACTGTAGGGAACGACGTAGTGAGGCAGGCGTGTACCAAAAAAGCTTATTTCGTGGCCACGAATGCGGTGAAGGAGTCGAGAAACTCTCAAAAGTCAGGTGAGAGAGGGATAATGAAACACATCTACATTAGTTAAACCACCCGCGGCTGTCCCATCGTCTTGGACGACACATCCTGCCGATATGCAGGAAGACCTCCACCCGACAGGCATATCATACGCACATGCTCCATATGACTGACAATGCTACGAACCAGGCGGCATACGAGCGGCTTCGACAACTTTGGCCAAGTCTTATGTCGAGCGTGCGGGCGGCCGAATAAATTCGTGGATAATCGTGTGTGTGCTACCCAGCCCTGCAGTTTTGAGCGCTTCATCTGATAGCGCACTGGCACGTTAGGTGTCGCAGGGCGCCATTAGCGACACAGTGAATATGGTCGCTGCGCTAGTGCCGACCCGCCTGCACCCCCGCTCTGCCGGCAGGCTTCGTGTCGTACGACAACCAGAGCAGCTCGCAGGCGGCGATCCAGGCCATGAACGGCTTCCAGATCGGCACCAAGCGGCTCAAGGTGCAGCTGAAGCGCTCCAAAGACGCGTCCAAGCCGTACTAGCCGGCCGGCGGGCCGGCGCGCGTGCGGCCTGTAGTTCAAGTAAGTGTCGCGTGGTGGCGCGGACCGCTGTGATATACCGGGGACGGGGAGGGGTTTGGCGAGGCCGTTCGAGTGCGAGGGATCGGCTCAGTGGGGTCGGCGGAGGACCGTAGTCGACTGTTGGAGGTGGATGGAGGGGGCGTGGCCGGCCGGGGAGTGGCGGAGCGCGTGGCCGACCCCGTGGGAGAGTCGGACTCCGTCCGCGGGCGGGTCCAGTCCGCCGATGGCCGACGGTGAGAGGCTCCGGATCTCTAGATCTCCGTGTGTATGAACCCGCTGGTCTCCGAGGTCCAGGTCTGACCCCGCGCGCTGCGCCGCGCGAAGACCCCGGTGGGCTCTGTTCAGAGATGCGGCTGGCCATGTGTGCAGTCTGCAGATGGTGACGCGACTGCTCTGCCCTCTGTGAGGCACGGGACGAAGCCGACGTCGCTACGGTACAAAACGGAAACGTCATCCGGAGAACCGGTCCAAACTGTGTTATGCGTGTGACTCGATAGATGGCTCTGTACTGGCGGCCCGGATATGGCCGTATTCAGTACACCCACAGCGACCAGGTGGTGTAGGGCGGTGTGCGGTGGCGTAGCAATGAGCATGAACATCGCCTGTAAATCATATCGTCTGTACTGTGCACCACCTCAATCATAAAATACAGTCGCAATGCAATAGCCGTATTTTGTTGCATAGTGAAGATTTTGTTTCGTATGTTGCGTTGACTCAGCGAGTAGACGGAACCGATTTATTTGACAAATAATCGCTGAAGCTCCTTTGATGTGATGTCCAGATGTGTATGTACTCAGGAGTTCCCTGCTTGAGTCGTTCCTGTTTCCCCGTGACGTGCCCCGTGGGTTGTTTTGGGGCTGACCTGAGTTATGTGGGCTTGCTTTGTGTCTGCCATTGTTGTTGATCGTCACTTGTATTTTTGTTTGCTTGCCGTGTCTGCATTACTCGTCTTAGCACCAGTCACTGCACCTACCATTGGTCTATACTTTAGTTTCAACGTCAATAACTGTCATCACGGCTTGCGCGCTCAGCGACTGTTATTTCGTTCCGACCGCCTTGTGTCTGTGTGTAATTAACACCGCTCCTCTTTTCTCCCCTAGATTGGCTAGGTGGCGTGTGTGACCTTGTGTGACCTCGAATGACCGCCGTCCGTGTCACGTGCCCGTCTGTGGCCCGTCTCTGCGGATCGGGGCGCGGCCAGAAGTAGCGTCCTGCCACGCTCGGCGGCACTGTTGACGTTTGGCTCTGTTGTCGCCGGCACGTGCCGCTAGCTGAGACCAGCTGTGCGCCAGCTGGTGCCAGCTGTGCGCCAGCTGATGCCAGCTGTGCCGCCAGCTCGTGCCAGCTGTGCCGCTAGCTGAGACCAGCTGTGCGCCAGCTGAGACCAGCTGTGCCGCCAGCTGACCCCAGCTGTGCCGCCAGCTGGTGCCAGCTGTGCCGCTCCACCGCGGCCACGTTCTGTTCTGTTGCCGTGCGTGTACATTATGTAGTTGCGCCCCATTGATTTTCGTCTTGATCTGCCATGTAGCGTGCTTGTGTCGCACTTTGCGGGATCGGCCGGCCCCGGGAGGCCACGGTGTCGGTCTCCGGCGGCCACGGCGATGGCAGCCGACACGACTGGCGCCGATCCTGCCGCACACCAAACACAGGGTAACCCTTCCCGATGGATGAACGCTCTGGGCTACGGCGAGCAAATCCGTCTTTCTGGGAATTCCGAACGTCTCGACATGTTGTAGCAGTCCGTCCCGTCCGTGCTACTCCGACAGTCCCGTCTCTATGTTGCTGAGATTCACAACGCTGACGTCTAACATAACTATTTTCCAAGCATGTTTGGCTAGAAAATGCATTTCAATCAGTGCGAGGAACCTTCGAAACACCCAATGCCAGCAATCTTGTTTGGACTTGGCTATAAACACTCGCCCCGATCAGCAGTGCTGGTGCCCTGCAATCGCCCACCGAGCCCTTCTTCCTCCCAGCCGATCCTGCGTCAGGGGATCCGTACTGTTAGTCTTGTGTGTGTGTGTGTTGTGACTGTTGCCACTGTTTCGAGTTTGGTTCTGCTCGGTGGGTCGTAATGTTAAGTTTGCTGCTACAGCTGAATGTATCCCCGCCTGCGCACGCGTTGTGTACAAATTCCCCGACACTGGCCGACACCTACCGGCGATCAGCTGATTGTGTCTCACGGGTGACCTTGAACCTTAGCCCTGCACCGACTTAGAACTACCCTTACCAGTCCAAACCCACTCAACCCGGTGTCCACTATTGGATCCGAATCACTATCACTACTGAGCACAAATATTCCGTACCTTCAGATAATGACCACGTTAGGTATGTCGCCACACACTCGATGTCAAGTCACCTCAGATCATGGCGTGGTGCCTTCAAATGGATACGTCAGATATGTCGCCATGTCTTAAATGTCAAGTCAATTTGGAACACGCCCCACTTGAGTCATAACAGAAATAATGTTCAGTTTGTGCACTCCTTGTTTTGCCTGATGTCCGAACGTGCAACCTTTATCATTACGAGCCAACATTGGAGGTACTCCACTCTCCACCGTGATCCGGTAGGAGTATCCTGAGCTGACTTCTGGTCTGAACGGCGGCAGTTTTCCGTCTGGTATGCCAACACAATCTAAGTCCCGTTTGTCGGCAACTTATACTGGCTGAAAAACGGAGTGCGGGATTTTCTCCAATATTTTCAATTCACGAGACCGGCGACTTTTCATGCGACTTTTGGTTTCACTTCTTGTTGCAATCTGCAAGTTAAGATGGCGTGATTGATTCAGAGGCAGACAAGGGTAACACAATATTTGCCTCACATGTCGCAGGTAGACCTCTAAGTTCGGGTTACAAACGGTGTATTCGCGACACTTTTCATTGGAAGTGCAGGCATTAACGCATTTCCGGTCAGATCCTCACACCCAATCTAGGGGGAGGGGTCCATGTATGCCCCCTGTAATTTTCTAGTTAAGCGTTGCACGAAAACGAAAGTGGTGTCATCGAAAGCGCTTGAAGCTTAGGGCCCGAAAACACCCCTCCCACATTTTCCTCCTTAAAAGTGAGATCACGAGGTGAGGTGAGGTGAGAAGATATATGGAATCACGACTGACGTCATGTTTTTGGCTCTGGGTAGTTCATTCTGGGGGAGATTAAACAAAAATTACATTAGGGATCAGAAAAGGAAGGTGATATCGACAGTGGACCTAAGATGTTTCCCCAACCCAAAATCAACATATTCATTTTATTAGTTATCAAAATTTTAAGTTTTAAATTGCTGTGGATATAAATTTTTAATAGTGTACAACGAGAAACGTTGCTTCAAGTCAATTCACCCTAATAAAATGTATTTATTTTAGCGTGAATCTTCGATTTTAGCCTCAATGGGAAAATATGCAAAACAATTTCCATTAAAAACGAAAAATCTCAAATACTTCTGGTTCATTTCCTTGCATCCATATAGATAAGGAAACATTGAACATTGCATTGAAATATCTTGTCAGATAAAGGGTCACGACTTGTTGAACGTTTTTAGAGGTGACCCCGCTTGACCTTCACTAACTCGGTGCCCTGATCTCAAAACTTTCACACAATATTTCAAATGGATGTAGGAAAATGTATGGCAAGTTTCGGTCCGCCGCCTAACGTAGTTTTTCACCATCCGCGGAAAACCTGATGGGTGGCTCAAAATGACCCCCGAGACGTAGATGATTAATCTTCATCCGCCTCTCTCCGCTTGGGAGGGCAGAGGAGAAACCTCATGCAAAGATCTTGTGGGATTTCAGAGACTACGCCGGGTTCATTGCTGTCCTCATCCGTTGGTCCGGCTGTGGCGAATGTGCAGTTGTCGCTCAACACTATTCTAATGTAGGTCCGGATGGGTGGGGGAGGCGAACTTGGTGTTAGTCTTACGGGCTTTGGTAGTCCCCAGACTAACATCTCAGTATCTGCTCTATACTCCCACCACCACCATCGAAGGTCGAGACTTTCCGGAAGCATTGGCTGCACAACGGTGATTTTAAGGTCATTTTATGTATGCAACTCCTCTAAAACCAAATCTTGTATCACTAGAATGACTAATGGTGCATTAACAGGGTCGCACATGCCCAAGCATTCACTGTTTACAAATGCTTATTGCACAGTATGTCCTTTTAGGTATGTTTTCTTCGTTCGAAAAGGAGCTTGGCATTCTCCGCGAACTCTCTTCATCACGTCCACTTGCCGGTGAATATATTGGCTTTGCATGAGCAGAACAATATTCTAGTTACCACTGCAGCTATAGTACCAAAAAATATACAAGCCTTCACACTTGCCTCCTCTAGCCTTCATCGGCCGCAGGGTAGGTCCTTCTGCAGACCGCCTGCCGGATCCCAGTGCCATTCAGCCGCTTCATATCACGGTTTCTGTCTGCCTTATGACATGACCATTATACGACTCGTCTTATTTTCTTCGCGCGATTTCAACGCAGGACCTGTTTCTTCACCTCGACCGGTCTCCATCCCAACTCACAGCCCGCCTGTGTGCGCGGTACTGAGATGTCTCACGCTGTCGGCTCTCTGCTCTATCCCCCTGCGTCTGTCGACGGGTCGCAGTCGTTTCTCCCACGTATCAGAACGTGGTGCGGTACGGACACAAATTGTACTTATCCCCATTGTACTTATGCTGAAGGTCTGCCCACAGCCCGCACTCGGCAGACCGGTCCACTCCCATTCTGCACAAGGAAGCTCAGTACACTCCTATCCTGTACGTGCCAGCTAGGTTGACTCCTGTCCCGTACATGATAGCCCGATCCACTCCTCTTCTAACCCGTACACAGCAGCCCGATCCACTCCTCTCGTCACCCGTACGCGGCAGCTCGGTCCTCTACTAATCCATACATGGAAGCCAGATCCACTCCTGTCAGGTACACGGTAGCTCTGTCCACTCCTGTCCCGCATTCGGCAACCCAGTCCACTCCTCCTTTGTACGCGGTAGCTCTGCCCACTCCTGTCCCGTACCCGGCAATCCAGTACACTCCTGTCGCGTACCCAACCCGGTCGTGTACGAAACAGGAGCGGAGACTCCTGTCTCGCACACGAACAGCCCAGTCCACTCCTAGCATGTGCCCGGTAGCTCGATCAACGTTTGTCCCGCACACGGCAGCTTATCTGAAGCCAATGTTTGGCCCCGATGTTCACCAGCCTGGACTCGAGCGCCGCCGTCGGTCCTGTGCAGAGCGCAGTGTGCTTGCCAATGGGCCGTTGGTCGAGGTCGGCTCCCGTAAGACATGCTAACATTACCTCGTCATCCCAGAGATAGCGCTAGTCTATTTATACGCGAGTACTTTTATGATGATGATGATGATGCTGCTGATGATGATAATGGTGATGATGGTTATTGCGATGATCACGATGATGCAGCTATGATGAGTAGCTGCCTGCAGAGTATGCCATGTGATTTGCCCAGCATGGGCCCACTGTGTACATTTATGGGAACTATATACATGGAAAAACGATGTCGAGTTTCACAGCCCCGAAGCGTGACGAAGCGAGGACTTGACGGCGTTTTCTACAGTGCGTAAATGGCAGCGCAGGCGATGACGCAAGGTATGCCGAGCTCAAGTAACATTTCAAGAGGTCTACCGAAGCTGCGTACGATTAATGATGAACAAGAGTGACATCAGATCAGCTAATAAACACCGGGGCGGTACGAGACCAGCTGATGACCGGTGGCGATGGTATATCCGTCAATGATTAGCGGCAGTGGTATCACATGGATTAACAACCAGCAGGGTGGTATGAGACTAGCCAATGACAAGTAGCGGTGGCATCAGATGAGCTAGTGGTCAGCGATGGTGATATCGGACAAGTAAGGACCAGTAATCGTCAGTTGGAAATTTGGAAAGGACTTTGTTATGCGCAGCACCAAAAATATCTACCGGATGTACCTATATAACGGTCTCTTTGTTGGAATATGTATGTCAATATGTTTGCATGTAACGTACATTCATATATGCATCTATGTATGCATATACTTATTCCATATTTATATATGTATTTATGTATGTGTATGCGAGCATGCACACATACATGTGTGCATACATGGATGTATATAGGCATGCGTGCATAATATGCACGCATGCATAAGTATGTGCATATGTGCACTGCATGTATGTGAACATGATGCATGCATGTCGGGCTTCGGTGCTCACCGTGCAAACGCGACTGAGTCGACTTTGCCGAAAGGTTCACACGACAAACCGTGGAGGGGAGGGAGCCTTCACTGGAACTATGTGAACTCACCTGATGTATCGTGGGGGATGGCATGGTGTGTTCGTGGGCAGCGTGCAACATGTTCAGCGCCTCTGTCCCAGGAACGTGAACCAAAAACTATTCCGCAGGTAGCACGACCACGCTATTCTGTGATAACACGCGCTCCGCAGAGAATCGGTCGCGTCGGACGCCAGTGGCAGGGTGGAGTGCACCGTATCACCGCCAGAGGCGTGCACCTCCTTCGAGTGGGGTACCTCCCAGTTTAGTATGACACTTAATATAGCGAACACGTTTGGTGAACGGGCGGCCAGTCACCGGGGCTGCTTGAGCATGCCCAATTTGTAGGGGTGGGTGTCGGGGTGTGCACGTTCTGCACGTGCAGGGGTCCTTCTTGGTGCTTCGATCGGCACATGAGTAACAACCAAATTGTTTGGCGGATGCCTTGTGATGAGCTCCATCCGTTAAAATCGTTCATTAGTCAAGCAAGAAGTAAACATGCCCAACAATAAAGCTGAAACATTAAGCGAGCACATCCCTCGTACTTCTTGGAAAATAATTGGTGTCGGACAATCAAATGCCAGAGATCGAACATTTGATGGTTTTATGGATGGTACCGGTCTGTAGGTTTAAGCCCCCTCAGGTTTTTTCGCGGATAGTGACGAACGGCGCGCGGCAGCGCGCCCAAATTTGCATACTTTTTCCACATCAATTTACATCTGATTAAAATTTTAGGTCAGGTCATCTAGGATCAAGGAGTTAGTCAAGGTCAAGTGAGGTCACCCAAAAATGTTCAACCAGTCGTCACGCTTTAACGAATACAGATATTTAATGAAACTTTCAGCGTTTACTATCTTAAGATGCAACAAAACGTTCGAGTTGAATTTTTATTTTTTTTTTTTTTGACTACATATCATTTTTGCGTATTTGGCAAATTCAGATCAAATACAGATACTGGCTAAAGTAAGCATTTTTATTAGTGCAAGTGACTTCAACAACGTTTTCAGTCTGCTTACCATGGAAAGGAAAATTAAAAAAACTTAAAATCAAAATTTAAAAAAAACAAACATTTGGGAAAAATATACCTGTCATTTGCTGTCTTTATAAATAATTTTTTATATATAAAATAACTCCCCAGAGTCAAAAAATAATGCAAGTTAAAGTTAAAAAAGTACGTACTTAATTTTTAAGGATACTTAGCTAATTTGTTTTTGATTATTTAAAAGGTAGAAAAAGAGGTTAAGGTAGGTTAGGTTGGTTTTGTAATTTTTAGGCTACGCAAATTATATTTGGTGTGTTGCGTTCTTTTGGGCTAGGTGTGATTAGGTTACGTTGGGTTGGTTAGAGTGTTTTATTCTGTCTACACTATTTGTCGTTATATATTAACTCACCCAATACCCGGTATTACCACATATTTCCAGATTTGTTCTCTGGGGAAGAAAGAATAGCATGAATTTCCGTTCTCCATGACATGTTTTCTGATGTCTTCTATGATCTGAGTACATTCGATGTTAGTTTCTTGGTGAAATTAATATTTCTTGAGTTAAGTACTTCAACTTGACGTGCTTATGCTTAAGAAGCCAGTAATTTCCAAGGAAATAATTAGGGAAGGTATTCACATCACGTCGTAAATTACCGTAACGCACAATTTTGTCTGGACATTTGAGGGGAGTTATATATGAATACTTACCAAAAAAAAAGAAAAATACCGCAGTGTACAGCGGCAATGATGTACGATACGATCCCAATTAGCGCTGATTTAAAGTATCTAGGATACACGACACGTTCGAAATTTCTGGCAAAGCCGTGACTGCCTATCGTGGTCGCCGCACATAATCTCGGACGGCCGGGACACGGGACATGGCGCAACGGGATACTGCCACACCAGGGGAGGCGGGACACGTGATACTGGACACGGCACTAACGGGATGCTGCCACACCAGGGGGACGGGCGGGACACGTGACACGGGACACGGCCCTGCCCGAATATTGTCACACCAGGGGGACGGCCGGGACACGGGACACGGCGCTAACGGGATACCGCCACACTAGTGGGACGGCCGGGACACGGGACACGGGAGACGGCGCTAACGGGATACCGCCACACTAGTGGGACGGCCGGGACACGGGACACGGGAGACGGCGCTAACGGGATACCGCCACACTAGTGGGACGGCCGGGACACGGGACACGGGAGACGGCGCTAAGGGGTACTGCCACACCAGGGGGACGGCCGGGACACGTTATACGGAACAGGGCACTAACGGGATACTGCCACACCAGGGGAACGGGCGGGACACGTGACACGGGACACGGCGCCAACGGGATACTGCCACACTAGTGGGACGGGCGGGACACGTGATACGGGACACGGCGCTAACGGGATACTGCCACACCATGAGGGATGGTCGGGACATGTGACATGGCCGGGATGTCGCAGGAGACGGCCGAGACCAGGAGACGGCCGGGACAGGGAGACGGCCGAGACCAGGAGACGGCCGGGACAGGGAGACGGCCGAGACCAGAAGGCCGAGACCAGGAGACCAGGAGACGGCTGAGAACAGGAGACGGTCGAGACCACGAGACGGCAGAGACCTGATGTGTCAGACACCGGCGGCATTGGCCGATACTCGACCCACGCTGGGGGAGGGGGTAATGGTGGACATCAGCTCGGCGCCAGCTGTCCCGCTCGGATCTGGGTGTATGGATCGGGTTGGTGCATCAGATCGAGGTGGTAAAGCCAGACACTTTGCCGCCAAGTGCCGGAGCTGCGAACGCCTCGCCAGGGTACCGCTGGAACCTGCCGAGTCCGCTGTGACACTCTCGTGGGCTTCTCACGTGTTCTACCCTACTCTACCCTACCATATCGTTTGGATGGAGGTAACCGGTACGTCCAAGGCCAGCATGGAGCCGCTGCCCAACACTATGGCTCATATATGCGTGTTCCTGCTCCACTTTGCATCCCACAGCAGGGGAGTACGATATAAATACATGGAGGACAAAAAAGAGACCACAATATAAATATTCCGGCATTCGTTGACAGCCGTATCCCGCGGGCGGCCTGCTCATTCGGTCTGCAGTCTGTGCGTGCAGACCAGACTGCGCAACCGGGTAACGGTGGCGCCCGTACTGGGTGTTACCGTATCGGACACAGTACACATACTTACGGAGTCACGTGCCTACTCATGTTGCGTCGTACGGCTCGGAGTCTACCACTGATACATGGCGTACGGCTCGGAGTCTACCACTGGTACATGGCGTACGGCTCGAGTCTACCACTGATACATGGCATACAGCTCGGAGTTTACCAATGGTACATGAAGTATGGCTCGCAATCTACCACTGGTACACGGCGAAGGCTCAGAGTATACCACTAGCACCATCGACGCATTCGCGCTGGATCGACACGTTGACTTCTACAGTCGTAAGCTGGGCTGTGGATGTCCGGCAGACAGCTGCACGCACCGCAGGCAGACCGTCACTGCAATGGATCACGTCACCTGTAGGGATGGCAGGCGCAACAGCGACTCCGCCTGCGGCCGCCAGTTGGCCAGAGTCTGGGGTCGCGGCAACCGTCAGCACACCATCGGCGGCACTAGCGCCACCTATACAAGGATGGCCAGCGCCACCTGCACATGCATAAACCATGGTTCCGCCACCGAACGCCAGGGCTGTACCTTCGCCGATTCCTAACCGGGAGCGGGTTCGGCCCTCTCCGGTGCCACTCCGACCTGCACAGAACGAGTCGACGCCAGTGGCCAGGCTGACACGGCATGTACATGAGGACTGGGTACCCCAGCGTCCCGACAGTCTGGCAGACAATCTTCCACAATTCCCAAATCAATTCAGGCCTGGGTAATCGCGATGGGAACCCACAAATCGCAACAAAGGCTCCAAAGAATCGAGTGGAGATACGAAAAACAAGTTGTAGAGATCAATAAAAATCGAGATGGCCACCAAAAATTACACGTGTGCATGTGTATTTTGGGCAGAGTGAGTTGACTTATCAGGGGCAGAACAAAATCTCCTCACATGGCTGTGGTGATTTAAATTTGGTGACCTAGAAGCGATGTTGGTAGGGTGGGTCCGCTCCACAGGAATTAACGTGTCACTAGCTATTTTAAATAATGAATACAAATCTCATTCATGAAATATTGGCGAAAATACGGTAACTTTTAAAAATGGTGGTAGACCTAATCCGCTGACTTATGGTCTGACTCAAATCCTAGGTAAGCCACCGGTCACGGTTCATTGAAAGGGTTGGGAATGCTCAAAGCGCGAGACAGCAGAGGCCGCTTCAGCTGGAGTAATGCAGCCTACATATGCAAGTGCATCAACAAGTGCATCACGGTACCGACACGATCCGTGTTTGACGTGATTACATCGTCGTCCGACTTATGCCGCAACGGCATAGTCGGACGATGATGACATCTCCGACTTATCAGACTTATGCGCCTCCCATCTGCGTTATTGAGACATGTCGCGTAATTGAGAGGTGTGCCTCTCACCTCCTCCAATAGGTCTACCTCGCACCAATAGAGGGTCACAGTTCCGTGCATGCTGCACTCGAGTTGTGGCCACGTACCGCGGAGGTCGGAGCTGGAGCCGCCGTAATGGGGCATTGTCATCGTCGATGTGTCACTCGCTGACTGGCGCACGACTGCCAGTGCATGTGAACAACAGTGGCGGGTGTTCTCGGGTGCACTGTCGGGAATCCTGGACAGCCGCGCTCCGGTCTGCAGATGCCGGATTCACAATCCGCCGCCACTCCCATCCACGCAGGGAACTCTGGGGCTGATGGCGCAGCGGCCGGCGGCGCGGGAGGGTGGCGACGACGACTCCTCCCAGGTAATCGCGCAAGTGAGGCGCGCCATAAGGAGCGACAGACGGAGCAATTTGGAACGCGGTGTGTTGGAGCGCCGGCATCATCGATGTCCGGGCAACTCCGTCACGTCGTCGCGTCGAGGAACGGTAAGCCGACGCGGCCAGATGATTCCGCGACTCTCGATCAGTTCATCAACTACTCCACTTCGGGACTGTTTCTCGCCACGGGGTGTCGGTCGAGTTCGACTGACCTGATCTTGAGCCGCTCGGTGTGCGCGTACCTCGCGATAATAGCGGTGTGCATTCTGCACGCCGGTGACGCCCGACCACCTCAGACGAGTCCTGCTCACGATGCCAAACCAGAATACGTGTGTCGATGACGATCAGTGGCGCAGGCAGGATTTGTATATGGGGGGGGGGGGGTGGCGAGAACAAAAATGTGATCGAACAGGGAAGGCATCCGGCTCGCGAGGCGCACCGAATATTTACGTTTTTGCGTGGTGAGAGTTCCGAAATTTATCGTTTTATTTAGTATATGTTCACCTGCTAAGGCGGGATGGGGGTGGATGGGCTCCTGCTTCCCTGGCTCCATCTCCGGCGACCATGTGCATGTTGGTAAATACTGAAATACTCAAGCTGTGCTTCGCTGCGATTGGCCGCGTGCTTACATTACGAAGATTGTATTGATTGTAAAGTTGAACATCTTGACCGAGAAACCGTCTTAGCTGCGTGTGAATGCGCAATAGTCATTCCACGACATACATATGGCCATCCCGTCTCATCCAACAAACTTTAGGTCTCTCACCAAGGTGCCAATTATTGCCAAAAAACAGCAGAGACACTCGTTTCCATCCAGGTGACATCATATATACTACACAGCCATCACCTTTGTTCAGACCAACAGATCCCTTGACCGTTACAGCTGTTCCGGCAATACCTGACCAAGTTCTCCGGGGATGATTAGCTCAGAAATGTCCATTTTTGGCTTTATATAGCAGAGTAAATATTATGATGTTGGTACAATTATGGAAAAAAATTAACAATTGCAGATGTCCCCCGATTTGTTTCCAAGCAATCTCCAAGGTCACACACAGCGTGTTCGGCAAGGTGATAAGCTCTCTGAACCCCGGGATGTACCCGCAAGAACTTCCCAGCTATCGTGTATGAGCTCAATGATTTACAACATGGCTAGCAAGGACACGACATCCCATATTCCCCCAGGACATAACGGATTCGAACTGTCAGTCGTTCGTTTTGCCGACGACACAGCTGACATTCACAGACAGCCGCAACAAACTCGCGGATATGATACATAAGTAGGTAATGATTTATAGCAATATTTGAATGTTAATAGTCGCACTCGAACACTTGCTAAATGTGATGTGTGCATAGCTCCTCCAGCATGGAGTGAAGGTGAACGCAGCCAAAAAAAACCGAACTGCTTTTACTTCGTGGAAAACGTGACATTACTGCCCTTGCACATCTTGTTACCGCGACTTCTAGGACACAGACACTTGCACCTTTCAAACACGTGAAAAATCTGGGCGTCTGTATGGGCCCGCATGTGACCTGGGAGGCGCATCTCAATTCGCTGGTGGCAAGATGCAGCGGCATATTGATTAGCCTGTCTTACGCTTGTTCGTTCGTTGCTGTTTGTGCCATCGTCTGCCTGTTCGTTTGCTGCCGATGATCATTGGTGTGTTAGTCATATCACATATCAGTTGCTGCATCCGGATGTATAGCAACGCAAGCCATGCACGGATGGCCAATGTTTAGAAGGGCATGAAGTAACCATAAAATAGTTGCATTCAACCCTAAAATGACTGAAATAAAATCCACAAATGGCTGCAATCAACCCTAAGAAGGTTGCAATCAGCCACAAAATGTTTGCAATCAGCTATAAAATGGTTCCAATCAACCTTAAAATAGCTGCAATCAATCGTAAAATGGCTGCAATCAACCATTAAATGGTTATAATCAGCCGCAAAATTGTTGCAATCAACAATAAAATAGCTGCAATCAACCTTAAAATGTCTGCAATCAACTCTACAACGGTAGGAATGTCCTAACAGCAAATTGAAAAGGCAACAGCAATACTCTTAGGATAGGAGCTTTCTACCGATCAGGAACCCTGCCACATTCTCAGCAACTGGAGCTTGACAAGGTGATTTGTGAGAAATCAGTAGAAACTTTAAGAGGAAGTACCTTATTCTCGGTGACTTTAATCTAAAAGGTTATGAAAATGCTGGTGTTGGCTCCCCATCGTGCAAAATGTTCAGGAAATGCCTTGAAGAGGACCTGTTCTTACACCAGTTTGTATCGGAACCTACCAGGCATGGTTCATTCTTGGACCTTGTATTCTCGGATTTAAGTGACTTGGTTCAAGACTTGACTGTAGGCGAAACTCTGGGTAAAAGTGACCATAACATAGTTAGATTCAAGGCACATGTAGGGAAATTATCAAGGATAATTTGGTAAAGGTTCCAAATTTCAACAGAGCAGACTTTAACGGCATGAGAGCGGCTTTAAGTGCCATCAGATGGGAAGAAGAATTCTCCAATTTAAATGCCTGAAATGTGGGAAAAGTTCAAATCTTACTTAAAGGAAACCAGATTAGACATGTCCCCCAAAAGCAAAGAGCAAAGAAGGGTAGGAAAGCCAGCATGGCTTACACCAACGTGATAAAAGCAATTAGGGCTAAGAAAACTGCATTTAGAGTTTTTAAAGAAGCCTCAAATGTCATTAATCTAAAGGCGTATCAAAAAGCTAGAGACTCTGTGAAGCAAAAAACCAGAGCAGCAAAGCGAGCAAAGGAACTGGATTTAGCTAGAAACTGTAATGGGGACAGTAAAAAGTTATTTAGTTTCTACAAGCTGAGTAAAGTTTCTAGCACAATTGGTCCACTGGAAGTAAACGGGACTACATTGGGTGAGGATAGTGAGATGGTTGAGGAGCTGAGCAAGCAGTTCAAATCAGTGTTTACATTGGAAGGTATGACCAATCTGCCGACCGTACACCATAGTTCAGTTATATGGGATCTGACAAATGATGTTGATTTCATTGGTAGTGATGTTGTTTACAATCATATCAGGAAAATAAAGCCAAATAAGGCCGCAGGACCTGATGATATTTATGCTAGGGTGTTGCGGGAAACTGAAAAGGAACTGGCATTTCCACTTAGTATAATATTTTGTAGATCAGTTTCACATAATGAAATTCCAACCGATTGAAAAGGGCAAATGTAGTTCCTATTTTCAAGAAAGGAGAAAGAGGGAAAGTTGAAAACTATAGGCCAATAAGTCTCACATCCCTAGTCTGCAAGGTACTCGAATCAATTATCAAGGATAGAATAGTTAGTTATCTGGAAGGAAGATTGATTCAAGATACTCAACATGGATTTAGAAAAGGACGATCGTGTCTCACAAACCTCTTGGACTTTTGAACTTCGCCACAGAACAATTTGATCAGGGAAATCAGGTTGATGTAGCATATCTTGACTTTAGTAAGGCCTTTGACAAGGTACCCCATAAACGGTTAATGATACAGCTTCAGTCCCATGATATTGCAGGTAGCATCTTAAAATGGATAGAGTTGTGGCTTGCAGATAGACAGCAAAAGTGATGCTAAATGGTACAAAGTCATCATGGCAAAATGTTCTTAGTGGAGTCCCCCAGGGGTCAGTACTAGGGCCATTACTGTTCATTATATTTGTAAATAACATTGAAAGTGGCCTAAGCAGTAAAGTTTTGAAATTTGCAATGATTTGAAGGTCTTTAGGGCAATAACAGGTCAGGATGAGCATATCTCGCTGCAAAAAGACTTAGACGAACTTGTGAAGTGGTCCGAAGAATGGCAAATGAAATTTAACTTTGATAAGTGCAAAATCATGCATGTAGGTAAGCAGCATATGAAGGCTCCATACTTGATGGGTGGCCAAGTGCTATCAGTGACTCAACAGGAGAAGGATTTAGGTGTTATTCTAAACACAAAATTGGGGGCATCAGAACAGACCAAGGAAGCCAGGAAGAAGGCACTGAGAATGCTCGGGGCAATAAATAGGAATGTATCATACAGAAGTGAGGAAGTGATCAGGAAGCTTTACTGTGCATACGTCAGGCCACATTTGGAATACTGCATCCAAGCTTGGTCTCCTAGCTATGAAAAAGATTGTTGGCTTTTAGAGAGTACAAAAGAGGGCTACAAAAATGGTTAATGGCATAAGCAACCTGCCATATGAGGAAAGATTGAAGAAATTAATATGTTTTCACTTAGATATAGAAGGCTGAGAGGAGATCTCATCGAGGTCTTTAAATTTGTCAATGGTCTGGAGAGGGGATACCTTGGGGAAATGTTTGAATTTAACAGAAATGATGCAATTAGAGGCATAAATTCAAAATTAAAATTAACCACAGCAGAACAAGGTTAAGGCAAACTTTCTTCACCAACAGGGTAGTAGAACACTGGAACCAGCTGCCAGAAAACATTGTCAGTAGCAGCACATTGAACATCTTTAAAAACAGCATAGACAATCATTATAAGAATAGAGGGCTTGCTTTTCAGTATTACAGGGAGGGCTGATTGGCAGATTTGGTGGGCAACTGGTTCAGTGTACAGAGTGCAACCAAGAAGGGCCCTTGTGGCTCAGAGTTGCACTAATCTTTATGTCTTTATGTCTTTATGTCTTTAACATTTAGCAATGAACCGGTGCCCACGTGCACCCCTCTTCCCCACCCCGCTGGCTGCGCCACTGCTGGGACCGGCACGGTGTCGTTGTCGGGGCCGACACAGACGGTGGGCACTTCGCCAGTCCGCCCGGCGGACGCGTCCCGACGCGAAACAGGCGCCGTCGGCGGCAGCGCTACTCCCACGTCCAGCCCGGTGAGACAGGACTGCCAGCCCGGTCGGTCGGCGCCAGCGCCGCCCCGAGGTGGCGACGCGGTCCGGATCAGAGGCGCAGCCAAGTGGGAGGACCGGGGTCCGGCTATCCATTAGGAACCAAAAATACACTAGATGGAACAAGACAATTTATTTTTCACTCCGCAAAATCATAACTTTCCGACGCTCTGCACGCGCAGAAAGCAGTTTCATCATTTGTTGTGTTGTCATCGCGTCCCCCCTTCAGAAGGTCCTGGCAGCGCCCCTGGTCCGGACGGCGACATCCGATGTCGAGACAACGCCGTTGTCCTGAACTCCCCATAGAAATGATGAGCTGTGATGCGGCAGACTAGTGACGGGGCATGGAGGCGACAAGTCGTGAGGGTACGTGATGAAGCCTTCCATGAAGTTGGCTAGGTCGTAGCAAAGCTTTCATTAGTTAAGACGCAAGGCCTTGCTTTGTGGGATGGGCTTCTTCGTAGTTGGTTTTGTGACATATTATGTTGTGTGACATTTGTGACATTTGGTGGCATTTTGTAGAATTGTATGGCATATTGTGCCATGTTGTGACACGTGACGTTGTGTGGCATGTGTTGCTATGTGTTGTGACACATCACGCTTTGTTGCATTGTGTGGCATTTTGTGACTGTGACGTGTTGCGTCTCGAGACGTGCGCCACGTATTTATGGCGCTCACTCGTACATCGTGCTATTACGACATTTTCTAGCATGTGACGTTTCACGTATCGAAACGTGCGACACGTTATGGCGCTCACTCGTACATCGTGGTGTTGCTGGCAAATGTACGACGGCGCCGTAGACGTCATCAAAGGTGGGTTGCAGTTCATCGTGTACTAAACTACATTGTGTTTGCATTACTTTCCTGCGTATTACTGCACCGTGGTAACTAATGTGTTGTGTACTGCATACATGAAGCATTGTATTTCTTCGCTGCGTATTACTGCACCGTGGTAATTAATGTGTTGTGTACTGTAGTAATGTAGCATAGTATTACTGCACGGAAGTTTTAGCGCGGGACGTAGGCGTTAAGCGCGGCGCCGGCTACAAGTCGACCGATAAACCATCGGCTCGGAACGCCTAAACACCGAGCCGCTTATGACCAATGCCGGTAATCCCGCTGTCGGCGACCGCGGTGCGCGGCGGGAGGCCCGCCTCCTTCTTCCGACCACAGCTCGACTCATACCCGGCTGACTTCCTGCAGCGCCGACAATCAGACTGACTGGCACTTCTGCGCCGGCGCTGCCGAGGGGGGGGGGGGAATTCCGCGTGCGGTTGTTGCGCAGTTCGCAAACACCCCCGCCGCCCCTACATCCCCTCGCGCACGTTATATACGACCGGTCACGTCGCCGGTGATCAGAAGCGCACCAGTCGCCGTCGACAGTGCACGAGGAGTCGGACAGCCTGCACGCTCAACATGCGAATGCTGCAGGTAGGCGGGTGTTGGCCGTGCTGCCGCTGTGAAGTGTCGGCATTGCCAGGCAGCAGGGAGTTGGCTGGGTGTCTCTCATTGCCAGGCAGCAGGGAGTTGGCTGGGTGTCTCTCATTGCCAGGCGGCAGGGAGTTGGCTGGGTGTCTCTCATTGCCAGGCAGCAGGGAGTTGGCTGGGTGTCTCTCATTGTCAGGCAGCAGGGAGTTGGCTGGGTGTCTCTCATTGCCAGGCAGCAGGGAGTTGGCTGGGTGTCTCTCATTGTAGAGCAGGGAGTTGCGGGTGTCTCTCATTGTAGAGCAGGTGGGATGAATTTTCATTGCCAGCAGGGAGTTGGCTGGGTGTCTCCATTGCCAGGCGGCAGGGAGTTGGCTGGGTGTCTCCATTGTTAGTCAGCAGGAGTTGGCTGGGTGTCTCTCATTGCCAGGCAGCAGGGAGTTGGCTGGGTGTCTCTCATTGCCAGGCAGCAGGGAGTTGGCTGGGGTCTCTCATTGTCAGGCGGCAGGAGTTGGCTGGTGTCTCATGCCAGGGCAGAGGCTAGAGAGTCGGTATGCAGATAGGCTGGGTTTATAGAGGTGTTGCCAGGGGGTGGGTTTGAGGAGAGGAGTTGGCGGTTTATTGCCAGGAGTTGGCTGGGTGTCTCTCATTGCCAGCAGCAGGGAGTTGGCTGGGTGTCTCTCATTGCCAGGCGGCAGGGAGTTGGCTGGGTGTCTCTCATTGCCAGGCGGCAGGGAGTTGGCTGGGTGTCTCTCATTGCCAGGCAGCAGGGAGTTGGCTGGGTGTCTCTCATTGCCAGGCGGCAGGGAGTTGGCTGGGTGTCTCTCATTGTTAGTCAGCAGGGAGTTGGCTGGGCGTCTTTCATTGCTAGGCAGCAGGGAGTTGGCTGGGTGTCTCTCATTGTTAGTCAGCAGGGAGTTGGCTGGGTGTCTCTCATTGCCAGGCAGCAGGGAGTTGGCTGGGTGTCTCTCATTGTTAGTCAGCAGGGAGTTGGCTGGGTGTCTCTCATTGTTAGTCAGCAGGGAGTTGGCTGGGTGTCTCTCATCGTCAGGCAGCAAGGATTTGCCTGGGTGTCACTCATTGCCAAGCGGCAGGAATTTGCCTGGATGTCTCTTAGTGTCAGGCAGTAGGGATTTCCTGCGTGTCATTCATTTTGTCATGCTTCTAGGCTAGTTTGTGCACTGGTCGATTGTTACATTTACGTGATTGTAAATTATGGATGTGGGTCGGATTACGTGGTTAGTGCTCTTCGGTGGTGTGCATGGTGATGGTGGCATGGTTAATTTAGTGCTCTTCGGTAGTAGGCATTGACTGTGAATAAAGTGTTATTTTTTGTTACGTCTGTCATTTCGGGATAATCGTTGTCGACAAGACGACGCAACTGCATGATCGCCGTGGCACACAAACCGCAGCCTGGTGTCATCGGTGTTCCGCGCTGTAACATGCTGGGTCACCGGACGACGCTCGTGCCTGTATGCGGCCGCTGACCTGGGGTCGTTCTCCCCAGACCGTGATGTGGCCGCTGACCTGGGGTCGTTCTCCCCAGACCGTGATGTGGCCGCTGACCTGGGGTCGTTCTCCCCAGACCGTGATGTGGCCGCTGACCTGGGGTCGTTCTCCCCAGACCGTGATGTTGCCGCTGACCTGAGGTCGTTCTCCCCAGACCTTGATGTCGCCGCTGACCTGAGGTCGTTCTCCCCAGACCGTGATGTTGCCGCTGACCTGAAGTCGTTCTCCCCAGACCGTGATGTTGCCGCTGTCATGCAGGTCGTTCTCCTCAGACCGTGATGTTGCCGCTGACCTGAGGTCGTTCTCCCCAGACCTTGATGTTGCCCGCTGACCTGAGGTCGTTCTCCCCAGACCGTGGTGTTGATGCTGGCCGTGGCCGTGGCCGTCGTCAGCAGCGGCTTCCACTGCCGCTGCCGGTCGCTGGCCGGCTGCAGCCGGCCGCTGGTGAGGTCGTCAGGCCGCCCGCTGTTCTGCCGACTCGGCCTCAGCACAGTGGGCATCTGCTGTGAACAGCCCACCCCGGCGATCGTCGCAGTCAAGCGCGGCAAACCACAGCGACCGGCCATTGACGCCTTCCTCCCGGCACCAGCCAGCAGTCGTCCGACGCCGGCCCCGGAACCAACCCCGACGGCAGCGCCGGCACCAACCCGGACGGCAGCGCCGGCACCAGCCTCGCCGCCTCTTTCTCGAAGAGACGGCGCCATTCCCGCGCCGTCGGTCGACGGGGTGGCGTCGGGCGCACCGGCGCAGACGGCCAACGACCTGCTGCTGCTGCAGGGCCGGCCGGCGCTGGGCAGTCGGTTCGGGCAGCGTCAGCAGGATGCCGCGCTGCGGCAGGTGCAGGCGCAGCAGGCGCAGCAGGCGCAGCGGACGGCAGGCGGTGCCCGGCAGAGGCCGGCCGGCGGCGGCGGCCTCCTCAGACCCGCGGCTCGCGGCGGCTTCTTCAGGAACTGAGCCGGCTGCGGCGGCTGCGGCGGCTTCCTCAGGAACCGAGCCGGCTGCGTGTGCGCCACCGCGATGGTCGTGATCGCTGCCGGAAGAGCCGGGGTGGTGGCTGGTACCACCACAGCGCCACCCGGTTAGGAAGCTATTCTGTAGGCCTCAGCTGTATAGCGGGCAGCCGACCTGTAGCCACCACGAGAGCCTGCAGATTGTCCGGCAGCATAGCCCGGTGCTGGCAGTCTGATCATGTCGCCCAGTCAAACCCAGCTACTGTACTCCGACTGTGATGCCACTTCGGCGTGGACTGTGTCGTCAGGAATGCTGCAGGTGCAGGCCCGCTTCCGGTGTTTAGCACGCGATATGTCGTGTATTTGCAAACCAAAGATCTTGCTCGGTAGGTTCGAACGACCAGCAGTATGCGATCAGCAGCAAAATGCCTGCATTATGTCAACGAACTACGCATCATAGTCTGGTAACGTGCCCTCCAAAAGTCATGTCGACGTTGAAATACAGCTTCCGATTTCTAGCACAAGTTACCGCCGTACGCTTAAGCTGCTATGTTATCCAGGATGGACCGGACTCTGAGCGGGCATGAGGTTATCCCAAGGCGGAATTACCACATGGTCTGGAAGAATGACAGTTGTATATATCCGACGAGATAAGGTTGTACATAACACAGTGCGGCTTCGAGAAATGTCTTCAACATCCCAGATGAACTCTTCAGATTAGATCGCTATGTGGTTAGAGGCCGGCTAAATATAGAAAGTGGTTATTCCGATGAGACCAATGACCAATCAGAGGGCAGATCAAGTGGATGTTCTTTCAGCCTCGGAAGGCTTTTGACATGCGTTATTTTTCGGAATGATTTAGTGGCATTTACCTACACGAAAGCAATTCTTGTTCCCTGACTCCGTTCATCACATTCGAAAGGGTAGTTCAATTCAATTCAATTCCAGTTCAATTTCAGTTCAATTCCAAGACCTATTTCACCTACTTGCCACGTTAGCAAACTAGTCGAGCGAATGGTACACAACACAATAGTCTGCTGGATCACAGCAATTTGTTCGAGGATTTTCGATGCGGCTTCCGATGCCAAGCACGCACACTCGACACTATCTTTCGGCGCGTGCACGACATAGCGCGCGTTTGATGCTGCAACATGCACCACTAGCTGCATGCTTAGCCTGATGTTGCTGGCCTGTGTGCTGTGGGACACCTTTGACCGGGTCGGCGCATCGTGACCAATAGTGACAACATGGGCATCGATTCGGAGGGGGGGGGGGGGCTGGGCCCGCGAGCCGCACACCATGGCCCTGATTGCTCAACTGCTGCTGATGTTGCGTCCCGCGACTTCCCTGTCGATGTGCGGTACGGCGCGCCCAGTACAACGACGCCGCTGACTACCTGTCTGACGGCTCTGCTGGCTCCCTCTCTGACGGCTCCGCTGGCTCCCTCTCTGGCGGCTCCGCTGGCTCCCTCTCTGACGGCTCCGCTGGCTCCCTCTCTGGCGGCTCCGCTGGCTCCCTCTCTGGTGGCTCCGCTGGCTCCCTCTCTGACGGCTCCGCTGGCTCCCTCTCTGGTGGCTCCGCTGGATCCCTCAGACGGCTCCGCTGGCCCCTCTCTGGCGGCTCCGCTGGCTCCCTCTCTGGTGGCTCCGCTAGCTCCCTCAGACGGCTCCGCTGGCTCCCTCTCTGGTGGCTCCGCTGGCTCCCTCAGACGGCTCCGCTGGCCCTCTCTCTGACGGCTCCGCTGGCTCCCTCTCTGGTGCGCCCTGGCTCCCTCAGACGGCTCCGCTGGCTCCCTCAGACGGCCCCTCTGGCTCCCTCTCTGGTGGCTCCGCTGGCTCCCTCTCTGGTGGCTCCGCTGGCTCCCTCTCTGGTGGCTCCGCTGGCTCCCTCTCTGGTGGCTCCGCTGGCTCCCTCTCTGACGGCTCCGCTGGCTCCCTCTCTGACGGCTCCGCTGGCTCCCTCTCTGGTGGCCCCGCTAGCTCCCTCAGACGGCTCCGCTGGCTCCTCTCTGGTGGCTCCGCTGGCTCCCTCTTGACGGCTCCGCTGGCCCTCTCTGACGGCTCCGCTGGCTCCCTCTCTGGTGGCCCGCTGGCTCCCTCAGACGGCTCCGCTGGCTCCCTCAGACGGCCCCTCTGGCTCCCTCTCTGGTGGCTCCGCTGGCCCGGCCCGCTGCTTCGGGCCCCCTGGCCCCGGTGGATCCTCTGGCTCCCTCAGACGGCTCCGCTGGCTCCCTCAGACGGCTCCTCTGGCTCCCTCTCTGACGGCTCCGCTGGCCCTCTTTCGTGTCCGGCGGCCGGTGGTGCTCCCTGCGGGATCCTGTGTCCGCGGGACACGTGTCGACTGGCGACCGGCTGCAGTGTCCGCCATGCATGCGTTCGCGCAATCCTTCGGCAGTCCTTCGGAGATATGCCAATTGTTGTTGCTGCCATCTGTAATGCAATTTGGTGAAGTTATCGTGGCTGAAATCACCTTCGCACTGCACCTGGACGTAGACGGAGACCGAGACCGAGACCGAGACCGGGGCGTAGACGGAGACCGAGAGGACCGAGAGGGCCAGTGAGTCGACGGTTCCATCACTCTTGAGGGTAGAGGACCAGCAACGGTCTCACCCCGCGCACTTCATCGGAAAATATTTTCGTTTGATATACTTTCTAGCTATTTAATACAGGTAGGACGATTTGCCTATCATAATGCTATACGCAATTAATTTATATAATGAGTGAATACTTCAATTATGATATATGAATGCTATACTTATGACCTTTATCAATTATAGTATATTTTGGATCTTCAACACTCGCTGTCCTACCATTCTTTCCTTGCATTCGTCCATTATCCAATTTGGTACACACCCGTGGCTCTGCCTCTATTGCAACGAAATCCACCAACCGACGGAGAATGCGCTTCACACGATCTGACATTCCAAGACCGGGGCGCGAATGGGTCATGAGTGTTATGTGAAATAACGTTTTATGCAATTAAGTAGCTTTTTAAATTCCAATTGCAAGCAAAACTGGACTAAGGCCGTATGAAGAAATGTTATCACGGCTACTAAGTTAATTATTGGCATGATTGATGCATCACATACAAGTCTGACGCATGTTCGTAGCTCACGACAGGCGCAATAGACCCAAGCATACTTATTGCTTCAGTGTGCCATCTTGACTACAAAGGCATCAGTCTGAGGAATTTCGTTATGTAATGGTACTTCCTAGCTTACCTAATACCATGCGATGTTTTCCAGAACCTGAAACATATCCGAGGGACTGCCCAGTTCTTGAATATCATGTTCATGTCAAACGTTCCAAAAATTTGTCCCCGAAATAAGCGCTTTCAGATACGTAAATATGCCAACTAAGCATTGCTCAGTATTGGAATGGAATTTCATACCACAACATATTTTACATGGAACTCTCCATACCAAAGTTATACCAAGTTACACCCCGAGTATTTCCCACAATTTTTTTTCGGCGTCCAGCATTGGCCAAGTTTTGGCGAACTTAACTGACCTGCCATTACACCTGGCTGGGTTTGTTTAGTTCACTTGGCGTCACAAATAAATGTGATGCAACTGCCTTTAGCGCAAATACGGGCACAACTGCACCGGGTAGCTGCCCATGAGTGATGACGTCACGGCGGGGTAGACCGTCGGACGCAACCGACTCCGGCGGGTAAACCAACGGAAGCTTGCCTCAAGCCTGCTAAGCCTTGTTGAAGTAAGCTGAAGCTTGTCGGCATATGGTTCGGCGAACGGCACGTACTTTTTCTGGTCCGGCGGCGATGTAATCCGGCTTTGAGTGTCGTACCGGCTAAACCAAACAGTTCACACCACAGGCCCCTATACGGGGGTGACACGAACCATGTCGTGAACCATGTCGGTTCGCGACATGGTTCGTCGTGAGCACAAGCGGGCGGTGCACCAGACGCGCCATTTTGAATGAAAACAAGGGCCGTCGCGTTTCATACATCTGTGATCACAAGTACTTAAGTTCTGCCGGTTGCAGACATGTCAACTTCTTCAAGTCTACGCATCAAGTCTAGTCTCACTTCACCGAGAGCAATTTACGCATTTATTTAGTCCGGCTCTGCAAAATGCGACCACTGCTTGCAAATACAAGTGGGTGGTCAACCAACTGTGCCGTGAGTCATTTAGTTGCGCGTGGCAGTAACTTAGCTTTTCCAACACCCAGCACAAACCAACAGCACGATCCAATGAAGTTGTTCGTCAAAGCCCTTCGTTGTCAAGAAGCAGGCGCAGTGGAACGATAGTTAGGGGCCGTGGTATTTAATCAGTTACTGGCCTGAGCAGGGGTAATAGCAGATCAACAAAAATGACCAGCGACGGCGATATTAGCTCAGCGGGCCAAGGCCGTGCTCTGGCTGTTGTAGTACCGCTGGACTCAGCACGGCTGGAAACAGGACGGATGCCTGACACGTCGCCAAAGTAACAGTCGACACTTGGGCAGTACACTGCCCAAGCGTTCTGTGTGCACCTGCGGCGGCAGGTCACACTCGAACCGCACCGCGACGTTGTCTGGGACCAAACGTGAGGGCAGTCCGGAACCTAACGTGACGTGACCCTTGATCAAACGTGACGTGATCCGTGATCTAACGTGACGCAAGCCGTAACCTACCGTGACGTGACCTATGACCTAACGTGACGTAACCCGTGACCTAACATGACATAACCCGTAACCTACGGTAGGGTGATCCGTCACCTAAGGTGACATAGCAAAGGACCAAACATGACGTAACCCATGATACAACGCCGACAATTTTTGGCTGCAAATTCATTTGCCGCACTTACTGTTACCGCTCCCACACCCTTAGTTAGTTGATCACCCGTCGACCAGGTCTTACTCATCAGTGCTGTTCTCAGCCGAAAATGCACGGAGGGACAATCCAAGTAGTCCGGTTGCATCATACCTGGCTCCCTCTTCTGTGGAGCCACCTGTCGCTTAGGTAGGGCCACCTGGCGCCTGAATGGCGCCACTTTCCCTCCTGTGGCGTTACTCAATTCCTCCGTGGCGCCATCTGTTGTGGCCGGCGGGAGCCTGGTGTTCAGTGGTCGTCCGCCTCGGAGGAGGGCGCAGCGGCGGCCAGCCAACAGCGTGACTGCTGGCGCCGCTGCTGGTCGTTGTGCCGCCTGACTGACAGACCAACAGGGCACACCACCACCCGGTCGCCTGGCTCACCATCAGGGTTCACCATCAGGGGCCACCATCAGTCGGTCAACTGGACTCACTACCAGGGGTCACCACCAGGGCTCACCACCAGGGGACAACATTAGGGCGCACTACCAGGGGTCACCATCAGGGCTCACCACCAGGGCTCACCACCAGGGCTCACCACCAGGGCTCAACACCAGGGGTTACCACCGGTCTTTGAGCTGGGCTCACAGCAAGGGTCACCACCAGGGCTCACCACCAGGGCTCACCACCAGGGCTCAACACCAGGGGTCACCACCAATCTTTGAGCTAGGCTCACCACCAGGTCACCACCACAGGCCACCACCAGGGGTCACCACCAGGTCGCCACCAGGGGTCACCACCAGGGGTCACCACCAGCGGTCACCACCAGTCGGTCGGCTGGCATCACCGTTAGCGTTCATTATGCTGACAAACAATGGCAGACACAAATACACTGTCGAGTAGGAAATGTAATTGCCCGGAGGTGTCAGAATTTACCATCGAAATCAATGTTATATTTTGAAACTGAAGTTGGTTTTAGGATGGTTGCTGACGAAGACGTAGCCAGGATGGATGCCTTGCTTTTCTGTAAGATGATCCCCGATTATTACGGTGTATGCAAGAGATGACGCATTGAAAACACAAAATTATACGTCTACATGCGAAAATGTATGCACATTTGGTATCTCAAAGGCTTCATTGTAATCTGAATAATGTCGCTGATTTTTTGGTCACATGAAATTACGGATTTTGTCACGACCTCAGCAGCGGTACCGGCGAATTATGTCGAAAAACAGGTGCCTTTCTGGCATTCCATAACTTTGTTTCTGGTGGGGCTTTGTTTGGACATCTGCACTTTACTTCTGGTGAAAATTTATCAGGACATCCCTTTTGGTGCGGCTTTGTTGGGACATTTGCATTTTGTTTCTGGTGGAGCTTTGTTCGGACATCTGCACTTTAGCTCTCGTGGGAAATTGTCAGGACATCTGCATTTTGTTTCTGGTGGGCCTTGAAGGTCTTTGTTTTCACGTGAGTGCATGGAACACTTTAGCATAGTGTCATGGTGTAATGTCGTTAGGTCACTCGTTATCTTCCTCCTCCTATACATTTTCCATTCATTGTTTGACGAAGCACATCAGAAGGAGTATGCAAACTGAAGCAAGCTATTCCATTTCATGTCCATATGCTTAGTTGACCCCACCATCAATCCAGCTGGTCTAACGCCGCTTTAGAAGCACAACTGATGTGACTCTGCTGTCTGTTGTGCCTACTGATGTGACTCTACTGTCTGTTGTACATGCTGATGTGACTCTGCTGTCTGTTGTGCCTACTGATGTGACTCTACTGTCTGTTGTACATGCTGATGTGACTCTGCTGTCTGTTGTGCCTACTGATGTGACTATGCAGGACTTGGACCTCTGTTGTAGGTACAACAGACAGAGGTCTGTTGCACCTACTGATGTGACTGCTGTCTGTTATAGAACCCATAGTTTGAACCTCTTAGTTTAAAAACCTCATGTTGAAGGTCGTAATGTTCTTTATCACGTCGAAATATCGCCCGACAGTAATGTGAGCGTAAACCCATCTTAGATGTTCATGCTATGGGCTCGTATATGATTCTCACCTTACATGTAAATGTAAGGTAAGTGTGTTCATGGTGAGTCAGCGATTTCCAAAAGTTACAACATATATATATATATCATATACTCAGAACGATTTCTGTGAATTCTTGATGAATGCTTTTCAATCTGAATATCACCAAGAAATGAACGATTTGTTAAGTTCCCACCGCAAAATATCGCATAATTTTTTTCTCCACGACTCAAGGGAAGACCAATACAAGAACCAATTATAAAACTATCAAAACAACTTATTTCGTGGTAGTTCGGTAAGTAGTTTCGTGGTAGCTCGGTAAGTAGTGGTAGTAAGTAGTCGGCAAGTACTACACAGATCATGACATGTTGGTGCAATGAATGATTCGAAAAGAATTAGTTGCATGAGTACTTTTTTTATTTCAATGCATGTCCGTGCTGGTAGGTATATATACCTAGCAGATATTTTATGCATTCCTGTTCGCCAAATAGCACATTGTGATTAATGGCAAGAACCACAAGAACCACAGTGGCTTACTTCAGCTGTCTAACATTGATAAACATGCCATTCCACCTACATGCTGTACGGAATCATCTGATGTGACATTTGAGCATCAATGGATGCGTCGAAATCAGTGGATGCGTCGGCATCAACGGATGTTTGAACATTAACCCGTCTCTCCGGTCAGATCCACGCACCCCGTCTCGGGGGGGGGGGGCGAATAGTAACCCCATATAAAATGCAAACTAAGTGTCGCACGAAAACGAAACAGGTGTCATTGGAAAGCGCTCGACGAGTGGCGCCCGAGTCCACCCGAAAACAATTTCCCTCAAAAGTGACGTCACTAGGGGGCTAGATTGTCACGATTTTTCAAGACTTACATTATATTTTTGGTTCAGGAAAGTTAATTTTTGGAGATATTTAAAGAAAATAATTATTTGGAATCAGAAAAGGACAAGGAAATGGACCAGAGCAATATATTTTTTTTCCGTCCGAAAATACATTTTTTTTCTTCAAAATTGACGTTTTCAAGTTTTCTTTAATTTTCCTTTTTAATGGGTAAAGCAGACCGAGAAACGTTGTATGGGAAGTCAATTTCTTCTTATAATGAAACTTACTTTAGCCAGAATCTTCGATTTGAACTCTAATAGGCGAATATACAAAATTTATAAGTAGTCAACAAAAACGGAAAAGGAACAAAAACCATCTCGTACGTTTTGTTGCATCCCTGAGGATAAGCAAACGCTGAAAGTTTCACTAACATATCTGCATCCGTTAAAGCGTGACGACTGGTTAAACGTTTTTGAAGGTGACCTCACTTCATCTAGATTAACCCGTTGACCCTAAATGACCTGACTTCAAAAGTTTGACACGACATGCCAAATTGATATGGGAAAAGGTATGCCAAATGTCGGTGAGCTGCCGCGCCCCGTTCGTTCCCTATACGCGAAAAATCTGAGGGTACGGGGGGGAGGGGGCGGTTGAAGACCCGCCCGGTACGGCGCGGGTTAACATTGCGGACCTCCTTAGCTCACCTTCCGAGGAGTACTTTGCCTGTCGAGCTGCAGACTAGCGGCTACAGCTATAACAACATCCCAACAGATGTACCACTGTGAAGAACCAACAGGCGCAACTACAGCGACATCCCAATATATGTATTACGGTGATGCGTCAACAGACCTAACGATAGCAGGATGTCAACAGATGTACCAAGGTGACGAACGAACAGACCCAACCAGAGAGATGTTTCAACAGATATGCGTCGGTGGCGTACGAACAGAATCAACTACAACAACGTCTGAACAGATGCACAGCGATGTACTGACATGTTCATCAACTTCGCAACAGATGCACCGCGGTGCTGTACCAAGAGGCGTACAGAAGCAACGTCTCAACAGATGGATTACGATGGCGTACCAAAAGACCTACCAAACAATATACCAACGTATATATTGTGATAACGTTCCAACTGACGCACTGCAGTGACATATCGATACACGTATTATAGAAACCATCAACACGTTCCAAGATGAGCAGACATACTACAGCGGCACGAGGCACGTACGGTAGTGATCCCCGATATAACCCGAAGCAATCACCATCAGTCACTGTGACGCAACCGGAAATTCCGCTCGAGCGCCGGTAATGGGGAAGCCCCGAGTTTGTCGACTCTGGCGGGGAAAATTGTGGAGGGAGGTCGCTGTTATAGCAGACGCATCCCTCGCGTCATCGGGTTGGACCGTCACTCGCCACAGGACTGGCCGCTGATTGGCTGCCTGCGTCCGAAGCCCTGCAGTCAAGTCGGCAGCGTTTGACGAACCAGCAGCGGAGCACTGGCGCCAGTTGGGATGGCGGGAGAGGATGGGCCGCCAGCGAACGAGACAGTGGCGACATCACAGGAGAACTCTCAATGATGGAGAAGGTGTTGGAGAAGGTGCGACCAGGCTAGGGCGGCGGCTGAGGCCGGGCCCAAGCGGGCCTGATACCGCACTCCGTCTGCCCGGCGATGGCCGTGACGTCGTCGATGGCGAAGCCGGCCTGCATTCCGACGGCTTCGATGACGATGCTGGAGGCGAGGCTGGAGGCGGCGACGGCCACCTGGCCGTAGTGCCAGACGTACCGGCGGCCGGTGTGGCCGCTGCGGGCCTGCGTCACCTGCCACAGCGGCTGGGAGCCGGCGGCGGTGCCGTTGGACGAGGTGGCGTTGGCGGCGGCGCTCAGCCGCACCGACAGCCTGGCGTCCGGCTGCACGCCGCCGACGCACGTGTACCACAGGCTGAGGCACAGGCCGCGGTGGTCGGCCGGCACCGGCGGCGACGTCAGCCGGGCCGTGGCGCGCTGGTTGAACGGGTCGAAGTAGAGGTAGCCGGCGGCGACGCGGTGCGTGTGGTCGGCCAGCTGCGGCACGCCGTAGCCGGCGGCGGCCGACAGCCAGCCGTCGCCGCCGTCGCCGGTCGGCGTCCAGCCGCACGCGTCGGCGTCGAAGCGGCAGTCGAGCGGCGACACGGCGGCGCCGGCCGGCGCCGTCGCGCACGCGCCGTCGAACACGACCACGTCGTCGACGCCGAGCACGCCGCCGCCGCCGGCGGCGCCGGCGCCGCGCACGGCGTCCAGCGCCAGGCGGACGCGCGTCGCCGCCGAGAAGGCCGCCTGCGCGCGCACCCAGCCGCGCCGCTGGTGGTTGTCGAGCCGCCACAGCGGCCGGCTGGCGTTGTCGGCGCTGCCGAGCAGCAGCAGCCGCAGGCCGCCCAGCCGCGGCGCGGCGGCGCTGCGCGACGCCAGCCGCACCCAAAAGGCGACGCAGGCGCGCGGTCGGTCCGGCCCGATCGGCGGCGACACGACGCGGCCGCGCGCGCCCGCCTGGTGCTCGTAGCCGTCGACGGCGAAGCGCAGGAACGGCTCGGCGCGCGGCCGGCCGGGCGGCCCGCGCGGGACGTGGCCGCCGTCGGCGGCGCGCGACCACAGGCCCGAGTCGTCGGCGCTCCAGCCGCACAGGTCGTCGCGGAAGTCGCACGACGCGTCGTCGTCGCCCGCCGACGCCGGCACCGTCGGACACGCGCCTGCCTGCACGCGCACCGAGTCGACGGCGATGTCGCCGGCGCCCGGCTCGCCGACGCGCGCCTCCAGCTGCACCTTGAAGCGGCCGGCGGCGGCCAGCGTCACCTGGGCCAGCTGCCAGCCGAGCGGCGAGCCGGAGCCGCCGCCGACTCGCCATAGCTGGCGGGTGCGCGGCGCGCCGCCGTCGCCGCCGGCCACCTGCAGCACGCGCAGCCGGCCCACGCCGGCGCCGAACATGTTCGTGTGGAAGCGCAGGCACAGCGGCGCGTCGCGCTCGAACACGGCGCTCTCGAGGCGCGCCACGTCGCCCGGCCGCCGCGGAGGCGCCGAGTCGGCGAACGCGTAGCCGCCGATCCGGCTGAACGAGCGCGCGCTGCTCTGGTCGCGCGCGGGGCCCGTCACGCGGCGCGCGCTGCCGCGCCCCAGCCGCCAGTCGAAGTCGTCGTCGGCGGCGTTCGACCAGCGACACAGGTCGGCCTCGAAGCCGCAGTCGTCGTCGCAGGCGCCCTCCGTCAGCTGGATGTCGTCGACGGCCGCGTGGCCGCGACTGGCCAGCGGCGCCAGCGCCGGCGTCACCTCCAGCACCAGCCGGTGCCGGTAGCCGGTGTTGTACGTGATCTGGCCGTCGCGCCAGGCGCCGTCCGTGGTGTCGCGCACCTCCCACATGGTCTCCGTCACGTTCTGCTGGCGCTCCACGTACGCGCGTCCCGTCCGGTTTCCGGCTCCGCCGTCGCTGTCGGCGTGGACAGACATGCCGTGAGAGCTGTTGCCGGCGCTGCGGCTGGCGCGGGCGGCGGCCGCCTCGTCGGCGCTGCCGTCCTGTCGCCACCACTGCGTCCGGTTGAGGTAGACGGTGGGCACGTGGTCGACGCGCAGCACGCGCACGCTGTGCACGCTGGCGCCGAGCGTGTTGTAGCGGAAGCGGAGGCAGCGGCCGGCCGGCCCGGGCGGCGGCCGCTCCGGCGACGTCAGCCACGCGCTCAGGTAGAAGTCGGGCATGTACACGTCGCGGAACACGGACGCGTCGACGAACGCGTAGCCGGCGGCGGCGGTCGCCTCGCCGGCGCCGTCGGTGGCCGGTCCGCCGCGGTAGAAGGCCGACAGGGGCGAGCCGCGCTCCCAGCTGTAGTGGCGGTACGGCGCGCCGTCCGTCCGCCACCAGCACGTGGACGTGGAGAAGTCGCAGTCGGCCGGCTCGCCGTCGTCCGACTCGAGCCGGGCCGCCGGCGGACTGTCGGCGGCCGCCGCCGACCCGACCGTCGTGACCCGACCTGCCCCGTCAGCTGGGGCCGCCGACCCGACCTGACTTGCCCCGTCAGCTGGAGCCGCCGACCCGACCTGACCTGGTCCGTCAGTTGGAGCCGCCGACCCGACCTGACCTGGTCCGTCAGTTGGAGCCGTCGACCCGACCTGACCTAGCCCGTCAGCTGCAGCCGCCGATCTAACCGGATCTGGTCCGTCAGCTGAAGTCGTCGACCCGACCTGACCTAGCCCGCCGTCTTGTGCCGCCGACCTGACCTGATCTGGTCCGTCAGCTGAAGCCGTCGACCGGACCTGACCTAGCACGCCGTCTTGTGCCGCCGACCCGACCTGATCTGGTCCTTTGGCTGGTCCCTCTAATGGTGCGCGCGTCTGTTCAGCTGCAGACGTGGCCGACACGAGCTCTGCCGCGGCGACGGTGCGCCCGGTCCCGCAGACCCACAGGCACAGGGTCACAGCCGCCAGCGACCGCATCGTGCGCCGGCGCGACCTGGTCCGCCACTGACGGCGCCGCCGGCCCAGCCCCTGCGCCGGGGCGTAGCCGCGAAAAGGGCGGGTCGGCTGGCGTGTGGCCGTTGGCGGAGAAGATGCCGCCCGGGGGCGTAGCAAGCCGACAGGGGCGGAGATAGTCGGCATGGGCGGGTGTGGCCGATATTGGCGGAGATAGCTGGCAGGGATATAGCTATCCCGCAGGGGCGTAGCTAGCCGGCAGGGGCGGAGATAGTCGGCATGGGCGGGTGTGGCCGATATTGGCGGAGATAGTCGGCAGGGATATAGCTATCCCGCAGGGGCGTAGCTAGCCGGCAGGGGCGGAGATAGCCGGCAGGGGCGTAGGTAGCCGGTATGGACGGGGGTAGACGACAGCGTTGAATGTGGCCGACAGGTGTAGAGGTAGCCAACAGGGGTGGAGTAAGCCGACGGTGACTGAGGAGTGGAGGTAGCCGCCAGGAGCTACAGTGCATACGTACCGTAGCTCCTGACTACGGTAAGCTAGAGGTAGCCGCCAGAAATGAAGGTAGCCGCTAGGGGCAGAGGTAGCCGGTGGTGCACCTGTGTCAGACCTGACATACGTAGACCGCTACGAGACACGCCGTCCCGACAATGATAGCTTTGCAGGCACCCAGCGGTGGGCTCGCGGTCGTGCTGTGCTGACCCAGCGGTGGACTCACGGTCGTGCTGTGCTGACCCAGGGGTGGGCTACGATCGTGCTGTGCCGACCCAGCAGTGGCCTCACGGTCGTGCTGTCAGCTGACCCAGCGGTGGGTCCACGGTCGTGCTGTGCTGACCCAGCGGTGGGCTCACGGTCGTGCTGTGCTGACCCAGCGGTGGCCTCACGGTCGTGCTGTGGTGTTCCAGGGTCGTGCTGTGGTGTTCCAGGGTCGTGCTGTGCTGACCCAGCGGTGGGCCCACGATCGTGCTGTGCTCACCCAGCGGTGGGCTCACGGTCGTGCTGTGCTGACCCAGCGGTGGCCTCACGGTCGTGCTGTCAGCTGACCCAGCGTGTTGCTACCATCAGCCGACCCGACGACGACTCTGGAACCGCCCGCGACCTGCCCGTGCGAGCCGACCGACAGGAAAAACGCGGCGCTCCACCGTGTCCGAGTCATTGTTTTCCGTGTTGATATGGATATTTCGGCACGTGTGGCGGCGGCCTCCCCGTCCCCCGCCCGCTGGGCGTGGCCTCTGCCGGATAGAGACTCGTCAAACGGACCCGCTGGCGGGAGAGAAAGAGAGGAGAGAGAACGAGTGATGGAGCGCCGCGAGTTCCGCCGCACCGTGTCATCACCGGGCAGTGGTAGACGCCATTTACAAGGCTCCATTGTGCACCGCTGTGGTGATGTGAGGCACACCTGAATGGGAATACATGGGCTGATTGGGTCATCCCTGGAGTGTGCGGATCATTGTCTCTTTACAGGTTTGCCGGTTGATATGCTGACCTATATGGCATATACGTTCAGTAGGAAGTAGGACATACGGCACGACATACGATGGGCGTGTAGAAGGGGGGGGGTCACGCGGTGTGATTTATGGGGGACGGGGTGCACAGCGGGTTATGCAGTCAGGGCTGCGGTGGGAATATACGGTGGGCTATGCGGTGGAGAATACGATGGGTGGTTGGTTGGTTGGTTGGTTATTTGGGCTTATAGGTGCTTCGACTGCTTCAGTCATACAGCGCCAATAATACGACAGGTGGAACGGCACTTCGTCCACATTAGCCATTCGCAAGATAGCACATGCATGATAGACAACCTTACGTGGAAGGTGCTCACTCACATGGTAGAGGGCGGCCGGGAGCGGCAAATACTGGGAACGGCAGTGCGACAGAATGTCCTATCCCAGTAGTTCGCGGAGGGGCGACACGCGCTTCGGAGGCCCTTCCGCATAACGCGGTCCGGAGGGAGGGGAGCCCCTCCCTTAGGATACCGGAAACTACTGGAGCTAGAAGAACACTGGAGGGCAGATTACAGAAGTAGTGTACTCGCTACGGTATAAATGTAATGACCTCAGGTCAATATCTTCAGGAACAAATGATGTCGAGATCGATCGACACACCTCACGCCGTGCCTCTACGCCGACGATAGTTTTGTACCCTTGAACTCCCGATGACCGGGCGACCGGTTGGTCGAATTTGCACCCACACACTTCCTTTATTTACCAATGGATTTCAAATCCAAATCAAATCCAAATCAAATCCAATTCAAATCTTGCCGCTCCGGTAGCTTAAGTGGTTAGAGCGCTGTCCTGCACTGGTCTCCCCTGTACTGGCAACACAGGGCTCCAGTCGCTTCGCGCGCTCGCATTTAGCCCCCGGCCGGGAGTGTCAGTTGGCAGCTGGCCCGATAAGGCCGTGTCGGTGCATTGGCGGCACGTTAAACTTTCGGTCTAAATTCTGCCGTTGAACTGGAGTTCATGGATCGGGTGGTGGGGCCAGTATTCACACAACAAGCTCTGCTTAGCAATAGAACCCTGGTTCCTCAAGCCACCCTAGCAACAATTCGGATTATATTTATTTATTAAAAAAAGTCCTGTTATTACATGGGATGTGCTTCTCAATTTTTAACTGAGTCACAAGATATCATTGCAATATCCCTGTCCGTTTATGAGATATGGCCGTAAACAGGATGGGTGTGATTCGGTACCACCTCCACTTCTGATGTGCCTAAGTTTACCATCGACTAAATGTTGTTCGAACCTAGGTAGAGAGATGCTGTGACCGGTATAATACAACTCGTGTCTTGAGCATGTACAGTTAGCTGAAGCATTTGTGTTTTCTTCTAGTGCATCCTTCTCCTTACTAGGTTAAACAAGTTAAATATTGGGCTGCAGTCCGTTTGACCACGCAACGTAAACTGTGGTCACTATAAAATGTTCTGACACATTCTTTAATCATTTGTCCAACACTCATATTTGACCTATTACTGCATCGTGCGCTTTTGATCGTGATAATATTCCGATATCCGTTTTCAAAACCAACGTACAGAGGCTATCACAGCCTGACTTTGATTTGCGCCAACTCCTTCATAGTGGAACTGAATTTCATATATTTCATCCACTCATGAACTGTCAGTACGCATTCCAATTTTTAAAGCGATTTTTTTTCACTGCTTGGAAGTTATCTTCGAATACCGGGGAATAAAGTGAACCCGCATTGCGAGATTCACTTTGCGAATTTTCGTAAAGTCCATGTCTTTACGAAATATAAATGGCCGGAGTGTTTTACAATTGATGTTTAGCAAGCATGATGCACTGCCTGTGAACCGTAGTCGTCACGCTTTAACGGACAAAGTTATTCTAATGAAACTTTAAGCGGTTGCTTATCTTTGGGGAGGAAAGAAAACGCACTGGTGAGTTTTTTTAAATGTTTTCCTTCTTTTTTGACGAGTTTTGCATATTTAACCATGATGGTTAAAATCGAAGATTCTGGCTAAAGTAAACATTTTTATCGGTGCAAGTCGGCTTCAAACAACGTTTGCAGTTCGTTCTACCCATTACAAACATAGAAATGAAAGATAATCGAAAACCCCAAATTTGGAGTTTTTCCTTTGTGTGGGTGTGTGTGTGTGGGGGGGGGGGGTAAAGGTTGTGCCAAGATCGATTTTGCCATCCTTTTCTGATTCCAGAAGTTGTTTTGTTTCAAAATCTTCCCAAAATGAACTCCCCAGGGCCGAAAACATGACGTCAGTTATAAGACATAGACCCTAGTGACGTCTTTTTTGGTGGGGGAGTACAATATTTTGGGGGTGGTTTCTGGCCGTACTGGTCGAACGCCTTCTGATGACACCTGTTTCGTTCCAGTGCAACGTTTAGTTTGGAGATTAGATGGGGGTTGTTTTACCCCTCCCCGAGTATCTGAAAGGAAAGACGGAGAGAGCTAATAAAGTTATCACGTCTTCAGTCAATTCGAACCGTGGTACATGAGTGTGTAGCCTTTCCTTTCGTCTCAAGATAACATTGGTCCTTGTCGTCTTCAATATTTTGTCTGGGTGCTCTGCTGAAATCTTACTTGATGGATAAAACATGCTATTTTACCTCGTGTTTGTACCGGCTGGTGTGTGCATGTGTTCATAGGCTGTGATGTTCTCATTATCCATAGGTACAACTCTGTAACGTTTTCCTAGATAATGTTTCGCTGATGTGAATTCATCTATGCCGTTAAAATGTTAAAATGCACGGCCATCGATGATTGGGTACCAAACTAGCCCAAACAACGCCAAATTACAGAACGGTATCCTTGGTTCAACACCACCGCATTGATCGCCCCGTTGACAGCGACTTGCATCGATCCAAATTGGTCGCATTGCCCTGCGCAGCTTGTTCCACAGTGGCGGGCGGCGTCCCAAGCCGACGGTTCCACAGGGCTGGATCGATCTGATTGTGAACAGCACCGGAGCCACTCACCGTTCTGTCGGGTACTACAGACAGTGGCGACACATCAGGGATGTCGCACCGGAGCCACTCACCGTCCTGTCGGGTACTACAGACAGTGGCGACACATCAGGGATGTCGCACAGGAGCCACTCACCGTCCTGTCACTACAGGCAGTGGTGACACAGCAGGGGTGTCGCACCGGAGCCACTCACCGTCCTGTCACTACAGGCAGTGGGGACACAGCAGGGGTGTCGCACCGAGCCACTCACCGTCCTGTCGGGCACTACAGACAGTGGCAGGGGTGTCGCACCGGAGCCACTCACCGTCCTGTCACTACAGGCAGTGGGGACACAGCAGGGGTGTCGCACCGAGCCACTCACCGTCCTGTCGGGCACTACAGACAGTGGCGACACAGCAGGGGTGTCGCACCGAGCCACTCACCGTCCTGTCGGACACTACAGACAATGGCAGGGGTGTCGCACCGGAGCCACACCGTCCTGTCACTACAGACAGTGGCACACAGCAGGGGTGTCGCACCGGAGCCACTCACCGTCCTGTCACTACAGACAGTGGCACAAGGGGTGTCGCACCGAGCCACTCACCGTCCTGTCAGGCACTACAGACAGTGGCGACAAGCAGGGTGTCGCACCGGAGCCACTCACCGTCCTGTCACTACAGACAGTGGCGACAACAGGGTGTCGCACCGAGCCACTCACCGTCCTGTCACTACAGGCAGTGGGACACAGCAGGGTGTCGCACCGAGCCACTCACCGTCCTGTCGGACACTACAGACAGTGGCGACACAGCAGGGGTGTCGCACCGGAGCCACTCACCGTCCTGTCACTACAGACAGTGGCGACAAGGGGGTGTCGCACCGGAGCCACTCACCGTCCTGTCACTACAGACAGTGGCACACAGAGGGTGTCGCACCGGAGCCACTCACCGTCCTGTCACACTACAGACAGTGGCGACACAGCAGGGGTGTCGCACCGGAGCCACTCACCGTCCTGTCACTACAGACAGTGGCGACACAGCAGGGGTGTCGCACCGGAGCCACTCACCGTCCTGTCACACTACAGACAGTGGCGACAAGGGGTGTCGCACCGGAGCCACTCACCGTCCTGTCACATACAGACAGTGGCAAGGGTGTCGCACCGGAGCCACTCACCGTCCTGTCAAAGGGACACAGCAGGGGTGTCGCACCGAGCCACTCACCGTCCTGTCACTACAGACAGTGGCGACACAGGTCACCGGACCACCACCGTCCGCAACAGCAGGGAACCAGCACCGACCACCGTCCTGTCGGGCACTACAGACAGTGGCACACAGCAGGGGTGTCGCACCGAGCCACTCACCGTCCTGTCACACTACAGACAGTGGCGACACAGCAGGGGTGTCGCACCGGAGCCACTCACCGTCCTGTCAGGCACTACAGACAGTGGCGACACAGGGGGTGTCGCACCGAGCCACTCACCGTCCTGTCACTACAGACAGTGGCGACACACAGGGTGTCGCACCGGAGCCACTCACCGTCCTGTCGGGCACTACAGACAGTGGCGACACACAGGGGTGTCGCACCGGAGCCACTCACCGTCCTGTCACTACAGGCAGTGGCGACACACAGGGGTGTCGCACCGGAGCCACTCACCGTCCTGTCACATACAGACAGTGGCGACACAGCAGGGTGTCGCACCGGAGCCACTCACCGTCCTGTCACTACAGACAGTGGCGACACAGCAGGGGTGTCGCACCGGAGCCACTCACCGTCCTGTCGCACTACAGACAGTGGCGACACAGCAGGGGTGTCGCACCGAGCCACTCACCGTCCTGTCAGGACACTACAGACAGTGGCGACAAGCAGGGTGTCGCACCGGAGCCACTCACCGTCCTGTCACTACAGACAGTGGCGACACAGCAGGGGTGTCGCACCGAGCCACTCACCGTCCTGTCACACTACAGACAGTGGCACAAGCAGGGTGTCGCACCGAGCCACTCACCGTCCTGTCACTACAGACAGTGGCGACACAGCAGGGGTGTCGAACCGGAGCCACTCACCGTCCTGTCGGACACTACAGACAGTGGCGACACAGCAGGGGTGTCGCACCGGAGCCACTCACCGTCCTGTCGGGCACTACAGACAGTGGCGACACAGCAGGGGTGTCGCACCGGAGCCACTCACCGTCCTGTCACTACAGACAGTGGGGACACAGCAGGGGTGTCGCACCGAGCCACTCACCGTCCTGTCACTACAGACAGTGGCGACACACAGGGGTGTCGCACCGGAGCCACTCACCGTCCTGTCACTACAGACAGTGGCGACACAGCAGGGGTGTCGCACCGGAGCCACTCACCGTCCTGTCACTACAGACAGTGGCGACACAGCAGGGTGTCGCACCGGCACTCACCGTCCTGTCACTACAGACAGTGGGACACACAGGTGTCGCACGAGCACTACGTGTATAAGACAGTAGGGTACAGCCACCACCGTCCGTCAGGCACTACAGACAGTGGCAGGGTGTCGCACCGAGCCACTCACCGTCCTGTCACACTACAGACAGTGGCGACACAGCAGGGTGTCGCACCGGAGCCACTCACCGTCCTGTCGGCACTACAGACAGTGGCGACACAGCAGGGGTGTCGCACCGGAGCCACTCACCGTCCTGTCGAGGCACTACAGACAGTGGCAAAGGGGTGTCGCACCGGAGCCACTCACCGTCCTGTCGGGTACTACAGACAGTGGCGACACATCAGGGATGTCGCACCGGAGCCACTCACCGTCCTGTCACTACAGACAGTGGCGACACAGCAGGGGTGTCGCACCGGAGCCACTCACCGTCCTGTCACTACAGACAGTGGCGACAACAGGGGTGTCGCACCGGAGCCACTCACCGTCCTGTCACTACAGACAGTGGCGACAACAGGGGTGTCGCACCGGAGCCACTCACCGTCCTGTCACTACAGACAGTGGCGACACAGCAGGGTGTCGCACCGGAGCCACTCACCGTCCTGTCGGGCACTACAGACAGTGGCGACACAGCAGGGGTGTCGCACCGGAGCCACTCACCGTCCTGTCACTACAGACAGTGGCGAACAGGGGTGTCGCACCGGACCACTCACCGTCCTGTCACTACAGACAGTGGCGACACACAGGGGTGTCGCACCGGAGCCACTCACCGTCCTGTCACTACAGACAGTGGGACACAGCAGGGGTGTCGCACCGGGGCCACTCACCGTCCTGTCACTACAGACAGTGGCGACACAGCAGGGGTGTCGCACCGGAGCCACTCACCGTCCTGTCAGGCACTACAGACAGTGGCGACACAGCAGGGGTGTCGCACCGGAGCCACTCACCGTCCTGTCGGGCACTACAGACAGTGGCGACACAGCAGGGTGTCGCACCGAGCCACTCACCGTCCTGTCACTACAGGCAGTGAGTGTAGAGCACTCTTATGACTACAGACAGTGGCAGGGTGTCGCACCGAGACACTCACCGTCCTGTCGGCACTACAGACAGTGGCGACACAGCAGGGGTGTCGCACCGGAGCCACTCACCGTCCTGTCACTACAGGCAGTGGCGACACAGCAGGGGTGTCGCACCGGAGCCACTCACCGTCCTGTCACTACAGACAGTGGCAGGGGTGTCGCACCGAGCCACTCACCGTCCTGTCGGGCACTACAGACAGTGGCAGGGGTGTCGCACCGAGCCACTCACCGTCCTGTCGGGCACTACAGACAGTGGCGACACAGCAGGGGTGTCGCACCGAGCCACTCACCGTCCTGTCGGGCACTACAGACAGTGGCGACAACAGGGGTGTCGCACCGAGCCACTCACCGTCCTGTCGGGCACTACAGACAGTGGCGACAAGGGGTGTCGCACCGAGCCACTCACCGTCCTGTCGGGCACTACAGACAGTGGCGACACAGCAGGGGTGTCGAACCGAGCCACTCACCGTCCTGTCGGACACTACAGACAGTGGCGACACAGCAGGGGTGTCGCACCGGAGCCACTCACCGTCCTGTCACTACAGGCAGTGGAACAGGGTGTCGCACCGAGCCACTCACCGTCAGGCACTACAGACAGTGGCACAACAGGGGTGTCGCACCGAGCCACTCACCGTCCTGTCGGACACTACAGACAGTGGCGACACAGCAGGGGTGTCGTACCGGAGCCACTCACCGTCCTGTCACTACAGGCAGTGGGGACACAGCAGGGGTGTCGCACCGAGACACTCACCGTCCTGTCACAAGCAAGCACCACCGTCCTGTCGGGCACTACAGACAGTGGCAGGGGTGTCGCACCGGAGCCACTCACCGTCCTGTCGGACACTACAGACAGTGGCGACACAGCAGGGGTGTCGCACCGAGCCACTCACCGTCCTGTCGGGCACTACAGACAGTGGCAGGGGTGTCGAACCGAGACACTCACCGTCCTGTCGGGCACTACAGACAGTGGCAGGGGTGTCGAACCGAGCCACTCACCGTCCTGTCGGGCACTACAGACAGTGGCAGGGGTGTCGCACCGAGCCACTCACCGTCCTGTCGGACACTACAGACAGTGGCGACACAGCAGGGGTGTCGCACCGGAGCCACTCACCGTCCTGTCGGACACTACAGACAGTGGCGACACAGCAGGGGTGTCGCACCGAGCCACTCACCGTCCTGTCGGACACTACAGACAGTGGTGACACAGCAGGGATGTCGCTGTATGCAAATTAGTTGGATGGTTCAAAAGCCCGAGGATATATCATATAATGCAAGCACTCGGGGGATGCGAAACTCACATAGATAGAACAAAATGTTAGTATGCGTACGGAGCGGATATAGGAAGGAGGCGCTGGGTGTGTGTCCCCACTCTGATACAAAGATGACGCCCCTTTGACAGGGAAATAGTGTCCATATAGGGATACTTGGGGGCAAGCATCCACCTTTCGCGCGAATAAATTTTCGACCAAAGGCTTGATTACACCCCCACATCCTCTGAACACATTTTGAACCGAAGGCGTTCCTCCAGGGACTTTTACAGTGGCGTTTCTCGGATGGAATGGCTTCTGGCGGTGCCTCTCCCCCACTGAAATTCCTGGATCCACCCCTGGTATGCGTTGATCATGTATTCGTCTCATTAATTTTCCATGCAGATCTCGAGTGTGCAAAATATGAATGTATTACTGTACCAAAAGACCAGCACCAAGTAGAACTAGGAAACGAAAGGCTCTTTTGAATGCCAATAAGCAAAGTGTTTGGGAAAAGTAAAAGGCACGATGTTGCATTACCCTGGGCCCATCTTAGCGATGGCATATGGCTTGAATTCTTTTAAACGAATTCTTGCTCGGGTGGATTTATGAACCAGGGTTCTATTGCTAAGTGAAGTTTGTTGCGCAAACCCTGACCCCACCACCCGATCCATGAATTTCAGTTCAACGGCAGAATTTAGACCGAAAGCTTAACGTGCCGCCAATGCACAGACACGACCGCCCGGCAGCTCGTCCCCGGCCTTATCGGACCAGCTGCTACCTGACCCTCCCAGCCTGGGGCTAACTGTGCTCTACCCATTGGAAAAGGAAAATTATAGAAAAATTGAAAACTCAAAATTTTGAAATTTCAAAAAAATATTTTTAATTTTTTTTGGGGGCCAAACAAAATTATAGCCTTGGTTGATTTCGCTGTCCTTTTCTCATTCCAAATAAATTTTGTTTTTTGTCATACATTCCCCAAAATGAACTCCACAGAGTCAAAAACATAATGTAAGCCGTGAAAAGTCTTGAAAATCTAACCCCCTGGTGGCATAACTTTTGAGGGAGATTGTTTTGGGTGGATCCGGACCTTACTCGTCGAGCGCTTTCCGATGACGCCTCTTTCGTGTTCATGCGACGTTTAGTTTGGATATTAGAGGGGGTCTTCAACCGCCCCCCCTCCAAGACGGGGTGGGCGGATCTGACCGGAAAGACGGCGCGGGTTAATCAATGCTTCATATCTCACTTACCTGGGCTCTTAGAATGCGTCTCCCCCTGATTAGTATGATCGAAGAGCCCTAAAGCCCAAATAACTAACTAACTAGCCCCGATTAGTAAGTAAGCTCTTACGACATTTGTACTGATATGCATTTTTTTCCTTGTAATTTTAATGTAAAATAATAATGAATGTAAATAACATTAATTACAATGATATACATATATGTATGTATACACATATATATAAATATAAATGTATATATATATATATATATATATATATATATATATATATATATAATATCAATAGAAATAATAGTCGACATGTTCGTGGTCTTCCCATTGTATCAAACCGTGGACACATTTTTAAATAAAATAACTGTGACCATGTCTGCTCCAGATATCTGCTCATGAAACGACACCATAAAAGTCGGGTCAGAAAATATTTGATAGAAATATTAATTTCTGTCCAGTTGTCCATTTTTTTGTCACAGTCTGCACTGGAATGGTTGAAATCCTTGGAAACTATTTCTTTTGAGAGGGATAAAAAACGTAAGTGTGTTATAAGCAATACCAAAAGTATGCAAAGCGACTCACGTATGACGCAGTCTGCAGTAGAAGCGAAAATGTGCAGGTCCTAAAGCACCACAATTCGGCCCAATATGGTGTGCAGACACACACCTACGAGTGCTTAGAATATGTATCTTTATTTGGCATGGATCACGTTTGCACATTGTTATACAACGATAACGTAAATAGGGCTAACGGAGCAAACTTCTTATCCACGCAAGATTTCTGTATTATACAGCATCATATTTAAGTCACCCTCGTGGATGTATACATATATAATGACTGAGTTACATAGATCGTATACCTGACGAAACATTTGTCACAATACTTTGTTTCCAACAATAAATGCATCGCTAAAATGAGTTGGATAATTATTTGTGAATTATGATACCATTGGTATAGCTACACAATAGGGCATGCCCATCAGTAACAGTACGATAAAACATGGGCGCTTTTCAAAACAATCTTTTCAAAGTCCAGAGTACAATTCTTATCGAAACATACATTAGAAAATGTGAACTTTGTACACGAACAGAAGCATGGGACCACACGACACACTGCATATTTAAATCACTGTACAATCACTTCTCACTTCATAACTCAAACATGCGAGGTGACCGAAGTTCACCACTACACTCTTCCGTGCATCACTAACGATGACTCATGGGTGTGTCGGTCCTCGAACTCATGGAATTATCCCATAGCGAGGCGCACTCATTCTGGCACTCCAACCATGGCCACAATATTGCACAGTATGCTCCTATATGGTGAACTAGTGAATACACGCGCACCACGTCGTACAGCGCAGTTGTTGCCATGTGCGCCGCTCTTTGGTCCGTCAAAAACATATCATACGAGGTTTCGTGTCACGTGTCGACCGCTGCGACCGTCCGCCGTCAATAATGACCGGCGGCACACCTAGCCGCGCAGTACACTGCGGGGCTGAATGGACTTAACTATACAACGGGCTATGCTGGCGTCGGACGGTACAATACATTGGCAGCTATTGCTTCGGTAGCACGGACGGGTGAATTCTCACAAAAAGAGAGAGCCGCCCGACTGGCGTGTGAGAACAGAACGCATCTGTGTGGCCAGCGAGGCTCAGTTTGCCGTCTGCTGGAGTGTACACGGGTCAGTGACGCGTGAGTCGCCGGTTTGTCAGCCCGTGGCCATTCCCCGTCAACATGCCATTCGACCGTCCGCCAGCCATTGCTCAAGAGCAACACGACCGCCGTGCAGCAGTGGTCTGCCTCCACCGTCATAAAGCTGAGCGCGATTTCATCAAGCTAAGCGCCTGATGCATCGCAAAATCAAGAACAGATACACATCACCAGCGACGTCCAAGATGCCACTTGGACGTAATTCGTCCACCAGCTCGCTATGAAGCTAGGCGATGTTCATACTAGCTATGATCTTGCCAGCTGTAGTGTGGGAGGAGAGCCCAATGTGATCCTTCGCTCAATCCAGAAGACATGGGGAAGTGGGAGACGTCCCAGAAGACATGGCAAGTCAGCCATGGAAGAGGAAATATGAAGCATATCACACGACACCAGCGGCGCAAATCGATAGCTTTTCGGCAAACCTAATGCTGACAGCTATGCCGCCCCCAGTGGTCACATGCTGTTCAAATCTCGGACACACTTGCTCTCAAAACATCCACTGAAAATATCACCTTTGTACGCAAATGGGAGAGGGTGAACTTGGATACCCTCCGTTTTCAAATCACCGTACCGATCGCTTCTCCAAAAATGTGGAGCGTACAGGGAGTGTCTGAGAACAGAACCATCTGATGCGCCCAAACATGCGAAAGAGCCTGATGACGAGCTTCACGCGGCTCGCTGCACCAACAACGATGACCTGTGAATGGACCGGTCCTCTAACACTCGCATAGCCAGACGCGCATTCCGGCAATCAAACCTTGCCCCAGCATTGTACAGTCTACTAATACATAGTGAAATGGTGGCCGGAAGTTTGTTTCTTTTGGAGAAAGTAAAACATGTGTACGCTTACAGCAGCATATGACATGTTTAGTGATGGACACACTGATCGGCTTCAGACAACTAAACAATTTTTTGCATGGACATTTTGTACTATGTCACGATTGTTGGCCAATCGCTGCGATTTGCGATTGGCCTCCATCGGACTGTAATCGGTCATAGTTTGGCTGGAAAACTGAACAAAGCGCGATTATTGTCCACTGGGCTTGGTCGGTATGTGTGTTCGGCATGGTCAGCGTAAGGCGCCATTGATGGTGCTGGACAAGCGAGAGCTAGAAGCCGGCTACCCGCATCCGGCGATGCAGGCCTGCAATACCCGGCCGAGGATCGAAGAAGTGCGACAGAAAATCTGCTGACATCCTCCATCTGTGGATGTCCGCAGATGGAGGATCCATCTCCACCATCTTCCGATCCGTGCCCATTTCTCAACTGCGGACATTTCCCAACTGTGAACATTTCCCGACTCTGATCATTTCCAACGTGTGGATATTTTCAACCTGTGGATATTTCACAAATGTGGACGTTTTCCAACTGTGCTCTCTTGGTTGCGTGTGCGGCCATCGGCTTTGTTTCGTCCAATTGGGGCAATAATGCGGATACTAAGAAAAGCGTGCAACCGATTTCGGCACTTCGGCAGCGTATTCGAGTTTAAATTATGTGCACCATTTTGTGCGGGCGGTGTGGATTACATCCGAACGTTGGGCTAGGCGCATTTCCGGTCAGATACTAACACCTGGTTCAGGGCAGTCAACATGGCATAGGTGGCATGGTGCGTCATGGGTATCGACGTCGTATAGGTGGCACGGTGTGTCATTACTGTTTTATCTCATCCACACCTTTTCTGCTGAATGTATGTCACACATATTCACCAAGCGCCGCTCTTGCAGCGCATTGCCATCCAGTGCGGCATCCTGCAGCACATTGCCATCCAGTGCGGCATCCTGCAGCACATTGCCATCCAGTGCGGCATCCTGCAGCACATTGCCATCCAGTGCGGTATCCTGCAGCACATTACCACCCAGTGCGGCATCCTGCAGCACATTACCACCCAGTCGACTGACATCCAGTACACTGCCTATGAACAATGAGGCAGGCGCTGCATGACCAACGCAGTCGATGCGCCCCTAAATTCCAATAACCAGCCAATCAACAATGAGGCGAGCGATCTTTTGGAAATATTGCGCTGAAAGCTGGTAAGAATAGAAGGTGTGTGGCCGAGTAGCCAAGTGAGCACGCCTGTTCTTGGCGGAGTTGGACTCGCGAGTCTTATGAGCACTATCCGAGACTATTCTCGGTAGACACACACCTCCAGGCTCCAAGAAGCGTTGCTTTTGTTGTATTTCTGAGCAGAAATAATCTCCCTGAACTTTCAGCCGGGTATTTTGTACATAAAAGCATGAAAGAGATGACGGAAGAACTGAAATATAGCAGCTGACTAAATCCGAAATATGCGGACCGCAGGTAGAAAGGCATCGAAGGCTATACAACAGTCATTAAGTAATCGGACAAATGCACGTAAAACAAATGTACGCATGACAGTTGTACATATGGCAATTGTTCGTAAGCGCCAATGTACGTATGGCAAATGCACGTAAGCCAAAATGTACGCATACGTAGCAGTACGTAAGCGTAACAGTATGCAAGAGCAAATGCACGTATAGACCAATGCACGTACATTTATGCATGCATACATTTACATTGACCCACAATCGCTCGTAGGGAGTTTGCTATGTACGTATATTTGCACTAACATATATTGGCTCGTACGTACATTTACGCTTACGCACTTGTATTACGTGCATTTGTGCATACGTACATTTACGCTCCCGCACATTTGCGCTTACGTACATTTGCGCTTTCGTGCATTTGTGCTTACGTACATTTTCGCTTACGTACATTGGCGCTGGCGTACTTTTGCGCTTACTTTTACGTAAGTTTGTGCACAGGTACATTTGTGCGTAGGTATAGTTGCGCTTACGTACATTTGCGATTACGTTCATTTGCGCTTACGTTCATTGGCGCTTGCGTTCATTGGCGCTTGCGTTCATTTGCGGTTGTGTACATTTACTTACGCACTTTTATGCTACGTACATTTGCTCTTGCGTGCATGCCATGCTTAAATTTGTCATGCCTAATTTTGCACTTCTTACATCTGCGCTTGCATACATCTGCAGTACGTACTTTTGCACATATGTACATTTGCCTACGAACAATTGCGCACGTACTTTTACACATGTGTACATTTGCGTACGAACAATTGCGTACGAACACTTGCCTACGTGCATCTGCCACAAATACATTTGCCCTTACGTAAATCTTTCCCAGAATCCAGGCGTCCAGGTTCAAAAGGCGTGCCGGTTGGGTCGGTCCCGACTAGGTCCTGTAGGATCGGATCCTGGCCGTCTAGTTGGGCCGTACCCGGCCGGGCCGGGCAGGACAAGATCGGGTCGTGACGGTGGGGTCGAATCCGGCTGGGTGGAATTTCCTCGCTCACATGCTATTTTTGCATGTAAGCGGAGGTAGACTCGTTTGAGCTTCGTCAGCACCTGTAAATATTCAAACTTGCGCTTCTGAACAATTGGTTGGATGAATTTCCAGTTCTTTGAATTTATTCGGCATCATCCAAGTTCATCATCTCCTAATGAGTTGTACAGTTGATGAGCTTCGGCATGTGCGTGCAATTTTCATGGCAATAAATTTGATGCCAAAACAGAGTAGCAAGTGTGTCTGCAGTCTATCTTATGGGCTTCGTTTATCTAGAGTCCGTTCCAGGAATGCCACATATAACGCTTGAGCGGTTCGAACTTTGAGCTCGGCTGCAGCTGTCGGGTCCGTACCGACAACCAGCCAGTGTGACGTGACGAGTACACGTGTTCCCGCCGAGGGTGCCACGGAGCCGCTAGACCTTCGACTTCAGCAGGCATCACCGCTAGTTGCAGGGGCCAGCTGATGGCACTCAGCTGATGCCATCCTGATGCAGGTCAGCCAATGACACCCATCCTCGGGTCGGATCATCCGATGTCCCCTCTCAGTCGCGTTAGTGGACACAGCCAGCTGATTATCCCTCAGCCAGGTCAGCTGATTCTCCGTCGGTCGGGTCGGCTGATTCTCCCTCAGCCAGGTCAGCTCATTCTCCGCCAGTCGGGTCATCTGATGTCCCCTCTCAGCGGACACAGCCAGCTGATTTCCCCTCGGCCAGGTCAGCTGATTCTCCCTCAGCCAGGTCAGCCGATTCTCCCTCCGCCTGGCGGCTGGCGTGCTGATCGGCGCCACTGCTCAGCTCAGCTGGCGTAGTCGGGTGACGTGGTCATTTCGCTGTGCACGGACCGATGGCTTCGGAACGACGACAGCGAACGGGAACCGGTGCTGCTGACGGCCAGCCGAGCGGCGTCCGCCCCCTCGGACAACGCGTGCTCCTTCTTCAGCCTGCGGACACGACGACACGAGCTAGGAATACGGCAAGGCACATTGTTTGTTGTACACACAATCTCCAGCAGCATATTGGGCACTTTACTTTTTAGAAAAGTCGTTGGCTAAGAAACGTAAACAGAACAGGTGAACAGTTTTCCGTTCAAACAGGTAAACGGCTGTTCGAACTGCATCGATGCCCGATGGCAAAGCGACTCAGACGTGAGCGTGTGACGCAGCACAATATCTAACCACGTGCATGTGTGTGACGCAGCACATCCACATCTTAAATGCATTCAGCCCCACATGTGAAAATATGGAGAGCCTCATCAGATGTTGGGAAATTTTGCCATCAATGTTTGTGTGTGCATGAAACAGGAAGTTTTTTTTTCTTCAATTGCTTCGCTATGTAGTGTTGCATGCACGATGTGGGAACACTCTGCTTGGTGTGTTTCCATGTCGCTCGTGAACGAGCCAGCAATCAGCAAAATTCGAAATGTCAAAGAGTGTTGAAGGATAGCAACTATTCCACAGGGTGGAAACCACCTCCACATGTGGAGCTCTACCCCGCCAGTCCATCGGCAGTTCACACCCGCACACTTTTGTTCCGCGAGTCCCTCAACTTGTTTCCACCTGTACGTCTCTGTCTCAAATCTCCCGACCAGTTCACACCTGCGCATCTGTGATCCCCCAGTGCGCTTGACCATTGCACATGTGCACGGCCGCCCCACGAGCGCCCCCGCCGACTCCCACCTGTACATCTCTGCCTCGAACTGCGCCTCCCGCGCCAGCATCCTCTCACGGCCGATCTGCACCTTGACGTTGCCGGGCATGTCGGGTATGGCGTACGCCATCACGCCCGTCAGGCCGATCACGATGTGCTGCCGGTCAGCCCAGCCCGCCGCCGTCAGCGACGTCCGCCACGGGGTGCGCGTGGCCGGACCTCGACTGCCGCTGCGTTGTGGCGGCGTTTGGGGTTTGGCGGTGGGAGGTTGGAAGGTCCAGACGTGACTGGAAGAGCGCTGATGTGTCCGGCGTGGGAAGTAGTGGAAAGTCGGAAGGCCACAGGCAGGATACGTGACGGCGAAAGATGCTGACGTGCCCGGTGCGGGGTTGGCAGTGGGAGGTTGGAAGGGCACAAGTCGGAGACGTGATGACGAGGGATGCTTCTGTGTCCGGTGTGGGACGTGGTAGAAGGTTGGAAGGTCACAGGCAGGAGACATGATGGCGAGAGACGCTGGTATGTCTGGTGTGGGACGTAGTGGGAGGTTGGAGGGTCACAGGCAGGAGACATGACGGCGAGAGACGCTGGTGTGTCCGGTGTGGGACGTAGTGGGAGATGGGAGGTGGCCATCGCTGCCGTCCACGTATTGAGTGCTCCACAATGTACCAGACTCAGCTGATTTAGCGAATCGGTTCTGTTTCTATGGTGTGCAGCTGCTGCATCGCAGTACACCGTAAGCAAGTGCAGCACATCATATGTCTGCATTTAGTTGTACAACGGATGCAAGCCACCGGTGGGATTGAAAACACGTCGAACTGTGGAATTGATGGGTACTATGTACCATGTCAAATATTTATACGATGAGAAGAATACACGTCACCAGTAAATTATTTATCACATTGTGTGAGCTGTGAACTCAATTATCCACGCATTCAAATTGTGCGAGGGTTCTCAAATGTCGGCAAGAGGGACTCAGTCATACTGAATCGAACTATGAATCACATAAATCTGGGAATAAGTCAAGGTCAGATCAGGCTTCGCTGTCGATTATCAACCAGCCACCAACCGCGACCAGCCAGAGCTCACCCATTTCACATGATGTAACCAGCCAGAGCTTACCAATCTCACATGCCGCGACCAGCCAGAGGTCACGCATCTCACATGATATGACCAGTCAGAGCTCACCCATCGCACATGATATGACCAGCCAGAGCTCACCCATCTCACATGATATGACCAGCCAGAGCTCACCCATCTCACATGATATGACCAGCCAGAGCTCACCCATCTTACATGACATGACCAACCAGAGCTCACCAAGCTCGCAGACTGCGACCGGACCGAGCCGACTCACCTCAAAGACGGCAACGAAGCAGAGCCGCGCGCCGAACACGTGCCAGTACATCATGGACGTCTGGTAGGGGTGGTCGTCGTCGGGCGGCGTCCGGTAGCCGCGGTACCGACACGTGTCGAACGTGCGATTGTCGATCTTGGGGTCGGGCGCGTAGCCGGGCGGGAAGTCCGACGTGTTGAACACTGCCGACAGGGGCGGCGATGGCCGAGTGGTTAAGGTGTCGGGCTGTGGGTACCAAAGGTCTCGGGTTCGACTCTGGAGCCACTCAGGACATTTCCCAATCCCGCGGCCCGCCGGCGAAACAGTGTGGGCGGCGCCATTAGCCGTGAATGTGCATGAAGTGTGTCGTGAACCAACCAATAAACAAACGAACACTGCTGACGGCGTGGACGGGCGGTGAGTCGCCGGCAGCCTGCCGCGCTTGCCAACTCCGTGGCGGCTCCGGGGAACCGGGCGCCGCCCGGAGGTGGACGTTGGTGTGGAGGACGCAGGCGCCGGGTTTGCGTCGACGGTGGCGAGGATAGGCAGCGTGTCGTGTGAGAACACACAGTGAGTGCTCTCTTCGGTACCGAGCAGCTATTGGGGAGAGCAGTTGGAGGTATTGGGGACGCGGCAGGCTGCTTGCCGCCCAGAATTACATCGGCGGCCGTAATTGCTATTGGTTAATTGGACAAGAGAAATATAGATTGCAATGGCATAAGATGATATACTCGAAGGTACTCCAACGTTTCGGCTTTGCACCTTCATCAGGGTGACGCATGAAGCCGACACGTCACCCTGGTGAAGGCATAAAGCTGAAACGTTGGTGTACCTTTTTTTCAAATACATCATCTTGTGCCATTGTAATCTGTGGCCGTAATTGCCCACGCTGTCTCGGACGGCAGAGCACGCATCAGATAAGTACTCCGGCACGAAGACACATAAAGGACTGTTCACACCTAGCGTAATCTGGGCGCAAAAAAGACCAGCGCAATGACGGACTAGGCGTAATCCCGACGCACATGTTAAGACATGTTGCGACTTACAAGCTGAAAAACCACAGCCGATGTGGCCCCAATTCGCCGAAGATCGCCAAATATGGCAACCGCAGCTTATCCCGAGCAGTCTGTCGACCTTGCGTCAAGGCCGCTGGTGCGCCGAGCGGAAAAAGTTCAGAAAACCCAACTTTGTCCGCTCGGAAATCGCCAGCGTTTTGTCGGACTCGGCAGACAGCTGACGCAAGGCCGACGCAATGGCGGAATCGGCAGACTCATTGGGCCCATGCTAACTGTCCGCTAGCTTTGCGTCGATTCCTACAGTGCGTCGAGATTGCGCTTGGTGTGAACAGTCCTTAATGGTAATGTCATGTCTGTTCTGTGTTGGACTTTCGGCTGGTGTTCAATCTGTCACCTCTAAAGCCCGGCGGCTACGCTCGCCCGACCGGCCGACACGACCGGCCCACTGCCCAGTCACGCTCGCGCTCCAATAGTCACCCGGCCAGAGTTGCAGCGTTTGTGTCGTACACAGTTCGAACCAAAGAGCATCGTGACAATGTCAGGCACACTGCCGCAGCCGCTCACCGGACAGCGAGGCGTTGACGTAGCCGTTCAGCGTGCCCGTGTCGCTGTACTTGTACCAGTACACCAGCCTCGGAATGAAGTCGCTGGTGAAGGCGATCACGAACGCCTGGCGGAGTGCGGACAGTTCGAGTGACGTGCCGCCGTCGACAAGGCGTGTCCGATTCGCCGCCGACGTGCCAGATATGGCGCACGAAACGCGTTGTGTCGAAACACAGGACATGCTTTCTCGCCTATGGCGTATCGGCCGGCATGTTGGTTGGCCATTGGTTTGTGGTTATTGGTTATTGGTTTGTGGTTATTGGTTATTGGTTTGTGGTTATTGGTTATTGGTTTGCGGTTATTGGTTATTGGTTTCACGACACATCGACCGTTGAGTCATGTAGCGTCGCCAATCTCACGCCGACTGGTCGCGGGCGAAGAGTGGCGCCGGCAGACATGTAACGTGCTCCTTTGAATGCGGTGCAAATGACCTTTGCGGTCCGGCACGCCTGAAGAAATCACTCTCCGCCTGCCCCGCATACCGGCTGGACAACGCAGCGCTACCCTACGGCTCGGGCGGAGACGAATCGCCGCGCGTGGACCACTCACGTTGAACATGACGGCCAGGTAGGTGATGCCGCGCAGGATGCCGTACCAGGCGCCGATGTCCTGCACGCGCTGTGCCAGCGGACGTCGCACCTGCGTCACGTACTTGTAGGCGTCCAGTCGGATCTCCACCACGTTGTTGATGAGCGCGAACAGCGGCGCCAGCGGGAACGCCGCCACGAACAGGGTCACGAAGCCGTACTGGATCACTGCCGGCGGCGGCACGCACCGTCACGGACGCCGTCGCACTTCGGGTGACGGCGCACACGCATACACCGTCACGGACACCGTTTCACTGCCGGCGGCGGCACGAACCGTCGCGGACATTGCCACACTGCGGGCGACAGCACACACGCATACACCGTCACACCGTCACGGACACCGTCACGGACACCGTCACGGACACAGACACGAGGAGCACAACCAGAGTGAGAGGTTAACATATTTCACTTCCATGGAATCGCACGCTCGTGCTATTTTTGGCTAACGTCTGGTGCGAAATGTCCGACCCATGTTCGACACTGCCTCCCCGAGAGATGTGCGAAGCTGCGCTTCTGGTGACGACCTTGGGCTGGGTCACTCGCGGCACGTGCTCATCGTCGACCTCAGCCACAGGCACCGAGCGGCCCCTGTCTTGCCGGTGTGTCAGTGAGGTGCTCGGCTGAAGCCGTGTCCAGCCGTTTACAGTTTGTGCAAATCAGCTTCAGCTGTCGGCTCCAACCGTCAGAGTGGTATGAATATTTCAAGTTGAGCTGAAATGAAAGTCGAAGAAAAAAACTCGCATTGACACGTTAGCGTCACATTGGGAGAAACTGTTCATCGAAGCATGAATCTAGCGGCACGCTTCATGATGCCCAAGCAACTTGATAGAGAACTCGGTCATAATTTCAAGTCACAAAAGAATAATTGAAGGGAGGTGGCAAGAATGGTCATGCTCAAAAACACAGTGGGTAATCGCGAGGGCAGCTCTAGCAAAAATGATTTCGGGAAGTGACGTGGTGTTTGGGTGGAGAAAAAACTGTACTCGTATCCCAGATATGTATTGCATTCGGAATGCTGCGAGAAAGGAATTAGGCGAGGCCGACGTTATCGCCATCAACTGTATCTGAATGTGAATAGAATTCCTTGCCCATCAATTTTGCCTAGACTTGAACCTGCGACGTCCCATATATGGGCCGCATTGGGCGGGATGGGAGGGGAAGCCCCTCCCTTTCTTCTCCCGAACCTTGTCACAGTGATCAATATAGCTGGGCTCTTCAAGGATGGCTTCTAACAATCAAGCGCGCGCTCGGGACTGCCGGGGAGAAAATAAAATCCATCGGACGTCTAATAGAGACTTGATTGCTGCGTTTGGAGAGGCCGCCATATTCTGCCCGTGCGTTAGCATAAGTGGAGGCGTCGTATGCGCGGCTACTGTATTCATATAGACTCTGTGACTACACGGCGCTGGAAAAAACGACTTCGTCATTGGCTTTTCGCCACAATATGCCTGCAGTCTCCACGCTGATCGAATGCCGTGCGATGCTTTCGTGGAGCATGAGCCTCATAAAAACAGCCACCGCAGCGCATCCGCCGACCAAGCGTGCTAAAAATACTCCGCACGCCCGTGATTAGTCAGCGGGATGTCTAAAATGTCATTGTTTTTTTTTTAACGGCCGTTCAGACAACTTCGAGCGGGTGACAGGACAGAATCCTTCGGACGGTGCGTGCCGATTCTTCAAGGTTCGTTTCCGTCCAAGAGGCTCGGCAAGCACACTGAAGCCGTACAACTAAAGCCACGCAAACAACTGGCCAAGCCGTCCAGTGTGTAGTGATCCCCGGAACCCTCCGACGGTTGCCGAATCACGATGTCCTTCAACCCGACAATTGAGCTCACGAGCGCCAACAAGTGAGCGACAGCAGACGACCGGCCGGCCTCACCCATCTCCAGGTACTCCTCGAACAGCGAGAGCGTGGTCAGCCCCAGCAGGTCGTGGTCCTGCTCCCAGCGCGTGTACAGGTCCTTGGCCGTGTCTTCGACCTTGTTCATGGACGCTCGCACGCGCCACCAGTTCATTATTTTCCTGCAGCAAAGAGCGGGTCGTCAAAGCGCGGCCGCGTGGGGGAGCGGCGTTCACGTCGGCGATCGCCCACGCCGTCGGCGCTTTGCCACGTGTGACGTCAACGGTCAAGAACCGGCAGCCGGTGGCGTCGGCACACGCACACTCACGCCAACGAACAATGTTCATGGGCGTCCCACTGCGCCCACTGACAAATGGATGCCGTCGCCTACAGTGTGCCAAGACCAGGAAGGTGGCCAACGGGGAATGCAAAGCCGCCAATTATTATTACTTTGCTCAATCTAAAAAAAGACGAGGAGGTCACGAGTGCATATGCATGCATATGCACAGACGGACCGACGGACAGACAGACAGACAGACAGACAGACAGACAGACAGACAGACAGACAGACAGACAGTCAGACAGGCAGACAGACAGACATACACACGGGCGTATAGACAGAGACATACAGACGGGCGGATACACAGAGATACACACAGACGGGCGGATAGACAGACATACATACAGGCGGGCAGATAGACAGACAGACACAGAGACAGACACACAGACGGGGGGAAGACAGACAGACACACAGACAGACACACAGACCGGGATAGGCAGAGACCGACTGCCATACGAAGCCAAGATATTTGAATGGAGAACTATCACATTTCGGGCCAGAGCCCAGCAACTCCCACGGTAAAGTATCCAACCCTCAAACAGCACAAGGATTCACGGATAATCACCGACTATAACGGAATAGCACAACGAGGCTTACTGACAACTTAGTGACAAGCCCATGAGGTTTGCCTCCAGCAGGCCCACTGAAAGGGCTTAGGGTTCTGATGGCAACTCACTCATGCAATATTGCAGGAGAGAAAGATCGTCATGGGGTTCGAAACTCCACAGATTATCCCACTGGAAAGTCGTATCCAATTGACCGAGTCCGGAGTTTCATTATGACGACAGGGAACTCTTCTGACAACGAAATTGCGTATTGTTACAGTGCATATGCCGCTTTCGATATATAAATGTTATCATCTGTAGTGCTACGGGCGGCACTAGTGCATGCACGCGATGGACCGCTCAATGCATTCCATTTGCTGCAATATTTCATGTTGCTGGATAAATATTGGCCAATATTCACGGACGTACACAGGGGGCGAACCGTGCACGTGACTTACCCCCCTTCCTTGCGCACCCTCTCGCCTGCGCTATGCCTCTGTGGAGCCATATTCGGCGAGGAATATCGAGCGGCCGACTGCCTTCGTACAGCAACGCTCCCAACGGGCAATTACTCCGACGACTCCCTCACTTCGTGGAACGCACATGAGGAAGGTGCACTCGGCGCTAATCAATATCGCTTGGATAGTGGATTGGTCAAGAGATCAGATTAGTCAATAAGAAGAATCTGTCCACAGACCGGCTTGGAAGCTGCCGGAAGCATCGCAAATGCTATCATTAGCAGCTTTCTGCGAAGGAAGTATGATCACATGCCCTCTCTCCCTCTCTTCTCTCCTTGCTTTCCACTCTTCCCACACGACAGTCATGCTTCCCGGACTCACGGCAGTAGGATCTCGATGAAGTTGCTAAAGATCTGCTTGCCGATCATGATGATGGACAGCTGGATGCAAAGTTCAAACAGGCACCCGGCTGGGTCGCACACGTCCGCCTGGGTTTTGTTCAGCACGTTTTTGTCGTATCCCTTTTGGCCGGGGTACGTATAGAAGCGATTCTGTCGATAGGGAGTCACGTCACCGGAACGCTAAGTGTTGTATGCGATGATACAAGCTATCGAATGCTAAAGGGAAGTATCTGTGAAAATCAATCAAGAGAACACAACGGCGACCATAAAGAACGCCGATTCGACCTTCCCATGGGCAGACCTAACTGGGGCTGAGGTCCCGTGGGCAGACGTCACTGGGGAAGAGGCCCCGTGGGCTCAGGTCATGAGGCATGCCAGTGCATCCTTCCCTCGAGGTGCCATGGGCCCAAGGGCTTGAGCGTACGGTTACTTTTTGGCACCTTCATTTGTGCCTTTCACTTCGTATCAGTTGGTTACTGTCGTCATAGTACTTCGTCAATGTTACAATTCTGCCATCGTTTATGTACAGTTCTGCCATCGTTTATGTACAGTTCTGCCATTGTTCATGTCCCAATTCTCTTATCGTTATGTCCAAATCCTGTCACCGTTATGCAACAATTGTGCCATCTTTTATACCCGAATTCTGCTATCGTTCATGCTTAAATTCTACCGTCATTGATGCCCGAATTTTTATCGTTTATGTCCCAATTCTGCCATCGTTTGTGTTCCAGTTCTGCTAACTTTTTTTCCCAATTCTGCCGTCGTTAACATCACAATTTTGTCATCGTTCATGTGCCAGTTCTGCAATCGTCTATGTCACAATTTTGCCATCGTTTGTTCCCAATTCTTCAGTCGTCTATGTCCCAACTTTGCAATCGTTACGTTCCAATTCTGTCATCACTTATGTTCCAATTGTGTCATCACTTATGTTCCAATTCTGCCATCATTTATCACCGCGTCGCGTCACGTTTGATCTGTGCTTACGTCATTCGTATGGCCAACGTATGTTGGTTCCAAGTGTTCTTACGCTATTGCTGTAATGGACAAGTTCAAGACCGGCCCATGGAAGCTATAATGCCCAAGTGAAGCGCGCGAACTACGCACACATGTTAACTGCGTCGTAGTGCGAGAATGAAGGCCACATGAAGAGGCCGCAAGCTTCCATGGAGAAGTTGCGCACATTCACGTAGATACGCATCAATTGCTATCCAGCTTTCCGCACTGCTTGCAAGGGGATCGCGACAGGACTGCGATTTCAACTGAGAACGAAACTTTAACGACGATCCGACTGAGAACGACACTTCAGCGACGACACTACTGAGAACGACACTTCAGCAGTGATACGACTGAGAACGACACTTCAGCGGCGACACGACTGAGAACGACACTTCAGCAGTGACACGACTGAGAACGACACTTCAGCGGCGACACGACTGAGAACGACACTTCAGCGGCGACACGACTGAGAACGACACTTCAGCGGCGACACGACTGAGAACGACACTTCAGCGGCGACACGACTGAGAACGACACTTCAGCGGCGACACGACTGAGAACGACAACTTCAGCGGCGACACGACTGAGAACGACACTTCAGCGGCGACACGACTGAGAACGACACTTCAGCGGCGACACGACTGAGAACGACACTTCAGCGGCGACACGACTGAGAACGACACTTCAGCAGTGACACGACTGAGAACGACACTTCAGCAGTGACACGACTGAGAACGACACTTCAGCAGTGATACGACTGATAACGACACTTCAGCAGTGACACGACTGAAAACGACACTTCAGTGGCGACACGACTGAGAACGACACTTCAGTGGCGACACGACTGAGAACGACACTTTACCGGCGACACGACTGAGAACGACACTTCAGCGACGATACGACTGAGAACGACACTTCAGCAGTGACACGACTGAGAACGACACTTCAGGGGAGACACGACTGAGAACGACACTTCAGCGGCGACACGACTAAAAACTTCAGCGGCGACACGACTGAGAACGACACTTCAGCGGCGACACGACTGAGAACGACACTTCAGCAGTCACGACACTGAAAACGATACTTCAGCGACGATACGACTGAGAACGACACTTCAGCAGTGACACGACTGAGAACGACACTTCAGCAGTGACACGACTGAGAACGACACTTCAGCAGTCGATACGACTGAGAACGACACTTCAGCAGTGACACGACTGAGAACGACACTTCAGTGGCGACACGACTGAGAACGACACTTCAGTGGCGACACGACTGAGAACGACACTTCAGCGGCGACACGACTGAGAACGACACTTCAGCGGCGACACGACTGAGAACGACACTTCATACCGGCGACACGACTGAGAACGACACTTCAGTGGCGACACGACTGAGAACGACACTTCAGTGGCGACACGACTGAGAACGACACTTCAGCGGCGACACGACTGAGAACGACACTTCAGCGGCGACACGACTGAGAACGACACTTCAGCGGCGACACGACTGAGAACGACACTTCAGCGGCGACACGACTGAGAACGACACTTCAGCGGCGACACGACTGAGAACGACACTTCAGCAGTGACACGACTGAGAACGACACTTCAGCGGCGACACGACTGAGAACGACACTTCAGCGGCGCCTCGACTGAGAACGACACTTCAGCGGCGACACGACTGAGAACGACACTTCAGCGGCGCCTCGACTGAGAACGACACTTCAGCGGCGACACGACTGAGAACGACACTTCAGCAGAACGACTGAGAACGACACTTCAGCGGCGACACGACTGAGAACGACACTTCAGCGGCGACACGACTGAGAACGACACTTCAGCACACACTGAAAACGACACTTTAGCGGCGATACGACTGAGAACGACACTTCAGCAGTGACACGACTGAGAACGACACTTTACCGGCGACACGACTGAGAACGACACTTCAGCGGCGACACGACTGAGAACGACACTTCAGCGGCGCCTCGACTGAGAACGACACTTCAGTGGCGACACGACTGAGAACGACACTTCAGCGGCGACACGACTGAGAACGACACTTTACCGGCGACACGACTGAGAACGACACTTCAACGGCGCCTCGACTGAGAACGACACTTCAGCGGCGACACGACTGAGAACGACACTTCAGCGACGACACGACTGATAACGACACTCCAGTGGCGCCTCGACTGAGAACGACACTTCAGCGGCGACACGAGCTGCAATACGACATTACTTCTACACCAAAAACTTCGACCTAGTTTACTTCGAGACGACACGACTGCAACTGCAGCTGCTGCGAGAAAACATTGCTGCCACAAGACAAATCGGCGGCAGTATATTACTGCCACAGTCAAAACTTCGACCGAATTTACTGCGACAGGAAGCGAATACAAATACTATTCCGTTTATTTATTCCGATACGATTTTTTAAAGAGTTAATTACGCGACGAGTGCATTCCTATACTATGACTGCGACAATAGAGCACAACATGGTCGATGCGGAAGAAAACTGACTGCCACTGTATTGCGCCAATATACGACCGGGCATGTGAGCTGGGTCACCAAGATTTACAGATGCCTCAACGCTTAAAACAGACGGATGTTTGATCGCCGAAACCCCACAGATACTGGACAACGTAGATCCCGTGAGTGCCCAATGTGCATCACCTATTTAATATGTACGACTCACAAGATCGTCCGATGTTCCATTTGTCATAGTGGACGACCATGCATTTTCCAATGATAAGCGGACCATTTGTCTGGCCCGTTGTCCACAACGTACCCGCCCAGGGCAATTCAATGACAAGCACATGTGCCGATCGAAGCTCCAAGGCGGCCCGAACAAACAAGTGTCGCGCCTGAAGTGTGCGCGACACACGCAACACCGCAGCACCACTTCCTAAGTGATTACTAGCTGACTCACCATCGGCGCCCGTCAAAAAAAGACAGCCTGCTGTAGCTGCGCAGCTCCATACGGTAGAGGCGGATTAAGGGGCTCGGGGCGTCAGTTGACCCCTGACAAAATTATAGGGTGTCAAGACAATTTTTGTAACATCACTTCCTCTGCTGGCCTATTTGTGGGGCAGAGAACCAAACGAACGTCCAAAGTAGTAATTTTCATGGCAATAACCATACATGTCTATATCAATCAAATATCAAATATCAAATATCGGCTCTCATATCAAAGTTTGATTTAAACCAGCATTCCATAAGTATGCTGTATTACCTATCAGAAGATATATACCCGGGTAGAAGACCCTGCAAATGGCATTAATAGATGGCTGAGAATGCAGCATTAATCAACGCGAATATAATATATGTCACAAGTCTTCTTAATACTTACTTATTGTTATATCAGATTATACACTATGCATGCCAGCCAAGAAAATTATTATCAAATATATGGAACAAAAATGTCACATTGGTTCAAATCGCAATCACGTATTCGCTGAGAAATGCTTTATAATAGTTATGACATGACGATATGCAGATGGACATTTGAACTGACTTTGAACTGTCTTAACGAACGAGGCACGATTGCGGGTCGAGTACAACACAAAACGGCGTTCTATTCACCTAGATGCATATATATCATGACTCAAGTTGATATATTCGGCTGTTTCGATGTTAACCCGAAAACCCGTGCAAGGAATATATTAACCCCCTTTTGCGCTGTGTGAGTTGCGACGAATGTCTACGACTCGATCTAGATGGTCCATGCTCAGTTACGTAAATCGGCCGTTCTGCGGCTCTGCATGACCCTAAATGAAGGTAGTCTACTTTAAGCGACACCTTTCAGGGGTCGTTTAAAGACCGCTTTCACACGGATCGCCTGCGTAGCTCTGGGGATTCTTTATCGGCCTGAGGCACGCCGTAAACGCCGAGCCCTGTCCACCAGTGTGAGCCAAAGCCGACCCAGTGGCCTGCAGGTCCGGCCCGGGGCCCTCTCCATTGGCTTATTATTATTATTTTTATTCCAGGATCAGAACACTCTCCGTCCGGCCAAAGTCTCCTCCATCAAAAGGTTGTGCCTCCTCTATTATGCAAGGACCTAGGGTGCGGTTTCGGTCCCCTTCACCGGCCCAGGCGCTCTTCGTACCGGCTCTGGGCCCTCTCTGATGGTCCGGTATCCTCGAGCAGCTAGGAGCCGTCTTGTTGTTACACGGGTTATCCTTAACGATACAGGGCCTCCTCTGTCAGGCCTGAGGCTCTCTTTCAACAGCTTGGGCCCCCTCCAGCGGACCAGAGACCCTTGTACGTCTTGGGCCTCATCCACCGGCAAAGTGCCCTTTTTGACGGCCCGAGGTCCTCTCCGAAAACTAGGACCCCTCTGTCGTATCGGGGTCCCACTTTGACGACCCAGCACCTTTTCTGGCAAGTTGTAGGCCAACTTTTAAACGCCTTCTCCGTCTGGTGATTGGCTCGGGATCCTCTCCGTCAGCCCAGGGACTCTTCCAACGGTTCGAAATCCTCTCCATCGATCTAGAAGCCCTTCACGTTAGTCCGGCCAAAGTCCTGCAACATCCTATTGAGAGCACTCCCCGAGGGCACTTGAAGTCATCGTCATTGGCCCCTGACCCTTTCCGTCGGCCCGGGATTTCATTCTGTCGGTCCAAGGGCCCCCTGAAGTGACGCCTCGAGGGGTCCTTGCGGGCCTTTCAGGGTGATCGTCTGGAGCCCCCTCCGATTCCCCTGGGGCGGCTGCCCCCTTCCCCCTTGGATATGCCACTGCATATATGATTAGTAGGGTGGTTTTCTCACCGACTTCGTGGAAGGCCAGCAGGCATCGAAGCTTATTCCTTCATACACACTGTGGGCCCAAGCAGTTATCACGTTCTTGTAGGTATTTAACTGCAATTACCACGTCTGCTTACCTTGAAGAACGCAATGTACACCAGTGACGAGTAATAGTTGACAAACTGGAAGAAGAACATCTTGAATGTGAAGCTATCTTCGTACTCAGTTTGGGTTCGCGGATTCTCCAGATTCGTCAGCCAGACAGCAACCTTTCGATAGACCTGAAGCGGTCCACCTTTGTAAACACAGCTTGACGCATGTCAATCGTGCCCACTACTGGAACCCATCAACCGCTGCAGGTCAGCGCTGAGGAACAACACACAGCGGCAGGTCAGCGCAGGACAACACAGCGGCAGGTCAACCAAAACAACACCAGGTCAACCAGGCAGCACAGAGGAGGTCAGCGCTGAGGAACAACACGCAGCGGGAAGTCAGCGCTGAAGAACAACATGCAGAGGTAGGTCAGCGATGAGACACAACACACAGAGGCAGATTAGCGTTGAGGCTGAACACACAGAGTCAGCATCAAAACCGACTGCAATTGGCAGGTAGCGTATAGCTGATGAGATCCCCATATACCACTTTCGCCAGTCATCAATGTCGTGGGGAGAAGGGATCTGACATGGCCGCCATATCTTTGCCCACTACACTACAGTCACCATACGGTATGGACCACACCACAGTCACCATACGATGTGGACCATGCTATAGTCACCATGCGATGTGGGCCACACTATAGTTACCATACGGCGTGGGCCATACCGTAGTCACCATACTGCGTGTGTCACACTACAATCACCATACGGCGTGGACCATACCACAGTCACAATGCGATGTGGGCCACACTATGGTCACCATACGGCGTGGGCCCTACCTCAGTCATCATACGGCGTGGGCCCCACCTCAGTCATCATACAGTGTGAGCCACACTACTGTCACTTTACAGTCTCATTTAGGTAGCACTCGACGACTATACGATTAAAACTATACGACCATAATCTGGCCTTGGCGAAGGCTACGCGACCAACTGCAGGTATGGGATCGCACTTCGTTGAATACATTTCCAAAATGGTTAATCTTAGGTTCACCACTCGGCATTGAATGATTTGTGTGGATTAAGACATTATTAGGTTAGCTCCAACTGATTCAATATTTTTTAGGGAAAGGGTGGGGTCTGGGTCGAGCGAGCTTAGCCGCGCTGTACAGCGCGTAGCCAGCCATCGCAGTGCCCAGGCTCAGGGCTAAGCGCGTTACTTTTTCAACCAAGTGTACCTATGAACTAAATGTAATGGCAATTCGCTTCGAGCAGTGGGTTCAAACAACTGAGTACTTCCCCTAACGCACAGGCACACTTTTTGTTCCCTTGCTTGAAAGGAATACTTTTACGAAGGCGGTGCAACTGACCACTATATATACGGCACAGCTCAAAGATCACAATCCCCTTCCCCCATCAGCAAAATGTTGTCATGTGAGGACACCGTGCTATGCACCTGCGTGCGCGCGTAATCGTGAGCGTTGGGACGTGTGATTAGTTATTTGCCTGTGGCCACTACAACATATGCATAATTCTGACACCTGCTCTCACGAACAGCCGAGCTCGGTTAGTTCGCGTTCGACCGTTGCCGAGAATAGACACAAATTATCACTTCGCTTAATCGATTCAGCGGCCCTCCGTTTCTGTCCTGCCGTTTTCATACGGATGCTCGGTTTGTTGCAGACACTGGAGCGATAGTGCAGTGCCAGTATGCGGACTGTCACTGACTGGACGAGGGCGACGCTCGTGCCTGTGGCAGCCGGATGTGTGAGCTGCTCGCAATGTCGGTCGCTGCGGGCCGACATCAGCCCGGCTTTACGGATCATACCTGGTTGATGATGACGACGATGACCACGTTGAGGACACGGAGGGTATCTGGTTCATGATGATGATGATGATGGCCGGGTTTGGGACATATGCCGTACATGTCCATGATGATGATGCTGATGACTAAGTTGAGTATCATATCTGGTTCATGATGACGATGATGGTCTGGCTAAGGACACGGACCGTACCTGGTTCAGGATGACGATGATAATGACCTGGTTGAGGCCGTATACCGTACATGTTCATGGTTATGGTGATGATGACTAATTTAAGTATCGTACCTGATTTAGGATGACGATGATGACCAGGTTGAGGGTGGCCGCCGTCATAGAGGTAATGATTTTGGCCTGCTTCAGCCAGAACATGTCTCCGGTGGACTGGAAGAACGTCATCACGGCCAGCCGATACACGATGACGCTGAACACGGCCGCGATGACCAGCGCCAGCTGACAACAGGTCAGGTCGCAGGTCAGCGGGAGTGGGGCAAGGGAGCAGTCAGTCTGGGGACAGACCATGTCGCTGGTCAGGAGATCTGGTCAGCAGTTAGAGGTTAGATGTCGGACTGGGGGCTCGGACCAAAGCCTAGGAGCGAATGATCAAGACGAGGGTCAAAGTTTGGCCGCAGGTCAAGGAGCATAGTTCACGATAGCGATCACCTGCCGAGGACCAGGCTGATGGGAAGCGATGAGAGTTGCGCGTGAACGAAGAAGGAGTCTCCTGGGTCCTGCCTACAAACGGATCCTCATCTACAGGTATCCAGCACCGCTGATACCGACCATAGATCTCCCGATACTATTGACCGGATATGGATGCGGAATTTTGAACTTATGAAAACAGAAGCTGAAGGGTTTAACGACTCTAACCCCGTCACGAAGAACACTTGGTACTCTAGCAATCCTTAGTCTTTGCATCTGTTTAGGGTGGAATATCAAATGTCAAGCTGGCGCCCGACGATGACGGAGGTTTGGTGCTGCTGATTTGAGGTGAAAGGTTTTATCTGAGGGTTTGGATGCCAGAATTTGGTGAATCAAGGAGACCTACATATTGCAATGTTAGGTACAGGTCGGGCATGTTGTTATCGGATGCACGATGTTGTTGTTGTTATCGATAGCGTTCACAATTGCAAGGACAGGACACTGAAATAATAATCGATGCTAACACGGAGTTTGATAGCAACACTGGCCAGACAGTGGATATTGATATTCGGTTGAATACTATCTCACCATGAAGATAATGATGGTCCCTGATGCAACCATGCGCCACAACTTGCCGACGATACTCATGTACGCCTCTTGCTCCTTGGTGACTGGATTGAAACGAAACGACGTGGCCTGGCGACATAGAGCAGCGTCACACCGCGTCCACACACGGCAGCGCAGCGTCAACACACGTAATTGCACGTGTGAATAAATAAACAAGGCACGCTAATAGTTCTGTGTGTGCACGCTATCAAGCCCGAGTGCCGTGGAACCGTTCGGCATGGACGCAGGCCGGGCATGGAGTTCGGGGCAGGGAGGCGAGTCAAGGGGCGGGGATGGCCGAGTGGTTAAGGTGTCGGGCTGTGGGTACCAAAGGTCCCTGGTTCGACTCCAGCGCCACTCAGGACATTTCCCAATCCCGCGGCCCACCGGCGAAACAGTGTGGGCGGCGCCATTAGCCGTGAACGTGCATGAAGTGTGTCGTGAGCCGACCAATAAACAAACAAGGAGGCGAGTCAAGCCACAGGACCGGCCTGGAAGTTCTTCCACTTCCTTGGAAGTGGAAGTGTTTTAGGCCGACTCTTTTTATGGCTGACTGTTGTGATTGGCTGACTATTGGCTACGATCGGAGAAACTTGGGCGACACGCCCGACCAGACCCCCCTCCCCAGATAATACGTCCATCCATTGAGGAACATAAACACTTTCTCAGCTAAATTAATTTGCTTACTATTATGGCATAAATTAATGTATTTTAAGCAACATTCCCTTAAGAAAGTCCAGAGGCATCAACAAGTATTCATTCTTTCACTAACAGTGCTATTTTGAGACGTATAGCGCGTACTATATCGTAACTTTTACTCTCAACTTTGCATATTTAACATGACCAGTGAACATATAAAATTGAACTCGTAAAGCTGTACCTGTACTTCCGTGCCAAAAATATGCTTTTAAGAAACACACAATGTTTTGCGCACGGGCGACAGCCAAAACGACGTACGCCTACGACCGGGACCGCGGAAGAAAAATTGGCCACGTGGGCACCAAAACAATCCAGGGAAACAAGTAGTGACGCCAACAGATCCAGATGGCTACTTTATCATCCCATATATCGATGAAACCCGGACAGAGAAAATAAATTCCATCGCAAGTAAGTTATTTTCAGCTTGTAGGTGTCCTGGAAAGCAAATGCCACCCTGAGACGTTCCCTTGTCACGGTTGCCACCTCTAAATCCATGCGCCCCTCTAGCAGTCATGCATGTAATACCGGCAACATCTGGAGTGGTGCATCAACTGGAGTGATATCTCCAGCGTTATATCAACTAAAGTGACATCAACTGGAGCTGGAGTGGTTCATCAACTGAAGTGACATCTGGAGCGATATATCGACTGGAGTGAAATTTTGAGTGGTGCATCAACTGAAGTGACATCTGGACCGTTATATCAGTGACATCTGGAGTGGTGCATCAACTGAAGTGACATCTGGACCGCTATATCAGTGACATCTGGAGTGGTGTATCAACTGAAGTGACATCTGGAGCGGTGAATCAACTGAAGCCACATATAGAGCGGTCCACAACTGAAGCTATATCTAGAGCGTTGTATGAATTGAAGTGGTGACATGTTATTCAAACATCGTAACTGCTCCACAGCATCTGCAAGTGAATCACACCTGGTCCAGACGTGCATCCGAAGGCTCGCAAGAAGGTTCACCCAGCATGATTGATGCATGCTGAGTGAATCATGTACACATTTGCTCAAAGTCTTTTGTTGGATCGTAAGCAAAAATACATGACTACGTGGCTTGTGAGCTGAATGTAAGTGCAAAATGGTTAGAGCAATTTGTGCGAATCCATGGGCAAGTTACCAACATTAAAAAAGAAGGGGAACCAGGGTGTGCTCGAATCTAGAAAGGACCCCCTCTCCGTACCAGCTTGAACTCCTCCAGAAAGGTCGCCCTCTCCGTATCCGCCTAAAAGACCGTCCACTCGGTACCTTCCTGAACTCCTCCAGAAAGGTCGCCCTCTCCGCACCTGTCTGGACTCCTCTAAAAAGCGTCCTCTCCATACCAGCATGGTCTCCAGATTTCCTGAACGCTATTGCATAAGCATCGGGTCTAATGTGGTCGCTAGTGTGCCAATATCGGATGTCGCCCACCTGTTCCACCAGCATCCGCCGGGAGTTGGTGGAAGGAATACACGTCCGTACAATATTAACACAATATGGTTTGATGATTAATTGTGTGAATATACGCAGCAGATTCTGCTGAGAAATCGTGCAGGAAGCTCATTCCTGCATTCGTCGAAGCCGATCCTGCACGCAGCTGTCCTTCAGGGAAGGTCGCTCAGTTGTTGTACGCCATCTTCGTCAGCGAGATGGGCCGGCATCTTCCAGACGCGACTGCCGGGCAGTTTGCGGACCCCACCCAAATATTGGTGTGTGGTCCAAGGACGAGTGGAGCGTCACGACACCTACTGCTGAAGGTGTATTGGCTAAGCTGTACATAAGTCTACGTTAACACCACCGAAACGCTGATGGCTGCACTCAGCACACGTCCTCTGTTGCGAGTGCGCCCAGTGTGACCTTCAGACTTTGCAGCGCTGTCTACATTGGTCAGTGGGCTCAACAGCCTAGGTCTCACTATCGATCAAGGCGTGACATTCCAGAGTCGTGTTGACATGCAGTAGGCATGTGCACTGGTGTGCATATGACGCTGCACCAAGCGCAACATACAGCGTATAGCAATGTATGAGATATGTAGCTGTGGAAGTACTGGTTCTCGCCCAGTCGAAGCAATCTACCGAAATTGCGACAAGGGCCTCTGAAGTAATTACTACTGCTGTAATTAGCCTGCGTTGATGTGACGTTTCAGAATTAATCTTCATTGTAATATCGAAAGGTCTTCAAAGTATGGAACAACGTAGGAGGCCATTTGTTTTTCCATCCTATTCGTGGCGTAAATTGCAACGAAATCGATTAACTTGACAAGACTCTCTTTGACAAAGAAATGCACATAGTGATGCAATGCAATCCACTTAGTACCCGATGGATGTTTGCCAGGGACAGGCAAACCGGCGCTGTTTTGGGTCGAGAATCGGCCTGGTATAGTCCACGTAAACAGGGTACAGTGTGAGCTGTCAGCGCCTCCACTGTCGGCCTCGGAATGGTAGGCGACACAAGTCGACGGCCGTGGACAGTCGCGGCACCGACCCACGCTGGTGGTCGGAGCTGCGGCTGCAGTGCGAGCTGCCGGGCGGCCGTGGACGACCCGACCTCACCTGAACCTCGAACTCTGGCCGTGCGTCCTCCTCGTCCTCGTAGTTGGCCAGGTCCCACTCCCAGGCTATCACCGCCTGACGTCGCTTCCACAGCTCCAAGAACATGGTAGCTGTCGGCGGGGTGGTCACGTCAGAACGTGGGTGGAGTTTGTTGTTCACTGACTGAACGACAACTATTTGTCTTTGAGCGTAGCTGTTCGTGTGTTCCTCTCGGCGTATTGGACCCAGTCATGTGGAATCAAGAGTCATAACGACTTTCTTTGTATCGGAGGAGCAATATATTCGCAGTAAATATATGTTTCGCCATGAGCATGAAAAGCCGACAAGAAACTTACAATATTCAACAACATTTCATAAAACTGCATAATAGATCCACAAATGTGTCAAAATGTCGAATAATTATCCCTGGTTCGAGGAAAAGGGGACCAGCACTTCCATATCTAGGCACTTAAATACATAACCACAAAGTGGACGTTTCCCATTGATGAAGATGCGACATTATGGCAGGCCGATTACTGTCTTAAAGTCGCAAAATATGGGCGTGTGAATCTCGACACACGGCCATATCTTCTGCCATCTCTCTCTCTCTCTCTCTCTCTCTCTCTCTCTCTCTCTCTCTCTCTCTCTCTCTCTCTCTCTCTCTCTCTCTCTCTCTCTCTCTCTCTCTCTCTCTCTCTCTCTCTCTCTCTCTCTCTCTCTCTCTCTCTCTCTCTCTCTCTCTCTCTCTCTCTCTCTCTCTCTCTCTCTCTCTCTCTCTCTCTCTCTCTCTCTCTCTCTCTCTCTCTCTCTCTTTCTCTCTCTCTCTCTCTATCTCTTTCTCTCTCTCTATACGTATATATGTATATATTTATATACATATATACATATATGCATATATATACACACACATATATATATATATATATATATATATATATATATATATATATATATACAGATTGTCGAAGCCAGTCAGGTCACTCACCCCAAAAGGCCATGAAGATTGAGAAGAAGACAGTGGCTGGATTGTCGAACAGGTACGTGACCTTGGAGAAAAAGCACGAGTCCTTGAGGTTCCAATACTCGCAGACTTTATGGCACATTGGACACATCGTGATGTTGCTGTTGCATATCTCCACGCTGAAAATGCACACAAAAACAGCTCATATGCCTGGCAGCTAGCAGAATATCTTCATCTATCCACTGCAAGATCAATTAGCTGACATATGCATTCAGAAAGTTAAAAGCTATTATGCAAAAAGAAATGTCCCAACTTGGCTGCCTAATGTGAATACATTTGGCATAGATTGGCTGTCTGAAAGCCAAGTTTAGAGTGCACGAGGCATGCAATTAGAGCCCCATTGATTTAAACAGACCTCTTGCTTTAGAGAGACCCATAGACGTAGATAGATACATAGGGTTGGACAGCCATGGCTGACATCTACGAAGTTAGGAACTTCAGAATGTGTTCAGGGCGAACATATTTTTGAAGTTGATTAATATAACGGTCAAAATCGTATATCAGTGGGTGCCCAGACATTGCGGCTGTTCATGATCGAAAATTAAATCGCACCCACGCAAGGTATACTCATCAGTAATTATGTATATCACATGGACCCACATCAAACCTCACATGGTCATATGCCCAACACCATATGCGTCGAGTGCCATATCACATCAAATTGCTACGTTTGATTTCACACAAAAACTAAGACACGACAATTCATAGTCGCTGGTTCGCTTCCACTATCGTGAGAGCCGCGCAAAATTTCCTTCAATTACTTATAGTGTGCAGAAGCACCACGTTGACGAAGCCAATAATTAGACAGGCGGCGTTTTCAGCTCTTACGCACATATGCTCAGAGGTCCACCGACAGCCAATGCAGCGTTCTGAGGTCACGATAGCGGCACGCACCTCGGATTGTAAGTCTCGTCGTGGTTCATCATGATGAGGCCGATGATGAAGACGAAGACGCCGACGACGGCGGCCGGCACCAGCATTGTCGTATAGAAGCCCAGCCATGCGAAGTACAAACCGATCTTGTCGCCGAAGTACTTCCGAACAAGCCAGAGCGGCTGCTTCTTGTGCATGCACTTTGGCCGTCCCCACTCCAGATATAACAACTGCAACGGGAGGCGTGTCGTCCCCACTTCAGATACAACAACTGCAACGGGAAGTGTGTCGTCCCCACTTCAGATACGACAACTGCAACGGGAGGTGTGTCGTCCCCACTCCAGATACGACAACTGCAACGGGAGGTGTGTCGTCCCCACTCCAGATACGACAACTGCAACGGAAGGTGTGCCGTCCCCACTCCAGATACCACAACTGCAACGGGAGGTGTGCCGTCCCCACTCCAGATACCACAACTGCAACGGTGAGCCTGTCGTCTCAAGTCCAGATACAACTGCGACGGGAAACCTGTCGTTCCCACTCCAGATACAAATGCAACAGCAATTCTGTTCTAATGCGTGGCAGCTTAGCTCCATGAGAAGCAGCCAGCGGTGGATTCAGAATCTCCTGAGTGGAACTTAAATGTTCCGAGTATTTCGGTACACTAATCAAAATAACAAATTTCGTTGCTTTTCCTCGCACCAACTTTAGTTTTATTTTTGGTGCACTGACAACTTGTTCCAGAAAACCGGAGAGCTATGCACTGCCATAAATTAGCACCTAGACTATTAACCCGTCCCGTCTCGGGGGTCCTTCAAACGCCCCCTCAGGTTTTTCGCGGATAGCGGACGAACTGCGCGGGGCAGCGCACCCAAATTTGGCATACCTTTTTCCACATAAATTTGTCATGCTGATTCAAAAATTTTAGTTCAGGTCATCTAGGGTCAACGAATTAGTCAAGGTCAAGTGAGGTCACCTCCAAACAAGTTCAACCAGTCGTCACGCTTTAACGGATACGGATATTTTAATGAAACTTTCAGTGTTTGCTTATCTATCTTTACGGATGCAACAAAACGTACGAGTGAAATGTTTCACTTTTTCCGTTTTTGACTACATATAAGTTTTGCCTATTTGTCAACTAGCAGTTCAAATACAGAATTCTGGCTAAAGTAAGCATTTGTTATTTGGGCAAGTTGACTTCCAACAACATTTCTCGGCCTGCTTTACCCATTGGAAAAGGAAAATTAAATAAAACTTGAAAACTCAAAATTTTGACATTTTGACAAAAATATTTTATTTTTGGAGGGCCAACAAAAAATTATAGCCCTGGTCGATTTCGCAGTCCTTTTCTTATTCCAAATAAATTGTTTTTTTTCTTCTTCATATGTCCTCAAAATTAACTCCCCAGAGCCAAAAACATAATGTAAGTTGTGAAAAGTGAAAATCTAGCCCCCCTGGTGACGTCACTTTGGGGGATAATTGTTTTGGAGGGCGGACCCGGACCCTACCCGTCGAGCGCTTTCCGATGACACCTCTTTCGTTTTCGTGTGATGCTTAGTTTGGATTTTAGAGGGGGGTCTTCAACCGCCCCCTCCCCCCCCCCGAGACGGGGTGGGAGAATTTGGCAGGAAAGACGGCGCGGGTTAATATTCATTATTGCGCTTCATCAAAGCGTGCTTCCGATCGCATTTGGCGACAAAGTGTTCAAAGGCGACTTTAATCTCATGCAAGCTATTCTTGATGCAAAGCATATCAATATGCTCCTAAGTTCATAGCGCCCAAACTTGCCTGTTTGTGGAGACATTTCGTGACCAGAGACCAGTTGGGCAATACGAAAAAAAAACACATTGCCACATTTAATAACGTCGGATGGCGGCAACATGTAGTGTTTCACCAGTGTAGACAGTACACAGTGGTATAAATTTGATCGGATAAATGCAATATACCTGGTATGTACAATAAACAGCAGCAGAACGAATGCAGATTAGCTAGCAATGGAGATTAGCCGACAATGAAGATCGGCTGACCATGAAAATCAGCTGACTATGAAGACCAGCTGACAGCGAAGATCAGCTGACAATGAGAACCAGCTGAGAATGAAGAACAGCTGATAGTGAAGATCGGCTGACAATGAAGACCAGCTAACAGTGAAGGGCAGCTGACAATGAAGAACAACTGACAGTGAAGATCGGCTGACAATGAAGATCAGCTGACAGTGTAGATCAGCTGACAATGAGGACCAGCCGACCGGCGCTGCCACTGACCTGTCGGTCGTTGAGCGGCTCGGAGGTCAGCGTCGCGCGGTTGGCCTTGTAGGTGCCGTCGTGCAGCGGGAAGGCGGCCACGAAGCTGCCGTTGCTCAGCAGTCGGCTGATGCCGATCTTGGAGTGGTCGTGCTGCCGCGACGAGTCCGAGTAGCGGGTCCTGATCAGGATCTGCCAGACGATCTGCGAACGCTGCGCGGCCGTGAAGAATGTCTCCCGGCTCTTGATGACAAACCTGCCGCGAAAATCGGACCGTGCTGATGTGTGCGTGCGCGCGCGCGCGTGCGTACGCACGCATACGCACGTGTGTGTGTGTGTGTGTGTGTGTGTGTGTGTGTGTGTGTGTGTGTGTGTGTGTGTGTGTGTGTGTGTGTGTGTGTGTGTGTGTGTGTTGTGTGTGTGTGTGTGTGTGTGTGTGTGTGTGTGTGTGTGTGTGTGTGTGTGTGTGTGTGTGTGTGTGTGTGTGTGTGTGTGTGTGTGTGTGTGTGTGTGTGTGTGTGTGTGTGTGTGTGTGTGTGTGTGTGTGTGTGTGTGTGTGTGTGTGTGTGTGTGTGTGTGTGTGTGTGTGTGTGTGTGTGTGTGTGTGTGTGTGTGTACTTGTGTGCTTGTGTGTGGTCGAGTGACTAAACAGGCTGCTCACTCTCGAGCAGGAGCGATGTGGCAGTCTCGGGTTAGAGCCCAGGAATTGCACCACTCGGGTCAGCACTGCTTTGGTCACAATATGGTTATAGGCAATCTTTTGTATGTCAGCTGGGTGTTAACGCATACTTTGCGATTAACGCAAAGCATGCGTTAATCGCACGACTGGTGTTAATCGTACGGTGCAATGACCTTTATATCATTTAGTGCCTGAGTGTAATGACCTCCATAGAGGCAAGCCATCCGGTATTCGTTCATCACTACTGCACTGCCATATTTATATATTGTATTCTACATGGATATAACATTTATGCTATTTGAAATACGTGGGATAACATTATTAAATCACTCGCGAGTGGAACATTTTACTTGTGGTATAATACATTGTCGAAACAGAATGGCGTAAAGGAAAGAAACCTAATTGATCATCACATTTTGCCTTTGGTCGTGCAATGTTTGAGAAGCTAATTATTTTCCAAATCATCCTTTGATTGCGCAAGCTATTTATTCAGTGCCATTAGCGTTCCATGAAAAACCGATTTGGAGCATTCATTCCAAGCACCAGTTCAATTTTATTCCAGAATGTGTAGCGTTCCCCCTACTTCGCAAAATGTGGCACTGTCGTCAGGCTGTACGCATCCGCCACTGAGCCTACCACCAGTTGACCGGTCTGAGCGTCACCAGACCTGCGCCCCTCGTGAACAGACATGAGACATAAAGACATGAAGACATAAAAGGTTAGTGCAACTACGAGCCACAAGGGCCCTTCTTGGATGCACTCTGCACACTGAACCAGTTGCCCACCAAATCAGTTGATGAGCCCTCCCTGTAATACTGAAAAGCAAGCCCTCTATTCTTATAATGATTATCTATGCTGCTTTTAAAGATGTTCAATGTGCTGCTACTGACAATGTTTTCTGGTAGCTGGTTCCAGTGTGGGCGCGACGGTCATCAACCGGCGTGAGGGGCGGCGGTCACCAGCAGGCGACCTACTGGTGCTGGTGACCTGGTGCTGGCGACCTACTGGTGCTCTCTGTGACGGTTGAAGCCGGCCGTGAAGTACTCCGGCTCGGGCGGGATCAGGTTGGTGTCGTAGCTGAACGGGTTGCCGCCGAAGCTGGTGCAGCACGGCGGACTTTTGCACTCGTCGACGTCGTCCTCCTGAAAGAGATTGATGTCAGTCGCCGATTCTGTGATTGACCATGTCACCAAGCTTGGTCAGAAATGAAGGATCGGAAGTGCAACTGGCCGTGCTTATATATTATATATTGATATATATATATATATATATATATATATATATATATATATATATATATATATATATATATATATATACATATGTACATATATATGTATGTTTAGGTCAATGGATTACCTCTATATTCCAACCAAATATCAAATTGTTGGCAAAAGTCCACACAATTCGGAATTACTTCTAAACTGATGTAGGTGTGATGTCTACATGAGCATAAAATAATTATCGTGACGTCTTACTCCACTGCAGGTCATGGGGTGCATAGAACGTCCAGCACAGACGCATAGGTAGGATGTGAGGTCAGGACAAGATCGCGAATTTGGGGTATGCCGAACATCCAGCACAGACATATTTGAGATGTAAAATCAGATCAAGTCGGGAACTTGGTGTATAGAGACCATCCAGCACAAACACATAGGCAAGATGCGATGGCAGCTCATCGCATCTTGTAATGCCCACATGAATATCTGGAAATTCCAGCTTCTGTTTATCTGATAAACAGCCATACGCTGAATCCAGATGCATGATTGGAAATGGTCATTGAGCACTTCCAAAAGACAAACAACACCTGATACAATGTAATTTTTTGTGTTATTTATTTTCGTCCTCGAACGTTTGTTTCATCACCGACAGTGCTGGCACCCCGTTGGATCAAAACAGAGCCGGCATGGCCAGATCGCTGCCTGGCGCGAAATATCGATTCGTGACCGCACACCTTGGCGGCAAGGACGACTTCTGAGCAGCCGGCCGAGGCTGGTTACGTCCTTTATCAAGTGACAACGCATCACTTTCTACATCCGTGCAACTATGTAATGCTAATAGTCCGTAATCATCTCCACGGCAAGTAATATTTCTCATTCACAATCACTCCCATTAATGAGGTCAGCTCAGTGACATTATACCGCGGACCTCAAATGGCCGGGAATTATTCATGCGTGCTGATTGCAACTCATTCGTCATGGTGCTTAGTGCCATGTTTAGGTTCATCGTAAATAACGGAAATGGGGTCAGAAACTCTTCTGTGAATATTTAACTTTATGAACCGAAGCCGTAAAGTATTCCTGGTTCTTAGCGAAACGTTTAGGATGAACATGCCCAGTACCCAACGCCTTCGGCGGATTAATATACAGTCTATCATGCTTTCTGAAGTAATGCAGACTATATAAAGAGTAAATTTCGAACGAAGTTCAAAATGCATACATTTTGTTCTCCCAACTTGACATTTCACCTGGCACAACAGATAAATCACTGACCGCAAAAGGTCACGCTGTATGATAATAATGGCACCTGGTAGTTAGGTATGTAGTGGCATTGACATATGTTTGTGCGATGATTTAGTTAGCCGATATTTAGCAGATAGACTGAGCTGTCCTATCAGCCACGCCGGGAAACTGATAAAAATGTTCATAATCAAACATGAAGGGCATGGTGGTGGGTGTAATTATAATAGAAATTTCCATAATTATTCATGGTATTGCTATCTGGGTCTCCGGGAACACAATCATATTCCAAACTGCTTGGTGCTCACACTTTGCGGCAATGTATGCAACTGATGTGAAATATATATATATATATATATATATATATATATATATATAAATATATTTTTTTTTTTTTTTTTATTTATATATATATATATATTTATTTTTTTTTTTTTTATATAAAAATATATATATATATATATATATATAAATATATATATATATATAAACCCAGACCTGCGAATATTTAGATGCTTGTTTGCTTGCCATAATACCAATTGAGATTCATAACATACTCTGTTATTATACATCTAATAGTGTTTACACGGCCTTGCGGACAACTTAAAATGAGGATCGCTTTATAATATGGTAGATAACAAGCTGAATGTAGCAATGATGACGACCATGAGTGAAAATCGCCCCCATGAGCCGTATGGACGTCGCGACAACGTCTGCAGGTCGCTACAACTTAGCAGTGTCTGCAGGTACTGCCACTGTGGCGCCACCTCCTGTCGATGGGAAAACAGCGTGCAGGAAGTCATTTATCACCCCACCAACATTTCACCGGCTCACCAACAGCTTACCGGCTTACTTACAGCTTACCAACCCACCGGTAGGTCACCAGCTCACCAGCATTTTACCGGCTCACCAACAGCTAACCAGGAGGCTAACAGGTCGCCAGGTCACCAGCAGTTCACCAGCTCACCAACAGTGGATCATGCCACCAAACGTTTACCGACTCACCAGCAGTTCGCCTGGTAGTTCACGAGCACATCACCAATTCACCAGCGCCTCACCAGTTCACCGGCACCTCACCAGTTCACCAGCACCTCTGCAGTTTACCAGCACCTCACCAAGAGTTTACCTGGTCACCAATCCTGTCCACATCGTGACCAAACATCATGCACTCTGTTATGCTCGACCCCCACATCAATGGAACACAATTAGGCTTCTTCATAACTGGTAAAATTGGTAACCGGACAAATGTACGTAAAGCAAATGCACGTATGACAGATGTACATGAGTGCAAATGTGCGTAAGCGCAAATGTACGTAAACGCAGATGTATGTAAGGCCAAATGTACGTAGGCACAATTGCAATATGGCAATTGTACGTATGCACAAATGTACGTATGTGCAAACGTACGTATGCGCAAATGTACGTAAGAGCAAATGTACATATGACATCTACACCTAACAAAATGTGTTTAAACGCAAGGGCACATACGTCTAAATGTACGTACATTGGCTCAAGAGTACACATTTACGTTTAGTTACTCTTGCGCTTACGTACATTTGCGATTACGTACTTTTGCCCTTACGTGCATTTGCTCTTTCGTACATTTGTCCTGTAATCGTAGAATTAGGTGCGTGCTCTGGTCATCTGCTGTAAGCGCGATTTTGCATATTCAACCACCTGGCTAAGTACACCGGGATACCTGATATATTCAATGATCTTGGGTAATATACCACATGCTGAAATATAATATCAAATAGCTTAGTTGTGTGAGGTATTTTGATAAGTAATGGAGCGTGAAATATATATTGATATCCAAAAGAACGCTTTACAGGTCGTCGAATTTTCCCTTTCTCTTTCCAGTTCACCAATTTTCAACGTAATTTCAGATCTGGCAGCACCAAACTGGCGTATCGACCTGACCACCCCCTTCGCCGAATAACGACACATCGGTGTCATTTCTGAGCCTGGCCAGCGCATGTGCAATCAGAGCGCCCGTAATTTCGAGGTGAAACTGAAGACATATGCTAGATACCGGCTGCCTTCGGTAGAGGGTAGTGCAAGGCACCATGGAGAAGCCGAGCGGCCGAAGGTAGCGCAGAGCACCATGGAGCTGGATGAGCCGGTCGGTGAAGGGTAGCGCAGAGCACCATGAAGTTGAAGAAGCCTGGCGGCCGATGGCATCGCAGGACACCATTGAGTTGGGGAAGCCGGGTAGCCGATGGTAGCGCGGAGCACCATGGAGAAACTGGGCGGCTGGTGGCAGCACAAAGCTCCATTGAGTTTGAGAAACCTGGCGGTCGGTAGTAGCGCAGAGAACCATGGATGAGCCGGGTAGCCGGTGGTAGCGCAGATCACCATGGAGAAGTCGAGCGGCCGAGGGCTGCGCAGAGCACCGTGGAGTTGGAGAAGCCGGTCGGCCACGGGTAGTGCAGAGCTCCATAGAGTTGGACAAGCCGAGTGGTCAAGGTAGCACAGAGAGCCATGGAAGAGCCAGGCGACCGAGTGTAGCGCAGAGCACCATGGATAAGCCGAGCGCATATAATGCATAACGCATCCGACACACAATGCATTCTTGATTCCAGCGCCGAGGGTGGTGATGGGTGAGCGGCGTCTGCACTGCTGGCCATGGTGGAGCCGTACATGGATCATGGTCCCCACGATGGAGGAAGGTGCACGCGCATGTGTGGAGCTATTGTCTACTTGGAGGTGCTGCAGATCCGCAATGCCTCCCACCCCCGCCTCATGAATGGGCGTTCGGTCTGACATCCAATGAGGTTTTATTCGCATTTGGAATACACTACAAGTATGTTGGGTAATGAAGGTCATCATTGCTGTCCTACAATGTGTTCGTTTCCAATCTTCGCCCGTGTCTTGATGGTTTGTTGCCGTGACTGCCAGTACCGTTCTCCATAAATCTCCCTGAGGTTAGATGCGAACTTTAGTGGATAACTAAACCAAGATGTGTTTCTCATAGAAAGATGTATGATCTTGCCACAGTTACAAAATACCATTTTTATTTCAGGTTCTCATTTCCGGTGTACACAACATCGGTTAAACGGATGATGGATAAATTGATCTACAGAAAGCGTTGTGAAAAGCTGTCTTGTCTTATGGTGAGTGTTACTGGATGTCCTTGGTGTGGGTGGGGTGCACTGCATCCATCTTAACGTGCTTTGCGTTCCCCGTATGGACGTTATACAATGGGAATTTTGTATCTGATAGAGTTTTTCTCTGACAGCACCCAAGGTGATGTTTATCCTGCCAATTAGCCATATACACGTCGTTCATGACATTCATTCGTCAATTCTTATTCTTCATGACAATTCAAACAAGACATTTCGAGAGCATTAGAGGGCCCTTCGAGAGCAAGCTGGATTGCCAATGTAGTCGATGCGCCCCTAAACCCTTCCTTCGAGAGCAAAGGTTAAGATCAGAGGTGAGTGCTTATTCACGCCGGCATATTAAGAGATTATTCGGCTCATGAACGATAGGCCAAGGTATCTTAAGGACATATTAAGGCTCATTAGAGCCAGATGAAGGTCCATTAGTAGCCTATCAAGGCTCATGAACGCCAGATCCAGGTTCATTAGGAACATATCAAGGCTCATTGGTACCAGGACAGGGCCAATAAAAGGCCCAATTCGGGCTCATTAGCGCCAGATCAGGGTTCATTAGGAACATATCAAGGCTCATTAGCGCCAGATCAGGGTCCATTAAGGACATATCAAAGCTCATTTGGACCAGGACAGGGCCAATAAAGGCCAAATCGGGGCATATTGACGCCAGATCAGGGTCCACTACTGCATGTCATGGCTCATTGACGCCAGATTCGGGGTGGATAACTTCATAATATGGCTGAGTAATGTCAGCTATGGGCCCAGTAAAGTCAGGTAAGGGATGAGTAGCGTTCGCCATGGGCTGAGTAGCGTCAGTGAGGGGCAGAGTAACGTCAGCCTGATGCTGCAGTAGCGTCAGCTAAGGACTGGACAACTTCGGATTGGAACAGAGTAACGTCAGCTGAGGGCTACGCGGCTTCAGTTTTGGGCTGAATGTCATCAGATAGGAGCTTAGTAACGTTAGCTAGGGGATGTAGCGTTAGTAAGGGAATGAGCAACGTTAGATATGGTCTGAACAGCATTAGATCGGAGATGAGTAACGCTCAATAAGAGCTGAGTAGTGTTAGATCCGGGCTGAGTAATATTAGATATCGGCTGAGTAACGTTAGATAAAGGCTAGGTACGTCAGGTGGTGGCTGAGTAACGTCAGATCAAGTATTGACGTTACCATATGGGAGCCTATTGAAAATGTGGGCGAAGCATGTTATTAGAATGTACTTCCCGACATCGACACATGCATTATAAGGCATGTGTCGCATTATAAGTCACCCGCTTCCGTGCTGCAAATCGCGTAACAATAAATAGCGTTGCCAAATCGTGACCTACCTCGGACCACTGTAAATCAGCATAGTTGAAGGTTCCTCGTATTGTTATCGGAAAGTCAGCCCGGCAACTCGTAACGGAAGCGTTCCATCGAAGTCAGGGCATCGACACAGACTAGTGGGCGGGGAGGGGAGGGCATTGACGACTAGTCGAGGCATCGGCACTGACTAGTGGGGGCATTGACACCGACTAGCGGGGCATTGACACCGACTAATCGGGCATTAACACCGAGTAAACTAGCCATTGGCGGGAAGTCAGGGTATTGGCACCGACTAGTCAGGCATTAACACCGAGTAAACTAGCCATTGGCGGGAAGTCAGGGTATTGGCACCGACTAGTCGAGACATTGGTAGCCTGCCGCTGGTTCGCCCACTGGATGTATCTCATCCAACTTCTCTTCAAAGTTAACATTCCGCTCTATATTCAATCAAATGCACATGTCATTTAGCCTCTTTTAAAAACAGAACTTTTATCAGAACATTTCCCCCGATTCCAGCTGGCGCCTCGCTTTGAAAGTCATGCATTTATTGATTATGATTCCTCATTAGGTCATACATGCAGCATGCACCTCCATCATATCATGCATGCATGCACATGCATCTGATCTACACCATGATCCTGATCTACCGTACATCTCCCTTATTGAAAGTGCTTCAGCTTGCTTGATTTACTTCCATTCTTTGCTCTGGAACTTTCTCATGTGTAAATGTATTTGTCAGGGCTTGCCCCATGGGCAATGTCTAACTACATTCATGAAAACAAATCTGGGTACTCTACACTAGATGATGTCCAAAAGACTACACCAAGCCACAGACTAACGCAAAGTGTAAATTACGGAATTCCTCCTGAAAAATTGCTCGCACACGCGTTATTTACGACGCTCTTGCACAAACGTTCTAATCTCTGGAGGAGTGGCACTTGCATGTCATCACAATCGGCTGAACGAATCATTCGCGGGAATAAGTTGTCCTTGGCTCGATCAAACAATCATCCGAAGTCCACCAGAGTGCCCATCAGGAGCTGTTTTCATGCTGGAAAAAACGAATGAGAAGCATGCGGAAAGCGTGACCTTTGGTAACTACCTTGTCAGGTGGTTCGTGTTCCCCCACTTCACGTTGGGTTGCTCGGCTGCTACTTGTTCTTTAGCTCGTGAATTGCTGTATCTTCTTTACGTATTATGTATGGTGCAAAGCACCTTCATCGTATTTCGCAATGTACGTGTTGTTCCAATATACTCACGAACATAACATGAAATATGACAAATAAAACTAACTATTGTGTACCAAATTTCTGGTCAGAACATAACAGGGAAACACCTATGCAAGTTGCATAGCATTTCGCTGTTTCTGGCAATTTTAATCATGCAATATTTCAAATCATGCATTAGCCCATTTTACTTCCTTGAGATTGTTTTAACTGGTGAACAAGATTTGCAAAAAAATGAAATTGTAGGAATTTTAGTTGCGGCCCAAGAGTACCAACAAATATGTCATAATATATTGTTGGCTGCATTATACAGGTGTCTATGCGTGTATGTGTGCCTCACTCTGACAAAAATGTTATCAGCTTGAAGTGTAAAAAGGAAAAGTGTGAGCCTCGTGCGCATGCTCTGATAAAGAATACAGCATCAAGAATGTCCGTTTGTTTTAGCACATCCAACATTCCATTCCACCACATCGCGCATGCAACGGAAAGGTAGCAGCTCAGCGGAGTTCTAGGGGTACGGATGTGGTACATGACAACAGTGCATGTTCATCTATAAAGTGGTCTATAATGATCACCTTGATATCAATGCTATGCGTTATGTGGTGGTCATTTAAAGAAGTGCATGGATCGTATGTCTGTGTCATTAAAATGCATGCACATTCTGATTTAAGAACAATAATTGAGCAAGAATGACTCTGGAACTTTTCAGATGTTCACGCAATTGTATTGTGCCGCTAAATTAGCTTGAAATGGAACGCTTTCCGTTTTGCAACATAGGCAGTTCAATAACGTTTTCCTTGGTGCGTTTTTGATACAGGCAAGTGCGGGAAGGCTTGTTATTTGAGTTCTTCATTGATGACGAACACACAATATGTTCACCCTTGTATTAAATACATAGTTTTATATATTGGACTTCTGGCCCAAGAGTGCGTGAGGTGGGGTATTCATACTAAATTCGTATGGTATGAATGTGATGTCACTGCTACATCATTTTGACCATATTTTAAGATCAACCGAGGTAGGTGCGAGGTAATCGTCAGCAAACAAGGCTAAATCTGCCGAAATATAGCAGCAAAGAACAGGCGACAGGGGTGCCTTGCGATACGCCGACGCTCCGATGAAAACAGATAATGTACAAGATGAGCGTGACATGCCGTATTGCGACAAATGATAACATTTTCAGGTGAAATAACACCACATATAACACGAGTACAGGCCCAATTTGGGCTACAACCCGTGCGAACACCAGGAGAATAAATATGACGACGGCGCTACCCCGACACAGCGAGCCGCCCATTGGACAACAGCAAGAGAAACAGGCTCACTTACCCACGCGTTGTTCACCACCACAAACTTCTGCAATGACACAGCAACTGGTGAGGTGCGCTAGACCCCCGGGGCTCAGTATCGGGGAGGGGGGGGGGTCGGCTATGGGACGAAAAATCCATAGCAAACGGGCTGGTGCGCGCTACCACAGCACAGTCGTCTCGAACGGTTGCGCAACGGAACGCGACGTTCGAGAACTGGGATCGAGGCCCGACTGCGCGATGGCTTTAACGGGGCCGGGTGTTTATATTTAGTGCTACAAGACGCATGCTTGGTCATTTGAGCTCGAAACATGAGTTCACAAATACGATGGCACTGAGGAATGAATTAATGCGGTATGCAAGGCATGCATTCATCAAATTAGGCGGCTGGTTTTTAATGATACGACATCAAAAGATCGGTTGATGATGACTTTCGTGCACGTCGCAGCAGGAGGGAGGGGAGGGGGTCTGGGTAGCCAGTTGGAAGTATTGCTATTAAGACATGATTAAAAAAGTGAATGACCATTACCTTTTTTTTGGCAATTACGATTGTAATCGGCCGATCCCAATGCCACTAGCATCCACGATAGGTGGTATTAGAGAACCAGCGACTGACTGGCGGATCCTACCGCTGCTTAAGACGCAATCGCTTCGTTGCACTTGAAATTACCTTCCAAACAGCTAGTGCTTCGACAGGGCTTCAGAGGGGCGGGCATACATTGTAATGTAGGCTAGCGGTGCGGGAGGAGTATGTCAGGCTTGCTAGCGGTGCTGTCAGGCTTTGCGGTGCTGTTGAACCGCACGCTTGCTTGAAATCGGTGGCTTTGTTTGCTTGTTTTTTACGGATCATGGCGCAGGCGAGGAGGCCTGCCTCTCTTACCTTGATAGGCATTTTCAGATTCATGACTTCGGCATATCTGGTGAGGACATCCCAAGGAGAGTGCACCTTCAAGTAGTATGTCTTGCCATCACTGGAATGCTGAATACAGAGCATGCAACACGTCAGCTAGGTGTAAGCCACTCCACTCTAGCTCGCTAGGTGAAAAGTTTCTTTGGAAATGATTAGAGTGGCTCGCGTTAGTTATGCATCCGAAAAATAAACTATTGTGAAAGAGAACAGCTTGAAACAGCCATCTTGGTTAAAAGGGCGGAACACAGATACGTTGTGTGTACAATTGGCGCCATCAGTATATTAGGAGACATGGCACCTGTCCACGTTTGTCCTGCATCAGGGATACGCCGGCAGCAAAGTCATTGGTCACCTGCGGAACACTACCGGTCAGACTGCCCGCCAGCCGGGTACTGCTACGGCCACTAAACTGAAGGCAACAGTAGAGCCGGCAACTATGAACTACTACATGAACGTGACCAATTGTATGACGGATTTGTAATACCCAGCCCGTCATGTTCTCTCCCACCCCAGCCTCAGGTTATACACAATGCAAAGCCAGACAGCAGAATAGCGGCCGGGCCAAAGCTGTGGTCGGGTGAAGAGGCTTGGTTGTCACGATCTGTGTGTAGCAGGGACGCGTTCAGGGTGTTTTAATGGGTTCCCAATTCGCACTTTTAAGAGGTGTAAACACCGCTATACAATTTGTTTCTCAGGCATGCAAAATGGCACAGTAGAAGCTCTTACAAAATGACACAGTATAATCTGTTGCAAGATGGCACAGTAGAAGCCACTGCAGAATCTGAGAGCTAGATACATTTAATGAGTTTGACGTTTCGATGGAGGGATAGGAATGAGATACTATGGCACATCTAGTTCATTTCCGATGTCATTGGGTTACACAATTTTCAGTGATAATATTGATTAAAAAACAGTCTTGGAATCTTGGAAATTTGTCCCACAAAAATCAACCGTTCTATATTTTTGTACTCAAATTGATCCGAGTGTGCAAGCATATGGTTTTCATTTGGTTGCACTTATTGGCTAAACTGTGGTGTGCAACGATTTACCTCATGGCTCAAAGTTGAATTAGGTTTGTATTCTATGTGAATTTTCCGAACTGCACCAGTAACGCCAGGCTGACGAACGGTTTTTGAAGGTTCCCATGAAAAAACCGGAAACAGAACACATTCTGTGACGTGAGGTTCCAGCTGAGCAGCAACACGCGGCACTAGTTTGAAATTCGCTTCACACAACGCCAGCACTTGTCAATCCTGAACATGCCCATAGCAAATTTGTTTTTGGTAACTACGTACGCTTATTACGCTTATTTGGAAGCACAATTTCACAGCTTCACAAGTGTAGGTGAATATTGCAGTGGGGCAAGTGCGGCAACATCCGCACCAAATATTGCGAAACTGGCTGGGATTTGAGTTTGCTTTTTCTTCGTACTGACATCATTTTGTGTTGACTCACGCAATTTTACGTGTGCTCCTCCCAGTTTTTCAAAGCGTGAAAAGCACTGCAACTATTGCTTGCCATGCTTACATATTCGCCAGAACAAATACCACGCACTCCAAATTAAATATTCCGACATATTTCAGACAGAAGCGTACTCGCCTTTTTATCTTCCAGCTCTAGCTCCAGGCCCTCGCTAATGAGGTTCGACTGGAACGTCTTGCGCTTGTGCACCTTGCTCAGGTCGTCGTCGTCTCGGTAGGCCAGGACCATGTCGATCTTGCGCTTGTTGTCCCAGAAGAACTGTGTGTCCACACGACGCCGCACCTGTCGAGCAGCGGCGTCACTCCCGCCGTACACCGGACCAGCTCTGCGGCTGGCAGCGGCACACCGCAATGCAGCAGCAGTACATCATTCATCGGTACACCGAGCCGCTGGGACTCATCTAACATCTGACATCTGACACCTGACATCTGACATCTGACATCTGACATGTGGCATCTGGCGAATGGCATCTGATATCTGACATCTGATATCTGACGTCTGATATCTGATATCTGATATCTGATGTCTGATGTCTGATATCTGATATCTGATATCTGATATCTGACATCTGACATCTGACATCTGACATCTGACATCTGACCTCTGACATCTTACATTTGACATGCTGCCTGCGGCGGCCGTGGCTCATGCAGTCACCACTCTAACCCCAACAGTCATGGAATATGTTCCACTACTTTGGCATTACTGCGGGGTCCGGAGTCAGCTGCGTGGTGACGATGGCCACCTTAGTAGTCAGTGGTCACGGCCCCCACTCAAAACCTCTTAGACGAGTCCCTGCTAAGCCGATGAATCCATCCCGTAGATTCTAACGCACCACAATGCAGCTTCAACGCCACTTTACTGGTGCACCGAACGAAATAATTGCGGGATTATCGCTTTTCGGTGTTGTGAAACTCTTTGTGGCAAGTGATGACCCAGGATATTCAGTCAGATGTACAGAGGACAGAATAATTTATCCAAATGCTCCAAATGCTGCACATATTAGATAGGCTGTTTGCGCAGTAGAACACTGGAGCACGCTGCTGGAGGAATTACATATCCGACCTTGTCTCTTTTCTATGCATTTATGAAACTTGAATATGAACTGTTTGAAAATTGTAGTATTGTTAGTTAGCGATTAGTCGCCTATAAAACATGCAAATAATGTCAAGAAAATTATTTGTTCTAAAACTACTTATGCTTGATACCACGATAGAAGGATAAGAATCAGCAGAATGAGCCAGCAGAACGCTTTCGGGCGAAAGATACAGGGATAAAGTAGAAGTAGAAATGAATGTATAAATGAGCACATGGAATGGAAAACTTGAGCATTCACAGCGGGTTATAGTGAAAAACAAACGCTAGTGAAAATGAAAAACGTGAGTGAAAAATGAAATGAAAAACTAACAAGCCCCGTACTAGCTGTCAAGCTATGCACTCCAGTGACAAATATTTCCAATACCTTGCGAGCAATACCTGCATGTTACAGCGTAAGTACAAATGAACTAAGATCGTTCGCTGACCTAGGGTGCTGCTAACAATTGCATCAAAAGTCAGCTCTAATTTGGTGATAGCTATAATTGTAATTTCAACTAAATGATTACATATTTCCTTTGGCGCGATGGCTTACAGCATCATTTGCATGCACCCATTCCACTGCTTCATAAAGCGTAGATATTCCTCTTATCCGGTTCCGATTCCATGGCATGTTGTTTCCCCTCAACCGGCGAGAAAACCAGTTCATGAGTCTAGGAAGTTCAAATTGTAACCAATCGTTCAAGATCACATTGACTTTGCTTGTAATTCTGGCAAACCTGAATGCCACATCAAGTTTTAACCCTCGCAACTTTAATTAATCCTCGCTCATACGCGGCATTTTGCCACCTTAGCCATGGGGATTGTAACCCTCACCTGGCATTTTCAAACGAAGCGTGCTAGAGAGAGACAAAACGAAAACGTGCACGTTGGATGGGACGAGACCTCGCGACTGTCCTCGGATGTGTGTATCTGGGTGTGATGAGTCACCCTCCAAGTCACGGGATCAGCTACATACTTGCAAAAATATAAATTATTCATTAAAAAAAGCAATTTGATTGCAAACACTACATAAGTTTCACCAAGTACATACTTTTAGTTATTTCTGGGATATCTGTGGATGCCTTATGGGTGAAATGACGAATCTGAAACTTCATTTCAAGCATGTGTGGTCCGGTGAGGTCAAACACCGACCCCTCAGTTGATAGCTTGGTATAATGTTGGATAAAAGCAATGCTTCCCCTCTGAAGGTACGACTAGGCGGTGAAATCGAAGTCAAGACATAAACGAACTATATATATTCCGTGAAGCTAAACCTCACCATGAAGCTCATCAAGAGCATAGGTTAATCACTTAGGTTAATGACTTTCGGTGACCTTAGAATGGTTTGGAATGCTACAGCGACAATGTCAAAATATCAATCCAGTCATCCGTCAGGCTAAGCCGCACACAATGTGTCGCTGTAGGACACTTTGTAATGTCGATATGCGATGATCCGCCATTTCGTTCCGAAATGGACGGAAGTGTTCCCTGCATCACGTTATAGCTCCGTAGTCGGATATGACCTGGCAAAGGCTTATACAATTTCCCAACAGGACGCCCCATAGGGCACTGAAAAATGAACTGGGTTCCGTCGAGCGGTTCGGAAGCTATTCACGAAAGCTGTAGGGGCTTGCATCAACACCCTCCACTGGAGACGGTAGATGTTGCTTACACAGAAAATTAGTTCGAACTTTTCAATGCAACTGTTTCATTCAATGAATACAGCATATGGAGTAGTTCACACGTGCATTTCGGTGGGCATCAGATAGCCAGGTTACTCGATTTGGGTATAAATTCACCCAAATATCAAATGAAATCGGGCGAAACCCATGTTGCTGGAACCCATGTTGTTGAAGCCCATGTTGATGAAACCCATGTTGATGAAACCCATGTTGATGATATGTTGATGAAACCCATGTGAAACCAGCTTCCGGCTACTCTTAAACCGAGCACGGCTGGGGTCAGCAGCAGAACTCTACCCACGGCGGGACGTGGGGAAGGGATCACAGATTCTGTTCCCTGCTTAACTTGAAAAGTTGCGAACTGATTTCATAGCTTCTGGTGCGGGCCACAGATTTCAGCAAGATGAGCTCAGATAAGTCAACTATATTGGCCACAGTTTTACGTGTAGCATCAGAAGTCATCAAAAACCTTCAAGTTAGTTCCGATGTGAGAAGGTTTCAATTTTATTGAAACACCATGCAATTAAAGCAGCGCAGAAGCTAAATTTGGGTGCCATCATGCGCCTGCCATCCTAAGATATCGAACAAAGGCCGCCATGACCGAGAATAGGGACGAGGTCATGGTGGGCAACATGGTATTCCCAAGTCAAATACTGAATCTGGTCTTGTACCGATTCGGTATATGTTTCTACAACCATATTTTCCCAGGGACACGAATATAGTAACAATAAACCCATGCGATCACAAGGTGTGAATATGCCGTGATTTTTTCCTATGTCACTTACAGAGTGCTCAGTAGAAAGGACTGGGCGGTTTCAAACAGTGCCAAAGTCTAGTGCCGCTGGTGCTGGCTACATGTTGACTCCAATCGATGCGGCGACGACCAGCGACACTGAATATTTTACAATATTGATACTGTCACCGATCAGTCGGTACGCCATATTTCAGTCATGCTGGATGACAATAACTTCGAGTTTGCTATGCATGTTCACAATCTGAGACTAAATTGCATTGCTTTTTGAATAGACGCTTACTGAATTGCTTTGTCTTGTTCCGGACAAATCAATATATTTCGAATGCAAATGGAAAACTATTTTTTTTCGTGTGTTGTAATTTTGTCAGCCATGTTGGGAAAACATCGGTATTTTGGAATGGCATTATTATTGCTCCGTAAACACGGAATTAATTAGCGTCAACAAATTGTAAATATCTTTCTACATCGATTTTTGGCGTCTATATAGTACACCCTTAATTTCGCTTAAAAATTGCACAAGGTGATGTTGCCATAGTCACTCGCGCCCGCTCATAGTGAGATAAAACATCGCTATTGCCAGAAGCTGTAGAATTGATATGCGAGCAGGTTGTGAAAAGCTTAAATTGCTATGACTTGATGTTTTGAATCAGTAAAACAATCCGCCAGGGGGCAGAGTCTGACCCTCCCGTCGCCGTTACTGTGGAGAGTCCTAATTGATGTGCTATCGTTGTCCGTGCTACCAACTAGCACCATGGTACACACCATTGTATCATACACAAAATAACACCATGTTAGTTCCAAAGCAACATGCGTAACAGTGGCAGCGGCATTGGACGTCAAACCCAATGTTCCAATCATTCGATTCCCGGAATGAATTTAGTAGTACTATGCAATACAAATAAACGCTTTTTCCCTAACGAACACCGAAGACCATCAGCACCGCGAACATCAATTTGTAGTTGCCATATATTCAATCCTTTTAGAGTGTTGACATAGACTCCATGAAACGATAGCTTCATTTGCCGTTTCCCTTTGGTCAGTGAAATCGCTTGACAGGATTCGCCGTATCCGCAAACGACTTGGCAATTCAGCCGATGAGCTACCACTTTTATCAGCTTCGATGCTGTTCCGTTAGATCAGATACCCGATCAGCTCTTCTCTCCGATCCCCGAGCTTACCTCAAAATCCATTTTTGGCGTCGTAACCATCATGTCGACAGCTGTCTGGAAATGAGACAAAGATAGCCCAACAGCTACTGCACAGGCATGCTCGGGCCCTGGGGTATTCACAGGCATGTGAGTTGAGCATGCAAAATAAGGAAAGCTGTAGGAGGCAGGCGAACACAATTGTCGATGAAGAGAACTATGGTGCCGTGCTGTGCGTTCGTAATTCCGGTCACGCATTACGCCGGTCACGTAGTGCGTGACCGGCGATTACGTGAAATAAAGTGCATGGCAGAATACAGCAAAAATAAGTAGTACGAGAGAACCCGCCACGAAATATATCATTTAATCTCCATCCGAACCTTAACATACACTCCAACAACATACACTGCAACAGCAATATTTAACATACACTCCAACAACAATATCATTCGCACCTCGACACACACTCAAACCACAATATCAGAGGAACCGAGCACACACTCCAACCACATCATCATCGGAGCCTCGACACACACTTCATCCACATCATCGGAACCTCGACACACCGACCAAACACAACATCAACCGGACCTCGTCACACATTCCAACCGCAACACCACCGGGACCTCGACACACACTACAACCGCAACACCACCGGGACCTCGACACACACTACAACCGCAACACCACCGGGACCTCGACACACACTACAACCGCAACACCACCGGGACCTCGACACACACTACAACCGCAACACCACCGGGACCTCGACACACACTACAACCGCAACAAAAAAAAGACACAAACAACCGCAACACCACCGGGACCTCGACACACACTACAACCGCAACATCACCTGGACCTCGACACACATTACAACCGCAACATCACCTGGACCTCGACACACATTCAACCGCAACACCACCGGGACCTCGACACACACTACAACCGCAACACCACCGGGACCTCGACACACATACAACCGCAACATCACCGGGACCTCGACACACACTACAACCGCAACATCACCGGGACCTCGACACACACTACAACCGCAACACCACCGGGACCTCGACACACCTACAACCGCAACACACCGAATAACACATAACAAAACAACCGCAACATCACCGGGACCTCACACACATACAACCGCAACACCACCGGGACCTCGACACACACTACAACCGCAACATCACCGGGACCTCGACACACAACAACCGCAACACCACCGGGACCTCGACACACACTACAACCGCAACATCACCGGGACCTCGACACACACTACAACCGCAACATCACCGGGACCTCGACACACACTACAACCGCAACACCACCGGGACCTCGACACACACTACAACCGCAACACCACCGGGACCTCGACACACACTACAACCGCAACACCACCGGGACCTCGACACACACTACAACCGCAACATCACCGGGACCTCGACACACACTACAACCGCAACACCACCGGGACCTCGACACACACTACAACCGCAACACCACCGGGACCTCGACACACACTACAACCGCAACATCATCACATGCTGTCGTCACAAGTATCTTCAGAAGTCACCGCCGACCGCTGTGAGCCGGTTCACAATGCATGCTGTGGAGAATCCTGCTCTACGAGAAAAAAAAACGCAGGCTGCTCGTCCCAGGTGTGCAGATGCAACAACGTGCTGCTTAAACCGGCAGCAAGTGAAGCCAATCAACGTTTGGTGCGAGCTGGCGGCCAGTGCGATGCGACTACGCTCCAGAACGACTGTCAACGCGCTGACGCGTACTCACGTGCAGCATGTCGCTGGCCTTCTTCGGCATCTCGTCGTCGGAGGACGAGGCCGCGTTGGCGCGGCTCTCGTCTTCCTTGGCCATGAACATGGGCAGCACGGAGGCCTCCATGTCGGCCCCGGCCGGCGGCAGGCCGTTGGGCTGTGTCGCCTCGCCGGCTGGCGTCTCACAGTTGACCTCTGGTGGGGTCTGCTGCTGTTCCGGCTGGTCTGCCGACGATGTCTCACCGCCGACCTCTGACGGGGCCTGCTGCTGTTCCGGCTGGTCCGCCGCCGAGGACTCGCCGCCGACCTCTGACGAGGCCTGCTGCGGCTCCACTTCTCGCCGGTCTCGCCGACGAGTCTCACTGTCTGCCGCCGAGGTCTCACCGCCGACCTCTGGTGGGGTCTGCTGCTGTTCCAGCTGGTCCGCCGCCGAGGTCTCGCCGCCGACCTCTGACGAGGCCTGCTGCGGCTCCAGCTGGTCCGCCGCCGAGGTCTCGCCGCCGACCTCTGACGAGGCCTGCTGCGGCTCCGGCTGGTCGTCTGCCAACGTCACGGCTGGCGGCCGGCGAGCGATGTCGTCCTCCGCGTGACGCGCGACGATCTCGCCGCTGGAGGTGCCCTCGTCCCGCAGCGCCTGCCGGTCTGGCGCTGACGGCCGTCGGCAGGCGTCAAAGGCGTCAGCAGGCGTCGTCAGGCGTCAGCACAGACGTCAGCAGGCGCCAACAGGCGTCAGCACAGACGTCAGCAGCCGGCAGAAGCGGTCGACACGTGTTGCCGACTGCAGCCGGCGCACAATCAACGACCGCCCGTGCAGCCGGCCCGTGAACAAACACACACCAAGCCCGACCAGCCGAGGGCAGACGGGCGGGCGCGGGTGTGGCGGTGCCGTGTCCCGATGACCCTCGACCTCCGAGAGGTGCGTCACCTCCGACGGCGACTGACTGGGGCCCGACAGAGCCCACGTCGGTATCGACACGACGCCGTCGACGGTGGGCCGCGCACGCGCTGGCGTCAATGTGCGGCGGTCGGCATTGATGGGCTCTATAATGACGTGTGCCGACGTGTGCGCCACCTTTGTGACTGTGCACACAGCCGGCGGTCGGCACGCGCTGCTGCCCAGTGTGTTGACGAAGCCGACTGGACTGCACATTGTTGCACTCGTTTGACTTTTAAAAAAAACGGGAGACTCAGCGCTCATTGCGTGAGACGAAATGTACGACCCTCAATATACCAGGAGGTGCTGAGTTTACATTAAAAGTAGCGTTAGGGATTATGCTATATTACTCAACGTTTCGGCCAGGGCCATCGTCAGGAGTGACGATCTACTGACGACTCCTGACGATGGCCCCTGGCCGAAACGTTGAGTAATATAGCATAATCCCTAACGCTACTTTGATGTAAACTCAACACCTCCTGGTATATTGAGGGTCGTACATTTCGTCTCACGCAATATCTAAAACCCAGGACCACTTAAGAGCCATTCTTCGTTGTATTAGACTCAGCGCTCTTTGCATTTTCCCTAATAGCTGTGGACAGTTTTTAATGCATGAGCTAGCATTCGGTCGGAATATATGAAATATATTTGAAAAGCAGCATCACGCCTATGGGCAAGGAAAGGAAATATTGGGCATGATAACCTAACAATCACAATGGCAACTATCTAGTTATGGTGCAGACGATGCTTTTTATTTTGGTTTTGACTTCATCTTTTTGAACTTGTTTGATCTTCTCACAGGATATATGCAGATAATGTGTAGCCAAGCCGTAGGTGTGCCTATTTTCGATATAGGACATCAATTAACACACAATTGCATCCATTAACGGCTTCATGGCACGTCATGTCCTCTTTTACTGATTATCATCAGTCCATCATCACATCACAACTCCGATATATTTTGCATTATCTTATCATTTTGGCCGAGAGGGAAACATTCCGCGTTGTTTGATGGCGACTGTCTCGCACGAGGCCCGGATGAGCTGTCATGCTGTCAAGTATGACGGCACGCTGATGCTGGGCCGATGCCACCGGAACTCCTCGACTGTCACACGGTGCCGCTCCATTATTCGGAAACGATGCATTAAATACAACTGAACATAACATGCACATCGTAACCCATAGCTTATTACTATGAGCTCAAATCAGCAACGTCGTGCACTGAACCTGATCATAAAGATATAAAGACATAAAAGATTAGTGCAACTATGAGCCACAAGGGCCCTTCTTGGTTGCACTCTGTACACTGAACCAGTTGCCCACCAAATCTGTCAATCAGCCCTCCCTGTAATACTGAAAAGCAAGCCCTCTATTCTTATAATGATTGTCTATGCTGTTTTTAAAGATGTTCAATGTGCTGCTACTGACAATGTTTTCTGGCAGCTGGTACATACAGACAGCTTGTAGTTGATCTACAGCTGATCAGGAGTACATACAGACAATAACTTTGCAATAATTGGGTTCTTAAGGTAGGTACCATAAGTTCTGCATTCATGACTGAAATACTCTCTGCTTTCCATAACTATAGATAACATATAGTGGACGAAAGGACCTTCAGAAACAGATCAATCATCTTAGCACGCAGATTGGTGGGTCACAGAATCGCCTGCCCTATTGTAGCACATTTTGCACTGAGAAACATGTGCCCTGGTGTAGGACATTTTGTACAGAAAATCAAGTGCCTTTTACTAGCGCGCCCTACTATGTGCACATTTCACCGAGATTCACGTGCCCTATTGCGTGACATATTCACCGATAATTACGTGCCAGGCTGTAAGATAGAATTTATCGAAAACCACGTGCTCTATAGAAGGACGCATTTCATCGAAAATGACGCGCCTTGTTCCAGAACATATTTTATAACCGATTGTAATTACTTTAAGCTATAATGCCTCCCCGACATTTCTGCACTTTTACTATTTATCCCGTATTGTGCAGATGTGTGTGCCTATTTTCACTCATTTTTCGTTAGTTGGAAACCACACTTAGACAAAAACCAGTACATACTTATTTGTATTCGCTGTCTTCGCATCAAAGTGCATATATGCAGCAAAAGTGCGCTAAAATATCTTGCTGTGAATTATTTTAGCACGAGTTGGTTCACCTATATTTCGGTACTCCAGCATTATCACACAATATAACAACGTAAGAAAACCAGAAGCAGGCCAGAGAGAAGTAGCCCCGGGACGTTCAAGCGACGTAAGCCCTGGTTCTAATTTATCCTCTATAGATATGCATGACTTATTCTGAATGAGAGGCCTGGTCTGGATGTGTGTAAGAGTGGTGATGTTATTACACTTACGGCCTTGCTGGTTGGGTATTGGTGACTTAATTCAGGGTTTTGCATTTGAGCAGCATTGCAGGCTAACTTTGCTTGATAAGCATGTGTCGCCAGCACGAACCGTGAACGTGGCAGTGGTGATGGTGGTGGTGGGAGACGGGGAAGTGAGAGGGAGAGGTAGAGTTAATCGAGTCTTTACTAAACTGAGTTGTGCTTTTGGCATAGAGAAAACGTTAATTGTTGTGCCCATCAAGGTGCAATAATCCTCTCATCTTCTCTCTGCGTCTGCTAGTGTATCAACTCACAATGTAATATTCAAATGTAGCGCTAGCCTTGTGCATGACTGTGAAGAGCCACCTTAAAATCGCCTTCTCAAAAACATCCGAGTTGCTATAGCCACCATATGTGTGGGAATCTGGAGAGGGGCAGGAGAATCATGATCCACATCAAAATGACTCACGCTAACCACATGGCCCTGCCTTGATCAATCCAGGCCTATGTGTGATCCCCCCCCCCCCCACACATTTGGAATGCTTCCCACGCCCCTGGACCGCATAGGAGGAATCCAGAGTCCCTTTCGCCTGCCCACCGTACTTGCTAGCCTAAGCGTGACACATACACACACACACACACACACACACACACACACACACACACACACACAACACAAAAACACACACAAATTAAACATACATGTACACATACCCCCCCCCCCTCACTCCTCACACTCTCTCTCTCTCTCTCTCTCTCTCACTCTCACACACACACACACACACACACACACACACACACACACACACACACACACCCCAACTACATACACTTCAAAGCTCCAGCTCCCATGGTGCATTTGACAAGTTTCTACATGCTACAAGAATCTGTGTTGCAATATATATGTATATATATATATATATATATATATATATATATATATATATATATATATATATGTATATATATGTCTCAAATATATCATTGAGCCTCGAATGGCAATGGAAGAACATTTTCACTGATGGTAAAATGGTTGTGTAGCAGTAAAATTATAGTCTCCATGAATGCTGATGCTCCGGACGGAGCTGTTGCAATGCTACTACTGCGAAAAAATGTCCGAGACGATGTGCAGCATCAGGTCATCGTAGAACCTCCCCAAAACTGTAGATTGCATAACGTCATCAAGCCATGAATTCTAAATTGATTCCACACCAACGTTAAGACCAGGGATGCGGAGCTGGAGCCGGAGCCGGAGCCGGAGCCGCCGGGACATTTTACTCGGAGCCGGAGTCGGAGCCGGAGCCGTCAAAAGCAGGGCGGCTCCGACTCCGAAAGAGATGTAAATTAAACAAAATTAGCAAACGTGAAATGAACACATTATACCTTGCATGGTATTGTGTGGTATGAAAACGCATTTTTAAAAGCAAAGATGTTTAAATGCGAGTAGCATGTAGAAATATCATAAAATAATGGTAGAATAACCAATAACCATATTCTAGCCTCAGTAATCAATGCAATAGTTCCATGTTTAGTTTAGTTAAGTTCATTGTTTCCATCATCAACGGTTGTTGTCCTTATGAGGAGTCAAACATTACAATTTACAACAATGGTATTCCTTGGACCGTTCACGGGATGGAGAGTGTTGTTGATTCCAGTCTCCCCTCTTCTGATTGCCCCAATACGGCACGAAGCGAGCATCAGCTTACGAGGGCATAACACCGAAAAGTGATTTGGGCGGGGGCGGGTGTTTATTTAAAGATAGATACAGGGTTTATATGGGAAAGTTGCTTATAATTGTCTGAAGTTTGCGTCTCTGAGTGGTCGCGGCTAACTTTTTTTACATCCCCTCTAGCTCTTACTTAATGGATCGATCACGTTTGGGATGTACGGAGCCGGAGCCGGAGCCGGAGCCGCCGGAGCCGGTACATTTTGCCCGGAGCCGGAGCCGGAGCCGGAGCCGCCGGGACATTTTACTCGGAGCCGGAGCCAGAGCCGGAGCCGGGATACTTCCCCGGAGCCGGAGTCGGAGCCTGAGCCGTCCAAAATGTTTCCGGCTTCGCATCCCTGGTTAAGACAATACGGCGGCACACAGAGCCACTCCTACAGTCAGTTGACAGACACGTGCATGTGGGTTTACCATAGCATTTATATCGACAAAAAGACACTCACACTAGAACCGTTGGACGGTCGAGTGTAATCGGCAGACAACGTAAGGGCATTTATCATCATACCGCCATGACCGACAACCTTCGGACCTTTCGCAACGGAGCTCGGGGCACAGCTGCGAAAAGACTAATGAGTCAGTTCCTGGCCCAGGTGCAGACAATTCAGAAATTGACTGAACCTACTTCGCCGAACCGGCACAGCACGCTCACAATCAACATACGTCAGTCATATCGAGCAGGGGAGCTCCACTGTGGCAGTGGTGCGCCCCTTGTCGACATAGGCGAATTGAAGGTGATTACGTTTGAGCTGAAATGGGCTACCTTGTTGTCAACTGACCGAAATTGGATTTCGCTGCCGATCGCCATGGACGCATGTCAAACTGTTGCTTAAATATCTTAGGTGTTTTGTCCAGTTACAGAACGGTCTGCAAAGCTCCTCATTAGCTTTGTTCTGCTAAACGAATGCCACACACACACAACTGATGACTGCGGTATATTGCATTCATTGCTGTCTTCGCCAACAGGTCGTTCCTGAGGTGATGCTCGGCGTTGAGCTCCTCCGCTCGATGGCGGAGCTCCTCCAGGGCCGGCTCGACCTCCGTCCAACAGGCCCCGTGATCGAGGAGGCCCCGAAGGCGCTCCAGGAGCTCCTGCTGGAGAGGCGACAGGCGCCTCTCCGCCGGAGCAGGGGTCACCGCCCGGGGGTATCTGGTGTCCCCGGGGTAGGGCGGGTCGGGCCAGGAGCCGTCCCACCGGCAGCCGCCCCACGGCCGCGGCCACGACCCCGGCCACGACCACGGCCCCGGCCACGGCCACGGCCACGGCCACGGGGCGCCGGCGGAGACCCACGCGGGGACCGGGACCCGGACGAACGAGACGCCACGGGCCCACGGCTCCCCGCCAGGGTAGACCCCGGGGAGGGTAGGCGAGGAACGGGTGACGGGACAGCGCCGGACGACCCCGAATCAGGGTCGGACGCCGGCACCGCCCGCCGGGGGGAGGATAGGGTTGCGGCCTGACCGGTCGCGGCCGGCGGCCCCCACGAGCACCGGCCAGCCGCGGCACCAGGAGTGCTGCCCGCCAGACGAGCGGCCCGCAGCCCCAGCGCCACCGCCAGCCGGCACAGGCAGCCCGGCCACGCACAGCCCGGCCAACGGCGAAGCGGCGGGCCCGCGACGGGTGGGGAGGGGACGGGGAACGCGGGCCGCAAGGGGATGTAGGGGCTCGAAGACCCCCCGGAACTGGATGACGAGGGGCCGCGGGGGCCCACCGCAGGGGAGGCCCGGCCCCCACCAGCAACCACCACCCCGCCCACACCCGCGCCGGATGCCAGCACCGGGACGCCACCCGCCCGTCTGGACAGGAGGCGCCCCACCGCACGCCGGCCCGGCGGCACGGGGGGCGGTGCGGGGCGGAGGTCACGGCGGTGCCAGGTCCCCCCGTCGCGGACCGGATCTCACCGCCTGCGGGCGGCAGGGGAGCCGGCCACGGCCACGGGCCGAACCGCAGCTCCCAGCGAGGGGAAACCCTCGAGGTCGGGCGAGGCGGCAGCGGGCGACGCCGACGAGCGGCCCACCGAGGGCAGCGGGCGCCCCCACACACGCACGGGAGGTGCGGGCACCCGCAGCCGGATCTCCCCACTCCTGGAGGAGGAGATGGCGTCGGGCCCGCCCCCGGCAGGCCCGGGCCCGCAGGCACGCGGCGCAGGAGCGGCAACGCAACCACCACCGGCCGGGCCGCCACGCCGAGACATGTGGTCGTGCGACGGGCGCACGCCCAGATGACCTTGCACGGCTGGCTGGCATATACGAACGCAGAAGTGTCGCCGCAAAACCTCTTCTTTGAGCAAACGTAAGCCACTACTACCACAGGGATTGTGTGATGCATACTCGTAAACATGCGCCACTGGAAAACCAACTTTAGATATCAGCAACGAGGACAGGATTTAAATGCTGGGCTACCTAGCTTGATATTTTTGTTTGCTTGTGCTGCACATACACACACATAGGCATACAGATTAAACATACATGTACGCATACTCTCTCTCTCTCTCTCTCTCTCTCTCACACACACACACATACACACACACACACACACACACACACACACACACACACACACACACACACACACACACACACACACACACACACACACACACACACACACGCACAAACAAGCACACGTACGGCATTCATGACAGAGGCCCAATTTTGTCTTGGTGCCCTTGCTGGAGGGTCCTTCACATTCAGTCAGTCACCAGCGCTTGCTCTCAGATTCCTCTCAGTTTCCTATCGTCGGGACCCTCCCAACTTATCGGGTCCGGTGAACAGAAGAGGGCTCCGGCGACACGGGGCGAGGTCATGTCCTCTGGCTGGACTGCTCCGGTGACATGAGGTGAGGTCATGTCCTCTGGCGGGACTGCTCCGGTGACATGAGGTGAGGTCATGTCCTCTGGCGGGACTGCTCCGGTGACATGAGGTGAGGTCATGTCCTCTGGCTGGACTGCTCCGGTGACATGAGGTGAGGCGGGCGAAGGTGGGTCATGTCCTCTGGCGGGACTGCTCCGGTGACATGAGGTGAGGTCATGTCCTCTGGCGGGACTGCTCCGGTGACATGAGGTGAGGTCATGTCCTCTGGCGGGACTGCTCCGGTGACATGAGGTGAGGTCATGTCCTCTGGCGGGACTGCTCCGGTGACATGAGGTGAGGTCATGTCCTCTGGCGGGACTGCTCCGGTGACATGAGGCGAGGTCGTGTCCTCTGGCGGGACTGCTCCGGTGACATGAGGTGAGGTCATGTCCTCTGGCGGGACTGCTCCGGTGACATGAGGTGAGGTCATGCCCTCTGGCGGGACTGCTCCGGTGACATGAGGTGAGGTCATGTCCTCTGGCGGGACTGCTCCGGTGACATGAGGTGAGGTCATGTCCTCTGGCGGGACTGCTCCGGTGACATGAGGTGAGGTCATGTCCTCTGGCGGGACTGCTCCGGTGACATGAGGTGAGGTCGTGTCCTCTGGCGGGACTGCTCCGGTGACATGAGGTGAGGTCATGTCCTCTGGCGGGACTGCTCCGGTGACATGAGGTGAGGTCATGTCCTCTGGCGGGACTGCTCCGGTGACATGAGGTGAGGTCATGCCCTCTGGAGGGCTCCGGTCACATGAGGCGAGGTCATGTCCTCCGGGAGGCTTCAGACTTTTTAACGGTTTACCTTTTTAATATTATGGTCGATAGAACGGGACCAACATTCCATAATGTTTCATTGTGGGATGGGCATTCGCCTGGAGGGGCGCCACTGAATTTGTGGAAAGCCGCGTGCGTCAGAAGGTGCAATCGAGTGTCCTGCAGGAGAGTCGCCTCTCCACCGAGGCGGAGGCACCCCCACCCCCCAGTTTATAGTGGCGCCAGAATAACCTACGCTTCTGCGAAAAAAGCAAATATCCGTGACACAAAACCTCGGCAGTTGTAAATCCTCGTCAGGCGCGGCAATGGGGCTGAACCCGGCGCACCTGTGCTGTCGCCACCCACCCATCCAGTACAGCTACACTGTGCCCCGTCCGCGTTCTGAGGACTTAATCTATAGCACGGTGCAGCCGGCTACGCCGTCAGTTTGCCTTTGAAAACACTGACAATGAACAACTGGTTTCCAAGGCAACCGCGCACACAAAACTGTGCGACGCTGCCACGGGCAGGTTTGGGTCAATAAGGTCCATTCTGGGGGGCCGGCCGGTGGGGGGGGGGGGGGGGGGCATCGGCGATGACGTCATCCACTTGGCTCGGACGCTATTGTCCGCCACGTGGCCGGACAATGGCTATTATTACCGGGTACTCAGTGCAGCTGGTATGAGCAATGTGCTTTGTGTGCGCAAAGTAACCGTTCAATCAGCACGCTTTTGAGCGAAGAGCTGTCTCATCCTGAATGTCTAAGCTCGAGCCTATTCTAGCTGGCCTGCGCAACTTTCGTTGTGGTTCTTGTGAATAAAAATCAAAGGAATTACACGACAGCGACAATAGTCTTGCTCCCAACACTTATAGACGTGTCTGAACACTACACCATCGAGTAGTCCGCTTGAGCTTCACAAAGCCTTTGAGTATCGTCGAACACGCCAATGGCTTCACAGGAATTTTTATCGACAATACCACTACAGATTGGAACTAGTTTCTGGGAACGAACAATCGCGGCCGGCGACTGTGGTCAGCCTCCGCTCGGTGTCCTCCCGTCATGTTGGCAGTTGGTAGTTGTCCGTCCACATGTATGACATTAGCATGACATTTTGACAGTTGTGCCCACAAGTATGACATAGCATGACATTTTGACGTGTGTCCACCCGCAAGTGTGACAAGGACATCCGATTTTGGCAGTTGTCAGTGACAACTGCCAACTGACAATGATAGTTTGACAGTTGTCCGCCTACAAGTGTGACAATGGCTCTTATATTCTCTTTTCTCTTACATGTACGCAAGCGTATCTTTATCTATAAAGCCCGATTTTTACACACAAAGCGGTTCATAATGACCAAGTACAAATGGTCAATTGAATCCTGGTCAATTGGCCAATCAGTAGTTCGAGGTGCACGCGCGAATCTGCACACCAGGGGCGATTTTGAAGGATCGGCAAGGTAACCACTATCTATTCAAGCGTGGGACCATTGTCATGCTTGCATGCATTTCTAAGTATCGTGAAATTGCCGTTAAATATGCCACAAAGATATAGATACCAGTAGGAAATGCATTTCACTTTCAGCACAGCTTACCATTTTCACCTAACAATGAATGCAAGCACAGTGAAAATTTTATAGCTTGTATATTTCACTGCCGAGAAGAAAAAACAACTAGATTGCTAACTTCATCTTCCAGGTGTAATGCACGGATGCAATGGACGCGACGTGATTAGAATGAAGCATGTTGTAGCAGGGGTGTTGCTTTATATATTATTGAGGAGGCAAGCACCCCTTGCCCCTTGCCAGCGTGTGTTTTGCATTCCCAATAATTTTCAGAAATCAACACCCGTATGTTGAATACTATAATTCAAGATGAAGGCAATTGAACAAAAGCAAGGAATGCATAACAGCCTTGGCGTCTCTTTGGTGTGGAAATATACCGCATAGAACCGTCATCAAAGCATACGAAACGTTCTTATTTTACTAATCTCCTCTTTTTAAGCCAGAATGTATTTTAGAAACACACATAATACTTCCAAAAGGCAATGGAAGCATCCCTTATCTTGTGCCAATCCAATGAAATCGTGCACTCGAATTAGTGTCTAGAAAAAGCAGCCAACTGGAGTTCCACTGCGGGTGGAGCGAAGGTCCTGTGACGGGTGTGCGGTTCTATGAGAGCGACTGTGTGTGAGGGTAGGTTCACTGAAGAAATAATGAAGCTGAATAGGCTTACTTGTGTCTCTCGCTGGTTCAGTGAATGGGGAGGCCAGACGGATGGAATGTGCTTTGAATTATTTAGACGTAACTTTCGAGCCGCAACTCGGCGCTACGGAAAGCGTGGCAAGAATGTAAGAATGGTAAGAATGTTATAAGTGTTGCTGAACGTGCGAACGGGATAACTCCATTCACGAACCAAGTCTTTGTGCTCAGGTTAATTCGGACTGTCCGCGGTCAGCAATGCAGCCAGCTTTTGTGACCAACGCCAGCTGGGTGCACTGGAATAGAGGGTGGAGGTGCTGACTCAATAAAGTCACCGGGAATTTCTCTTGGAGGGTAGGTGATAGAGATGCCAATTAATACAACTTCATCGCCGTCACCAGGAATATATTTGGACAGTGTGATGGAGATGCAGATTTAAGGCAATGTCCTATATTTTGTTTTTGTAGGGGAGGGGTGAGTTAATGACGAGATATGCTATAGGGAAGTGGGCATGGGTGATGCAGGTGCTGACACAGAAGTGTGCAATCAGAGTTTTCAGGATGTTGTGGCACGAAGGATGGGATTCCGGCGTATGGGCTTCACTAGGGGTTCTCTCTCTCAACGGTGGTAGAGGTGCTTCCACATGCTACGTTAAATTAGTGCAAGATGCCAACTTGGATTATCTAGTGTCGTTCTCACGATACATATGCCCGGTGATAAGATTTAAATTTTACTGGAATGTTCAGCCAGAATTTAATGCGAAATATAGAATGTATATATACCTATACATATATATATATATATATATATATATATATATATATATATATATATATATATATATATATATATATATATATATATATATATTATTTCTGCATTTACATCTTTGCTCGTATATCCACTTTTTCGAGTGGGTCAGGTGACTATGTCGTCATCTGCCCTTGCATAAGCAGCATTGCCATTGCCGTAAACATAATTTTAACGACAGCCAGACAGCTACTAGCTCAAGTGTCTTAGAGCGTAAGTGCACCATTGAGCATTGTGAAATAAATCAGTCATATTGAAGGCAGGGGCGTCGCCACCGGGGGGGCAGAGGGGGCAATTGCCCCCCCCTGCCGTGAGACTGGGAGGGGGGGCGACGCCCCCCTGAAATTTGAGGACGCCCCCAGGACGAAAAGGAGGCCCCCAGGACGAAAAGGAGGCCCCTAGGACGAAAACGAAACCCCAGGACGAAAAGGAGGCCTTTAGGACGAAAAGGAGGCCTTTAGGACGAAAAAGAGGCCCCTAGGACGAAAAGAAGGTACCTCAGGACGAAAAGGAGGCTCCCATGACGAAAAGGAGGCCCTCCAGGACTAAAAGGAGGTCCCCAGGACGAAAAGGAGGCCCCCAGGATGGAAAGGAGGCCCTCCAGGACAAAAAGAGGCCCTCCAGGATGAAAAGGAGGCTCCCAAGACGAAAAAGAGATTATACAAATTAGGGGCATCCAGTAGGAGGCCCCTAATTTGTAAAAAGAAGTCACCTAGGAGAGGGTAGGAGGCCCCAGAAATCAAGCGAGTGCCAAATATTGACACAGAGGCCCCATGACGAAAAGGCCACCAGGACGAAAAGGAGATCCCCATGATGAAAAGGAGGCCCCCAGGATGAAAAGGAGGACCTCCAGGACGAAAAGGAGGCCCTCCAGTCCTCAGTTTCCAATTCCCGAACCATACTAAGGGCCCAAAAACAATAGGAGGCCCTAACACAATGGAGGCCCCTTTTCGGGGAGCAGGAGGCCCCCTTTCTATCTCGTCCCCCTGGAAGAATTTCGTGGCGACGCCACTGATTGAAGGGATATCCAAAAGAGCTTAACAGGCAGTAATTAACAAATGCAGTTCGGTATTCGCCGAAAAGAATGAGGAGAGTGAGAGAGGGGTTGCACATGTTTCGGTAGGGCATCCATCCTCCTACAATGGCCATCACCAGCTCCTATGTAGCCTACCCAATACTCACCCATGTCTCGGTCGTTACTTTGATGATCGGGTGGCGATATTGGCGGCAGGCGATCCATGATGTACCCCTTCGCTGCTCCAGCAGCAGTAGTAGCAGCCCGCAAAAGGTGCTACGCCTCTGCCCTAGCAGTCGCAGCAGCCGCAGGAGGTGCTACCTCTCTGCTCCAGCAGACGCAGCTGCAGCCCGCAGAGGTGCTACCGCTGAGCTCTAGCAGTCGCAGCAGCCACAGGACGCGTGGCAGGCCAAACGTCAGCAATGTTGGCCCCACACGCCGAAGGCTTCTCGTCCCGGTGGAGTCTGCCAACACGAGAGCGGATTGAGCTGCATTCGGCGCTAAATCCGTTGAAATACGAATAGAAAAAGAATAGTGTTGCCTTTTCTACGAGCGGATGCCCGAGGAAGCATCCCTATCCCCAGATTGGAAAATATTTGCAAGAATATCGAAAGAAGAAGCATCAAAACGCTTGCAAGAATACGGAGCACACCGTTATCGAAAATTGTGAAAAAATTGGCTGGAGTCGGTTATTTTCGTAGAAAATGTTAGCGGTTAGAAACAGTTACAAGTTCACCGGCTGAGAACGGAGCACAGAGCGCGTGGTATCAATAAATAGTCTTTTTCGTGTTCGTTTTCATTATTGTCTTTCAACTCACATAAGCTACAGTGCTGCAATTCGATCTGAATTGGTATTATATGTTTTGCATGTTGAAGCCGATTTGTGACTAATCAAAGTGTTGCCTTTTCTGTTATCAAATAATTCCTATAAATATATTTCTGGCCACCAAATGATTATAGGATGTGCATGCCTTTAATTTTGACCAGAATAATGAGGACGCTTCCCCTGACCCATAAATACGCCACGCCAGAATGCACCTCAAAACATGTATACAAAAATATTTCATCCCAGATGGGCCGGACAGCGGATAAAATGGTAGTCAAGTTCAGGAAGCTGAATATGTTTCTGTTCTTTATGTGAAGTGATTTACTGTGTTTTACGTAATTTCAGGGTCGGTTCACTAGTTTTAGGTGGCATGCTGTTCGCTGTTTTCTGCAATGCGGCAATAGAGTCGACGTAGTGCCTTTAGTTTGCGTGACAAGGCACCGGAATCCACGGAAAAAACGGATTTGCTTGCCAAATACAGGCATAGTGCAGACTGATATTAATTAGCTATTTTATACCACCACATAGCAGGTTTAGAGCCCATCGCCGATCGCTCTCAAATTTGATTTACGGTTGAGTTGACGGCGTCAGATGTAAACATGAGAGAAGAGTGGCCGGGCTGTTCGAACCGGGTGCATGACAACATGACATGACACTCAACATCGACATATCAATGACATGCTGTCATTTGCATGTCACATTTAATTGGCAGGTTCACCTTCCTTATATTAAGATTTAGGCATCTTAATTTTGCACCCCCAGAACAGATAATGGATATACGCGTCAGGCGCGATGATAATGCCGACATCAGGAATCTCCAGTTGAAGAAAGAAAACTGGTAGGATTATGGTAACATTGCAAAATCCTGAAATACGCGGATGTGCCACTTGCGCTCGGATGCTCACTAGTGTATCCGTGAAAAAAGAGTATTTAAAATGTATGTGACTATATCTCCATATCATGCACTGCGGAGTGTATTCATTAACGTTAGCCTGCCTTTAAATGTCAATTTCATTGTCACTTTGCGGATGTGCCACTTGCGCTCGGATGCTCACTAGTGTATGGGTGAAAAAGAGTATTTAAAATGCATGTGACTATATCTCCATATCATGCATCCGCAGTGTATTCATGTACTTCGCGCTTTAAAAAATTTCCCATTTATGTGTACTCCTTCAAATGTCAATTTCACTGTCACTTTCCCTGAATAATTGAAAACATTTTAATTTTTAGATTTGCTCTGTAGAACTATATTCCAGTACTCGCCAGTCATGTGGCTGGCCGGACACTGGCCACATGCCGGCCGCCGGCCACATGCCGGCCGCCGGCCACATGCCAGCCGCCGGCCACATGCCGGCAGCCGGGCACATGCCGGCCCGTCACCGGCGAACCGACCGGACCAGAAACCAGCCGACGAGCTTCGATGGGTCGCCAACGCCACGATCACCGGCATATTTTGACATTAGAAACGCTAAACAAGGTGCCTGGCATGATTTCCACCCCATTGCTGTTAAGGTGGACTCAATATTTTGCAAGTCTAACACTACGCCGATGGGCGTCACGTGGAAAGAATGCACCTGCAACCGCGAATTGCATCTAATTGTATATCACAGCATGTCCATCCATCCGTGCACGGTTCTTTCAGGACATTTCTTCATACAGTCATTAAAGAACTCATTTGAATGCATGCCCGACAAAAATTGATGAATGATGCTATTCGTTATCGCATTGAAATACGAGCAAAGCTTGCTTACACATGTGCAGATTGGGAGTGCACGCTATCCCAGTACACCGATTTACGGCCCTATGTTCCCTATATTCGCCATAAAATCGCGAGCAGCGGTGACATCCAGCGCGGCATGAGTCATATCATTCCACCCCGCCATCCCGATGCGGCTCGATATGAGAAGGACCGCTGTGCGGCGGTCAGCCGCACCTCCGGTCTGTGTACGGCGTGTGCCTGGCACAGCTACATCAGGTCGCCGCATAAACATCGACCGCATGCGTGCAGGCGCATTGACGTCGTTCAGGCAACGATACACCTTGGTGCAGTCGCGTTCCGATACAAGTGCATCGATTGGTGGCCAGCGCAATGATTTGTGGACAGGCGTGATGTGGTAGTGATATAATTTCCCCGGTCATCTTATCTAGGCAAGATGTCCTGCCGCCTGTAGGAAGTCAATCGCCTTTTTGAGACGCGACGAGCGACTCCCCAGCTCCAAATCAGTTCTGAAGAGAGCGATCTCGTCGCATGTGAACGAGCGCGACATGGTCTCGGTTCCGTGCGCCACTCAGCGATCGTGCTTTAAAGTTTACGATCCCTTGAGTCCGATTCAGCTGCTGAGAGGTACCCGCACGCCAGAGGTACTCAGTAGATGATGTGGGAAAAAACATGGACCCCGATGATGGTGATAACGGCTTCGATGGCAAAGTTGCGCCGAAATCTACTCAGGGAATTGAGGAGTGGCAGCACCTAGGCCGGCGCACAACTGCTAAGAGGCTCTGATCTCAGGTTGGTGATCTGTCCAATGTGACATCTAATATATTTATTACTTCAGAAGACTTCAAAGAGCTGCGAACAAAATAATCTTGAAAGGTTTTGCCACTGCGAAAACGTTTTGTGCCAAGAAGGATGAAGCCAGTTTGTGTTGCGTTCATTTTCAGAGTTATTTTTTTGACCCGGTTGTGCGCCGACGCAAGAGACCATCAATGCGAATTTTGAATCGGAGTAAGCTATCTGGATGTGAGCAGTCATGAAGTTCAGTGTCATCTATGCAGCAGAGCAGTCGACGGTGTGAAATGAAGCTGAAGATGCCGGCAAAGCGGACTGAATACAATTTGACCCGGCAATGGAGCCTTGCTGACCCACACCAGGCCGTGTGGGTCTCTGAGCCACCACGTGTCACAGGCCATGCTTCTACAATCCTCACACATATAGGCTACTAAGCCAGTGGAATGGAACTACGCAACATACCAACTACTGCAGGAGTCAACGTAGTACGTATAGCTGTGTTCTACAGTCAAGCGCCCTGCTTAAATCAATCGTCGTTACCGCGAGCGTGCAGCTGTCAATCTTATCAATCATCCATGACACGCACAGCGTTTCCCGCAGAATGGCCGCGAATGAATACGTACTGGCAGTCGCCAAGAACGTGGTTCCCTGTTAAATACGCTGCTAATCAGGTGCACACGACGGCTTTAGTGACTTTGGACACAACCGATAGCAACGAAATGAGCTTATTGTTGTCACGGCCTTTGTCAAGATTCTCGGATTTGTGCAGCGGGTTGGTAGAAGTCGTGTTCCGTGAGATGAGAAACACACCGCTATCAGTCGAGCAGCTGACGACGTACGGCAGCGGCGGCCCAATGATATCATTGCAGCTGTGGTCTAATGATATCAGCGCAGCAGCGGTCCAATGTTATCAGTGCAGCGGCGGTCTAATGATATCAGCCCATCGGCGGTCCAATAGTATCAGTGCAGCGGCGGTCTAATGATATCAGCGCAGCGGCGGTCCAATGATATCAGTGCAGCGGCGGTCTAATGATATCAGCGCAGCGGCGGTCCAATGATATCAGTGCAGCGGCGGTCTAATGATATCAGCGCAGCGGCGGTCCAATGATATCAGTGCAGCGGCGGTCCAATGATATCAGTGCAGCGGCGGTCCAACGGTATCAGTGCAGCGGCGGTCCAATGATATCAGTGCAGCGGCGGTCCAATGATATAAAAGCAGCGGCGCACGGCGAGCAGTGCCAATCCATCGATTCCAACAGCGCGATTACTGCCCCTACGGTCCACTGTCGTTGGCGCTTTAGGGAGTGTCGCGGGTTTCAGCTCAACACTGGCGACGCACGCCATTGGCAGACAGATCTCCGTTAGGATGTTCGGCTGTAGTTTAGCGGGGCGATGCCGCTGCCGACGTCAGCAAAGTGCTGGCTGAGCTCATTGGCCTGCACTGCTCTTTCCATTCTGAACCTAATGGCCTATTGCAGCACAATCGGCGAAATTAAGCTTAAGATATCAATGCAGCGGCGGTCCAATGATATCAGTGCAGCGGCGGTCCAATGATATCAGGCCCCTCCGCAATTCAGGCCCCTCCGCAATCATATTATACAACAGTAATCCCTGGTATAGATTTCCAAAGGTACGAAAATGTACATCCCTGGGCCGTTTCAATCATAGTTATTGTGGAAGAAGCCTGGGAGGGTGCGAGTATTTACTTCGCCTTGCCGGTGCGTGTATTGTTCTTTGTGGTGCCCCCACCGCCACCGTTTATTACCGTGAAACTTCATCCCTGTCATGCACAATACCGCACCAAAATATGAAACCAACGCATACGAGCCATAAATCAACATGGATGCGTGCTCAGCCACAGACTTTAACCTGCGCCGTCATCCCGGTCAAATCCTCACACCCGGTCCCGGGGGGTGGGGGGCGGTTGAAGACTCCCTCTAAAATCAAAATTAAGCATAGCACGAAAACAAAAGAGGTGTCATCGGAAAGCGCTCGACGAGTAGGGTCCCGGTCCACCCTCCAAAACAATTTCCCCCCAAAAGTGATGTCACCAGTGGGGCTAGATTTTCACGACTTTTCACGACTTACATTATGTTTTTGACTCTGGGGAGTTCATTTTGGGGGATATGTGAAAAACTAAATTTATTTGGAATGGGAAAAGGACAGCGAAATAGACCAGGTTTTTAATTTTTTGCCACCCAAAAATAACAGTTTTATGTTTTTGAAATTTAAACATTTTGCATTTTCACTTTTTCTTTCATTTTCCTTATTCAATGGGTAGAGCAGACCTAGAAACGTTGTTCGAAGTCAACTTGCCCTAATAAAAAAGCTTACTTTAGCCAGAATCCTCAATTTGAACTGGAATTTGGCAAATGCGCAAAATTTGTATGTAGTCAAAAACGAGAAAAAGATGACAAATTAAACTTGTATGTTTTGTTGCATCGCTAAAGATAAGCAAACGCTGAAAGTTCATTAAAATATCTGTATCCGTTAAAGCGTGACGACTGGTTTAACTTTTTTGGATGTGACCTCACTTGACCTTGACTAACTCGTTGACCCTAGATGACCTGACTTCAAATTTTTTTAACAAAACGGCAAATTGATTTGGGAAAAGGTATCTTCCGCCATCCGGGATGGGTGTATAACATCCACTTTGACATTCAATTGCATCGCTTGAAGAGCAGTCTTGCGATTACCTGCTCTGTTTACAGTGGCTTCGCCTCCCAAACGACGGGGCAAAATAAATGAAAAGGAACTGAATGGCTACTGCACTGACGGATTCGTGGTTCATTTATCTCCACTATGTCAGACCAAGAGTTGCACTATGCGTTACTTTAAGCGGCTAAAAGGATATTAAACGGAGCACTATCGTGATGAAAAGACGACTTATGTCCCCTGTCAGGCCAGTGTAAAGCGCGCTTCACGTCTGCGTACACCCTCTTGACTGTACCCATGTACGATTTGTCGTGCTGGACGATTTGAGTTCAGGTAGGACACGTTCGCATATATGAATACGGCTTCAAGATGACGGCATACTGACAGGACAAGGCCAGTGCCTGCATACTGACACATAGTTGGGCTGGCAACTGCCATGTGCGCCGATGCTAAGAGCATCTTGACCGTGACATGTGGTAAGCAGCGTGCAAGTGCGGTGTCTGTGGTTAGTTAGTCAGTTATTAGGGCTTTAGGGCGCATCGACTACATTGGTCATGTAGCGCCCATGCGGTGTCTGTGGCTCGTAATGAAGCTAATGTGGCTCGGAAACATAACTGACTCCTTTGAAAGTAAGATCTGCCATGTACGCAAAGAATAACCCTGATCGGATTCCAGCGCCACACAATAGATGAATGTTCACGGCGCATTAAGTTTTTATGACTTAATTCAATGGACATGCATTGTTGTGGGCTGTGGGAAGAATACGCATGTCGTGCTGGAATATGTAGCCAATTTTTCCCACTAACGGTGCTATATTTTTGCCATAAGTGGTTCGAGAGTGTATCGATAATTGGCAGTCATCCCCAGTTGAACAATACGTACTTCAGACAAACTGGTCTATGTTATATATTTAACCATTAGGAGTTCCGCTTTGCAGTCACTCCGCAGAAGATCAGCATGAGACGTGGGCATCTTCCTGAGGAATATTTATAATGGTAGACGTGAGCAGTCATTTCCTTGAAAATGGTCAGTTCGATGTAAGAATTTGGTTAGTAAACACATCACATTATAAATAACTGTCGAATGAGAAAAATGCAAAACGTCTGATTTAGAAACATGGAAATTGATGGTGTTTGTCATTTGTCATCTATATCAGGTATGTCATGGCATATGGTACACAATATCGATGGTTTCCTGACCTAGCAGCCACCAGCGTGAATAATCAAAGGTACACCCGTTACTGAGTTGCCAATGCAGCTTTTACTTTTACATTGCGAAGGATTCATACCAGATTACATATATTGGCCTAGAAAATAGTTTTGGTTATTACATCACTACCCGCTTAGGACACAGGTAAGGGCAAGGTTCACGCGTAAGTCGTTTAATTCATGTATCCTATCTTCGATCAGCGGTCAAATTCATATGGCAGAGTGAAGTATCGTGTGACACAACGTCCAATGTCAGTTGTTACTCTTGCACACAAACTTTATGATGATAATTATCTATCCTATAAATGAATGAGCTTGCTGTACTTTTATGTTAATAAAATAGTTATTATCCGGCACTTCTCTCCACCCAACCTATTGCATTTCATACTTTTGAATCGGCCAGACCCAAACGAATTCCTTTTTCAATATGAAGGCGTTATCTGCAAACATGAGGGTGTACAGACCTTTTGTTCCACAGGTTAATAGTTGTGATATAAAGTTCCATATAACTATGTCCAAAACACAGCGATAGCCAGCGTGATAGGCGGTGTGGACAATTAGCTCATCGTCCGCACAGTAAATACAACTCGGTGCTCTTCGACAAGAGTAGGCCAATGTCGGAATTCTAGAAACAATCAAATTATCGTCGCTCTCAAGATCACCCTCATCCATCCCAGCTACAAATTATCGTATCGAGGAGCAAATTAAGACTAACATTATTTAGATATCCGGCAGATGTCCCACGCCCAGCTCTCGCTTTCAACACCTTTACCCGTCCCGTCTCGGGGGTGTCTTCAACCGACCCCCTCAGGTTTTTCGCGGATAGTGGACGAACAGCGCGGGGCAGCGCACCCAAATTTGGCATACCTTTTCCCACATCAATGTGGCGTGCTATTTACAAATTTTGAAGTCAGGTCGTCTAGGGTCAACGAGTTAGTCAAGGTCAAGTGAGGTCACCTCCAAAAAAGTTCAACCAGTCGTCACGCATTAACGGAGAGAGATATAACATGGAACTTTCAGCGTTTGCTTATCTTTATGGATGCAACAAATCTTACCAGTGTAATTTTTCCTCTTCTTTTTCGTTTTTGACCACATATAAATTTTGCATATTTGCCAATTGCAGTTCAAATAGATGATTCTGGCTAAAGTAAACATTTTTTATTCGGGCAAGTTGACTTCCAACAACGTTTTTTCGGTCGGTTCTAGCCATTGGAGAGGGAAAGTTAAGGAAAACTTGAAAACTAAAAATTATGAAGAAAAAAAGTTGTGGGGGGGGGGGGTAAAGCAAAATTATGGCCGTGGTCGGTTTCACTGTCCTTTTTCATTCCAAATAAATTTTGTTTTTTCATATATCCCCAAAATGAACTTGAGCCAAAAACATCGTGTAAGTCGCGAAAAGTCGTGAAAATCTGGCCCCCTGGTGACGTCACGTTTCGGGCGAAATTGCTTTGGGGGTGGACTCGGACCCTACTCGTCGAGCGCTTTCCGATGGCACCTCTTTCGTTTTCGTGCGATGCTTAGTTTGGATTTTAGAGGGGGGTTACTGACCCCCCCCCTGAGACGTGGTGTGAGGATCTGACCGGAAAGGCGGCGCGGGTTAACGTCACGAACACCATAATGTACCACGTCTCTAAAATCACTCCCCCAATCAAACAGACCAATCAGAATGGCGCCTTTGTGTAACGTTATTAGACAGACCAATCAGACTGGCTCATTTGAGTAGGGTCCCAGTTAAGACCATTTCAATGCGTCTGCACTTTCCAAGGGTTACAACATGCTAAGCCGGTGCGGGGTGTTGTGCTGCCACCCATCAACGGGAAGCCGACGACACCTCCCCTCTCCTTATCTTACCTGGCGTTCGTACAAGGAGGAGAAGGAAGTGAGAAAGGGGTGGCCGAGAAAGAATGACGTAAAATAGTTCTGCTGACATCAGTGGTATTCCCATGACGACCGCGTGCCACCGGGCATCATGTGTCGTCTCCTCAAATTGTAAAATTGCAATCATTTAATGAATGCAATATGAGGTCGAAATCACGAGACGCCCGGAGAAGTTCAGCTTTTTCTTCTGCTTGGGAGTGAGGGGCTGTAACTACATAGGGTCCTCAGCGCGAAATGTTTGGAGTGCACGGGCAGACCTTGACGAGAACGCACGATTTCCACCAAAATTATCGAAATCGGACCATAATTTTCTTAGTTAGAGCGAGGGTGAGCGGAAAACGGCTTCCTCGGGTCCATACCGGGTCGGGGCTCAGGGCTCTTGCCCGTCTCACAATCGAAAGGCTGTGTGTCCGAGTCTCACCTGTCGCTACTCTTCGCCCGCGACCAATCGGCATGAGAGATTGGCGTCGCTGCATGACTCAACGGTCGATGTGTCGTAAAACCAACAACCAACCGACCGAGGCTCAGGGCTCAGCTAATGGCGGGGGAAGGAATGCAGCCTATGATACGCGTAACACTTGGAATCAACTCTGATAAATCTCCAACTCGAAAACCTGGTGATGCCTGACCACACTGACTGTCCGTAAAACACGGTGGCAAGCATCTGCGGAAGACGCGACCATGGGGGCGTTAGCCGCTGATGACTCGGTTCGAAAGAGCGCCGTCGCGCAGCCCAACTGACATGGCATTGGGGACATGGCGCCGGCAGCGGTCCACCGGTCCCGGCTTGGAATGTGCAGTGACAGCAGCTCCGACGCGGCTTACCGGCTGTTCCGGGGCTGCGCTGAAGCTGCGCTGGAGCTGCGCGGCGAGAGAGCTCACTGTTGCCCCAGAGCTGCGCGGCGACAGAGCTCACTGTTGCCCCAGAGCTGCGCGGCGACACAGCTCACTGCTTCCCCAGAACTGCTCGACGAGAACACACCTGTTGCGCTGGAGCTGCGCGGCGAGAAAGCTCACTGTTGCGCTGGAGCTGCGCGGCGAGAGAGCTCACTGTTGCCCCAGAGCTGCGCGGCGACAGAGCTCACTGTTTCCCCAGAACTGCTCGACGAGAACACACCTGTTGCGCTGGAGCTGCGCGGCGAGAACTCACTGTTGCCCCGGAGCTGCGCGGCGACACAGCTCACCGTTTCCCAGAACTGCTCGACGAGAACACACCTGTTGCGCTGGAGCTGCGCGGCGAGAACTCGGCTGTTGCGCCGGAGCTGCGCGGCGAGAACTCGGCTGTTGCGCTGGAGCTGCGCGGCGAGAACTCGGCTGTTGCGCTGGAGCTGCGCGGCGAGAACTCGGCTGTTGCGCCGGAGCTGCGGCCGAGCTGCCGCGGTTTGGCGCGCTGGGACCGACGCCGACGCCGCACAACATACGTCATACGGCGCTAATCTCGCCGTCACTTGATACCGGTATCAGACCGCGGTGCAGCAGGTGGCGCCTCCAGCTGGCACTGCATTTTTAAGGTACTTAAATAATGCAGCTTCTGCCGAGACTTCTGCTGAGACAGGGTCCCGCTCACCGCTTCTGCTGCATACTAACCGAAGGTGTTCATCGCGCGCTCTCTCTCTATCTATCTCTCTCTCTCTCTCTCTCTCTCTCTCTCTCTCTCTCTCTCTCTCTCTCTCTCTCTCTCTCTCTCTCTCTCTCTCTCTCTCTCTCTCTCTCTCTCTCTCTCTCTCTCTCTCTCTCTCTCTCTCTCTCCTTGTCTCACCCTCCGTATTTATCTTGTTACTTTCTCTACTTCCCTCTTTTTCCAATTTTCTCTCTCTCCCTCGTACGTGAGTCATAATCAGACAGCGGGCTAATACTATCCTGACATGTGGGATGCCGATTCACATCCATATTGGTTTGTATGGCGCAGTGCAATATGGATTGAACGCTGTGCAATGAAATTCAGCACGTTGATGTGAACATATTTATGTCAAAATTGGTGCTGTTGAGTTAAGCCCGTTTTATTGCAACATCATAATTATCTACCCTTACCATAAAAGCTAGTTAAAATTGGACTCACAGGAAACGACCAAAATGAACAAGTCAAAAAACTTCCCAGGAAGATACATTTGAAGACGAGCCCTGGTGGTGGGGACAAATGGGCCGCTTCAGGTGAGATCGACCAGTCGGTGGCCCAGCGGCAGTGGACTAGACAATGAGGTGGGGATAAAGGGGGTAGCCCCACGGAGGATCAAAAGGGGCCGTCCAGGCATTGTCGCCACGGATTTTTACCAGGTTGTGTCTAACCCGCAATGACCAAATCATTATATATTGTAAGTTCTTTTTGTAACAAGCCAATCATGATAGAAATGCGTATATTTGTTATGAAAAAGTGGTGAGCACTAGTACAAAAGCTGTTCATCTAATTGAGCTGGAAATATAGAACATGAAATTTAAGCTATAGGTTACCTCTCAGACCAAGTTCCATACAAATATGAAATTATGGTGAGATAATATGGGAAGGCGTCCGGTCAATTTGTACCGGAACGGCGGCCTCACAGTAGAAGTAGACCCACCTTGCCGGGATGGTCTCGACCTCGTCCCCGAGATCAGAGCCTTACCAACTAAGCTAGCCCGGCGGCGAGCTGCAATTCCGCATGTAATGTGCTGTATGGTTCGCAAGTGAGCATGACCATCACAATTTTCGCCGACTATACGTCACACAAAAGTGACTTGTTAGCGCAGGACGAGCGATGATTATGCCGTGCATATGAAGGCGGGGGCGTTGCGCATCACATCCGTATGGATAGCGGTACGTTGCGTATTTATCAATTGCGATGCATAACATCAACTATGCGTTTGCGACATTCCATTCATTTCATAATTCGGCTAGCTATACATGTAAGCTAAATGCAAGCATGTCAGTTGGGTACTATCGATGGCCACATGGAGATGTTTCATTCAGAACTACAGATTAGCTTCAGCACTGCGAATGGACAGGATTTCCGGACTCGGAATACAAAACGGTGGTCGCTTCCCATTATTTTGATCGAACTATATTGTTTGCGAAACAAAGCACACGCACGTATGATCGCGCATATTCCGGCTGACGAATGTGTTAAATGCGCATGTCTGACTGTCAGGTAGAGCACAGAATTGTTTGGATAAATTGGTTAAAATTGACGTCAACAAGGGTCGTAATGTTAGTGAAGATACAAGTCCACTAGTTAGTTATTGGGGTTTTAGGGCGCATCGACTACATTGGTCATGTAGCGCCCATACAAGTCCACTAATGATAACAAAGGAGAACATTTAAGGCATCAGTAAATGAGAGGATACAGATACTTTCATATGGAAAAACTGAACAGCAACATGGAAAATAATAACGACATTCAGTCATTATTATTGGACATGTTCGTTAGGTTAGGTTACGACACTCGAGCAATATTTTTCAATTTTCAGAACCATGCACACCCAACCATGCGTGATAACTCCTGCAAAAACTGGCCAGAAATAAATGTGGACAAAGTATGTCAGTTGCAGGGACGATCTTGGTCTTCGTTAAAATAGGTGTCAAATTTGGGACAGCTTGAGGGGCTTCATTTTCTTCGATTGTTTAACCTGGAAAGGTCAGAGGTCTCACGTGCGGGATTGGTGGGAACATTCTCGACCCGTCATTTTGTTGCAAAAGATGTCTCAGGAACCAAATGAGGTAATAGCTCAAATTTTGGGCATACTTATATGGGTACCATTAGTGCCTAGTTACGAAACAATCAACACCTGGTCATGCTAGTTGCATATTTGAAATCCATGTGCGCTGCATATTAGATAATCATTATTTAGTTATATGCAATCATGCACGTTAAATGTAACTTAATGATTAGCACATTGAATAGATTCAAGATCTCCATGTCTCAAATGGTTTTGAGTACGCCGAAATGTACTACTATTGTATGGCTAAGAGGCCCAATCGATACCTACAATATATTTTACCGGTGCCGAATCAGCCCGCGCTAAGAACGGGCACTAACCCGTTCCGTCTTGGGGGTCTTCAACAGCCCCCTCAGGGTTTTCGCGGATAGCGGACGAACGGCGGACGGCAGCGCGCCCAAATTTGGCATACCTTTTCCCACATCAATTTGACATGCTGATTCAAAAATTTAGGTCAGGTCATCTAGGGTCAACGAGTTAGTCAAGGTCAAGTGAATTCACCTCCAAAGAAGTTAAACCAGTCGTCACGCTTTAACGGATACAGATATTTTAATGAAACTTTCAGCGTTTGCTTATCTTTACGGATGCAACAAAACGTACGAGCTGAATTGTTTCAATTTTTTCGCTTTTGACTACATATTAATTTTGCGTATTTGCCAAATTGCAGTTCAAATTGAGGATTCTGGCTAAAGTAAGCATTTTGTATTAGGGCAAGTTGACTTCCAACAACGTTTATCGGTCTGCTCTGCACATTAGAAAAGGAAGATTTAAGAAAACTTGAAAACTCAAAATTTTGAAGTACAATTTTTTTTAATGTGTGGGAAGGGGCAACAAATGTTTAGCCCTGGTCGATTTCGCTGTCCTTTTCTCATTCCAAATACACTTTGTTTTTCATATATCCCCAAAATGAACTCCCAGGAGTCAAAAACATAATGCAAGTCGTGAAAAGTCTTGAAAGTCTAGCCTCCCTGGCTACGTCACTTTTGAGGGGAGATTGTTTTGGGGGATGAACCCGGACCCTACTCGTCGAGCGCTTTCCAATGACACCTCTTTCGTTTTCTTGCGATGCATAATGTGCAATGTGCAGGAAGTGCCCAAAGCGTGAACAATGAAACCACAGGAAGCTTGTGAAAATGTTCATGTTTTCCGGGACACGCTATGCATACCGTGACAAAAACGCATGTGTGTGCATAACGATATGGATTCGACTGTCCGTCCATGCAAATGATGCCTACAGGTAGAATGAAGGGATAATTGTACTTATTGTTGTGGGGCCAGCATAAGCAGATGTTTCCATTACCAGGGCATCAGATATTCCGAAGAAAATTACGTCGTCACGAGTAGATAAGCCTATGGATGGCCTATCGGTAATACCTTCTGACCGGCGGCGGCAGTCCGCTGTGTCTAAGGTGCCATGCTGCACTGTCAGTGCGGCACGTATTGATCGCCTACAGCAGACGTACCCAGGAGCTGAGGCCGTACTTTGAAACCGTACTTTGTCCTATCTTTCTACCCTTTTACCGTACGTTTTACCTACTTTGGACGAACCTCTCTCTCCCCTTTAGGGAAGTAATAAGGGACTAGAGTCATCAATTGCTCAATCGGGACGGTTCTTCAGCTTCCAATCAGAAATAAAGTTTTATGTGATTAATGCTTCTCATTAACTCGCTTTTGCACCTGACAAAATGAGAATAGGAGCACGGCATAATATCTTACGCACATCGACCCCTTCACATGCAGTTGTCTCCTCGACTTACCTTGCCATATGCTATGGACCATATGCTATGCATAAGCATGCCCATTAGCCTCTGTCGATAATTTTCAAAGTGGTGTTATCAAAAACGGCTACTGTTTTTATTTTGGCCTTAATATTTGCCTACCAATTTTGCATAATATTATATCGCTGGGCAATCGGTATTTTTCTCAAAATGTGTTTGAAAAAGTCTGTTTTCTGCGTTCAGCGCCATATTGGCTGTGAGAACCAATCCAGATAAATGAGTCACATAGTACTTCTTTTTGATCGTGTCGACGAGCTGAGTCGATTGAAACAACGCAATATTGTCGAAAAAATCGATAGGTAGGAAAATATCTGCTATCTTATGTCATCTAATACACCAGCATTTGTCCATTTCGGGGCATACAAGGAACCCTGAGGTTTAAGCAAGTCAAAATCATGATACAGCCGCGGGTTCTGCACTTAATCATATGAAGATTTCAGCATCACTCACTGGGCATATAAATATAGACAAAGCTTCATATTCATTCGCCGTCCAAACTACATAGCACCATGATTGAGGGATGCGGCTTTGTACGCATGTGCATCACATACCAACCTATTCGTTACATGTTGAGACATTCAGACAGCCTTTGCACATCACGTTCAGACGAAAATCAGAACTTGGTGATAAACGATTAATGCTTTAATTTTTTAATTTCCCCGTTATCACCATCGGACCATCGACGCCAAGCTCCAGACGCCTTCGAACTTTGTCTATGTGGACGACGCCTTCGAACCGGCCACGTGAGGGCCGGTTCGAAGGCGTCGTCCCAGGTTATCAACTCCTGCAGACCCTCCGCGGTCTCATTTAGTCTCGAAGTTCTCCTGGGACGGACGCTGGGGTCTCCACGCTCATATTTGCCGCGGGTGCAACTAGTATATTCCCGTGAGGGCAATGATTATTAGCATTGTTACGAGTCGCTGGCGTCTTTTTTCTGCAGTTGCGACCTACTGTTTGGCTTACGACGGTCTTGACTCCAGCTAGTTTCAGCCGTTCCGTTTTCGTCGATGTACGGCTGAAAGACCGTCTCTGACGGAAGGAGGAGACTGGAAGTGCACATCACGGTCCGGGGTGTGGTTGATGGGGTGGAGGTGGGTTAGACCATCGACCCTGCTCAATCGGTTGTCCGTGCCGACGGAAGCGGTTGCAGCGGGAGACTGGGCGTTGCCATTTATTTATATTACAACATATTTTAGCCACGAATTAATTTCTGTGCGCGATTTAGTACTACTGCTTGTTCCCATCCGCCTATTTATTATGTTTATTGGGTTACGAATGTATACGGCCGCACTTAGCTAATAAGGTTTGCTTAATTGCTGTTGTATAACGGACAATTCCGTGCCTGGCCCCCCGGGCGCGACACCTACCGGCACCAATTACAGATAGTAGTAGTTCGGTGTCGCTAAGGGTGGCGGGAACAGCCCGCCGAGATGCTCGTTGCGCCGCGGGCGGGCTGAGCTGTCACTACCTGGCGACTCGTAACAATGCTAATAATCATTGCCCTCACGGGAATATACTATTAGCATTTACTTACTCGTTCGCTGGCGTTTTTTATACGTTCAGCAGCGAACTGGCGGTCTGCTCTGTCATCACTACAGAGAAGTGTCTGGAGCGCCATTTCGTTGAGAGGCATACCAGGCACTGGAGTGGAGGTACGGCATCACGATGCTCACGACTTTCCCATGCTGCAGCCGAGTGAGCTGCAGCTGGCACAGCATATGCCGCGGCCCATCCAGCCAGTTGTGCTGCACCTTAGCGCGAAACCACATCGGATAGATAGTAAACCCCTACAATGAATTAAACGATACGCCGGACATTTTTGCATGCAGTGTCTCCCAGACCATGATCTGACACATACACTGTACGTGTCCGGCCATGATCTGACACGTACACTGTATGTGTCAGATCATTGCCTATGTAGTACATATCATGCTGCTATGTAGTTCAAACAGCGAATAAATATGAATCTTTGTCTATATTTATATGCCCATTGAGTGATGCTGAAGTCCTCAAGTAAGTATGTGCAGAAACCGCGGCTGTATAATCATTCTTACTTCTTTAAACCTAGGAGTTCCTTGTATGCCCCAAAATGGACTGGTGTATTAACAGACATAAGATAATCGATATTTTCTTAACTATCGATTTTTAGACAATACTGACCGGTTTTAATCGACTCAGCTCGTCGAGACGATCAAAAAGAGGTACTATTTGGCCACTTATATGGATTGGTATTGACAGCCATTATGGCGCCGAATGCCGAAAACAGCGGCATTCGGGGCCATATTGGGCCGAATGCCGTGAAAACAGCCAATTCAGCGCCATATAAGCATTTTTTTAAAGAAAAAATGCGTATTGCCCAGCGATCTAATTTCTATGCCAAATTGTTAGGCACATATCAAGGCAAAATATAAACAGTAGCAATTTTGTATGACACCACTTTGAAAATTATCGGCACAGGCTAATGCCCATATCACACAATAGCATATGAACATACGCACGACCATATGCTATCGTTTCATTGACGATGATATGGATGCTGCATGACCGAAGCAGTCGGTGTGCCTATGACTCCAATAACCAACTTACCGGTAATGGATAACCTTGAACTTTGTGATGTCTACTGAAGCGAACTATAAGATGTACAAGAATACGTTTTTAGTATCTTTGTTGAGCAAGCACTTTTGTTTCACCCTTCTTTTATCTCATTGTTCAAAGTTCTTTGCATAGCAAACAAATCATGCCCGCTTGTATTTCTGCCATTCAATTTATGAATTCCAATGGACTAGGGGTCACAGAAGGTCGAGGGGTAACATGGTCATGGGATCATGAGGTCAAACGTGAGAAATGCGGATAATTTATCACGGATGTGTTTTCTTTGATCATTTGTCTTCTCCAAGATACATAATATGTCACACTTTCTCTTCATTATCGAGGAAATATCTATTGTCAAAGATACCTTTGTTGTGTGACCTCAAAATATTGCCGTAGGCTATTACTCTGAAGTCGTTGTTCAAATCAATCTAAAACTTGTCCAGTCATGTTCAGAGCACAGGACTACCCTGTGCACCAATTTCTGTCCAAGTACAAATTTAGTGGATATCAAATTTGAAAATGTTTGTTCGTCGACCAGCTGCAATATATATGGAAACAGCTGATCTTGCATAAGCAGGCGGAGTTAGGCACCAAGGCTTGAGTGTCTAGGAAGTAAGTGCATAATCTCACCCTGTTATGATTTTGCATCCTCTACCCCACTCATACAAATACAAATAATTTGCTTGGTACCCCACTACATAGGTTCAAAGTACTTACCACTTCGGTGCAGGATTGAAAAGAGGCAATCAAGAACGTCCTTTCCGAGTCTTTCATTTTGCTCAACTTCACTGTTACTTGCCCTAGGAAATGATGGTTGCAAGCACTTACTAGAAATGGTTGAAAAATTCAATGAACCAAAAACGCAATAAACATTACGGACGATTTTGGATCGAACAAGCAGTGTCGGAAATAAATCGTTTTCTGTCGGGATTGACCCATATTTCGTGTGAAGATAAATGTTTTCAACGAATCGCAGCCGTCGCGAGACGTTTCCACCAGCGCTCCGTCAGGATACGAAGGATCAAAAGCTGTACATTTTAGATTGAAGTTGTGATAAAAAGTCCGTTCTTCTAGGTGGGGTCGGACCACACCAATAAAAATACCGGTGGGGTAAACACCGCAGGGACCCCGCCAGTGGCGACGTCCATGCCTTCAGGCGACCGTCCTGAGGTGCCCGCAAAGGCCCCCCAAGGCGTACGCGCAGGGTCCCCTGGGCCACTCTGGACAGACCATAGGGTTGATGGATATAACCACGAGCCAATATGAAGGGTCCTGAGCTGACGGAGGGGTCAAAGCTGACAACTTCCCAACACAGAACTTTCCAAACAGTGCCCCGGTGTGACGGAAAAGATCCTGAGTCGGCAAAGAGGGCCCCTGAGACGATGCAGAGGGACGCTCAGCCGCTGGAGAGAAACTAGGGACATCAGAAGGACCCACAGGGACTCTGTTGAGAGCTGAAAGGGACGGATGCACCGGATATCGCGCGTTCTATCCATTTTACCCACCCGCTAGCCATGCCCCAGTTTTTTTTAAAGCGTTTTGTTCTCACCAACTTTGTCTATATCAGTGAAAGTTCTGCAATCTTTTCCGCCCATCATTGGTCCACAATATGCTTAGCTCACGCATACGTCATAGAACGCAAGACATTCATCCTTTCTGGCAGACGGTAAGAGCAAACGTAGGGGACAAATGTCGCACCAATTACGGAATACGGTCAATTTTCATACTGCCCAGGTAATTTAGCTCGACCTATGGAGTATAGGAAAGGATGATTTCCTAAAAAGTATGTAGTGGTGATCTAATTTACAGAACAAATTAGGTTGTTCATGACATTCCAAACGATGAGACTGATGCAGTTATATTTCGCCAGAGATCGTCATTTTGCGTTAAAACGTGTTTATTTCAACATTGTCAGATTTTTGCATAGCTTAGGTTTCGTGCATTTCGCTCGTTTCGCAGGAGATGCACTTTGTGTCAACGTAAGAAGTTGACATGGATTAATTATCTGGGGAAGTTGGTTCACATCAGCATAACGATGACGTTAAACCTTGCATTATCGATAAAAGCTGGTTTATGTCAACAAAACGGTAGCATACACGAGAGAAGAAAAAAAACGGAACCGCGGCCCTAACATACAGTTTGCACCGTGTCATGATCCCATTTCCTGCCGAGGCAGGCCACGTGCTGTTTCAGATGAGGTGACGGGGCCCCACTGACCTCACCTGCCGCATCCCGTGCGAACAGTTTTCCATTGACGGTATTCGCTCTCGCCTCGTGACGATGACCACATCTCGTGCACTCACCGCCAGCGTCGAGCTCACCAGCAGCCTGCAGCGCTCCGTCCCCGACCGGCGCTGCAGTGTCCGGCTCCCTCGCACTCCGCGCGCCACCACACGTGCACTGTGAAGGCCGGGCACGCTTCACGTGAGGCGAGCGTGGCCGCCGTGCGGGGTCCGGCAGCCGGCCGCCCGGCCGCTCCCGTGCCGACACGCCCTGTACACCGCACAGTGTCCGACACACACACAGTCGGCCGGCACAGCTGCACTGGGCATCGGTGTCACGTGCCACGTGTCAGCGTCACGTGCCACGTGCCACGCGCGTGTGCGGCCACTGAGTCCTCCGGCAGGGCCGCGGTGCGTGTGTTGTGTTGTCGTTCAGCGGCCACGTCGCCTGGAAACCGGCGGCTGGCAACGGGACGCCGTGGCCGTGGAAGAATACGGGGAATTAGTGGCTCGCGGCATGGCTCTTCACGTCGACACTGCGTTCCGTTTACACAGCTCTTCACGTTGACAATGCGTTCCGTTTACACAGCTCTTCACGTTGACACTTCGCTTCGTTTACACGGCCATTCACGTTGACATTGCGCTCCGTTTGCATAGCTTTTCGTGCCGACACCGCACCCCGTTTACGCAGCACTGTACACTGGCACTGCGCTCCGTTTTCGTAGCTCGTCACGTTGATACTGCGGTCAGTTTACATAGCTTTTCACGTTAACACTGCGCTCTGTTTGCACAGTTCTCTTCGCTGACACTGCGCTCCGTTTGCACAGTTCTCTTCGCTGACACTGTGCTCCGTGTACGTGGCCGTTCACCTTGATACTGTGCTCCGTGTACGTACACCATCATGCCGACACTGCACTCCGTCTGTAGCTATTCGATCGATCATTGACTTATTCATTACAGGGACTTGTCTTCCGGCAATATGTGTCAGTGTTCAAGTGATAGTGTGCACCATTTCCACACGGGAATAACATTCATTATGGCGCATCGCACAACGCACAACGCATTGGCGCACTGTGCCAACTAACACAAGCCACGCGCATCTAGTCAATTCCAAGGTCCGTAGCGTTCCTGGAATTTACGTGATGAGGATGGAAACGATTTGGAAATAGTCCAAGCAGTCCTATTTGTTCAATGCCAACGGATTTTGAACAATGCGTTTTAAAAGGATGCCTTTTAATTTGTAGTGGACGAAATTAGAAACAGGTTTACTTTTCTGTGGAGTGGGTCACCCTGGCACCATGTTTTCAAAGTTACTGGAAATAACTCCTGTTCAAAGGTTATCTTCTGCTATCCCTTGGTAAGACAGCTCACGCCTTGTACAAATAACACTTGCACAAATCACTTACAAAGTAAGATCGTCAAATTTTGATATTCCTCAGTCTTTTTAAAGGAACCAATATATGCTTGCGCCTCAGGGCAATATCCCGATACTCTTTGAGGCCTGGACGCGTTTTAAGGCTTCACCGCTTTTTGTATACCCACAGTGTTTTTATGGATCTGACACATTTTAGAAAGCATTTTATTTCGCACCCAATGCTTTTTGCGGTACTATTTCACTATTTGCGTTTTCCAGTCCGTTTTCCAGGCCTTCGTGCGGTCATTGTAGCTCCGATGTGCTTTAAGTATCCTGGAGAACGTACCAAAATATTGGATTTTTAAAAGCAAAACGCTTTCTTTTTATATTGCAGATAAATCATGCCCGTTGGTATTTCTGCCATCAAATTTATTAATTTAAATGGACTAGGTGTCACCGAATGCCACGTGGTCACGAGGACATGGGGTCACGCGGGCAAACATGAGAAATGCTGATATTTTATCACAGATGTGCTTTCCTTCATCATTTTTCTTCTCACAGATGCATAATATGTCACACATTCTCTCCATTAACACTGTGATCTCAAAACACTGCCATAGGTTAAAACTCCGAAACCGTTGATCGGATCGGGCTAATTTGCTCAGGTGTGTACACAGCACAAGACAACCCTGTACACCACTTTTGGTCCAAATACAGAGTTAGTTGTATAATTTGAAAATCATTGGTCGATCTGTTATGGAACTGACCTAATACTTCAATCAGGTGCAGTCTTTCGTTCCGCTGTTACGACACGCGAATGCATGGCGATTCGAAACACCTTCTTAGCGAATCAATAGAATATGCATTTCGCATTTAAAAGCTCATGGAACTAATCACCTCCCAATCCCCTCTGCAATGTAACATCCGTGATGGCGTTTGACATTAAAGTCATCTAGGGGACGTTACTGATTAGATGGTTTAACACTGAAAACGGCGACGGCGTCGTCCACAGACGGACAGGAAGTAGCGCCGGCACCCCTGAACCAGCAGCAGAGCGGTGGACGGGTCACTCACACAGCCATCAAAAACAAGCAGATATCTGGACCAGGACGTGGTCTGATCCAGACGTACCAGGACGTAGCGGGACGTGGCCTGATCCCGACGTACCAGGACGTAGCGGGACGTGGCCTGATCCCGACGTACCAGGATGTAGCGGGACGTGGCCTGATCCAGACGTACCAGGACGTAGCGGGACGTGGCCTGATCCAGACGTACCAGGACGTAGCGGGACGTGGCCTGATCCAGACGTACCAGGACGTAGCGGGACGTGGCCTGATCCGGACGTACCAGGACGTAGCGGGACGTGGCCTGATCCCGACGTACCAGGACGTAGCCTGGACGGAAGGAGCGATCGTCTATTCACTGGGCTCCTGCGGTAGGCTGGCGCGAGCCACGGCAAACATATAAAGGCCAACAGTACTTTCTGTGGTCGCCGTGGCTGATACCGGGCCCCTAAGAACATCTATAAGCCTTTACGAGCAATATGTGGGCCCTTGCGAATGGATGCGGGCTCTTTCGAGCGTCTATAATCTCTTGCAAGCTTGCAAGCTCTTGCCTATGAGCTCTTGCACTTACCTTCTACCGAATACTGAATCAACGTTCTTCCGAATGCTGTTTTAACATCCTGCACGGACAGGGATCAGCCGTCTGCATTCCTCGCTTAAGAATGCAGTATCATGTTTACTGCATACAGTTTGAGGTGGTAGGGGATTCAACGATCTAGGATTCAACCCGATTTTTTTAAATATGAAAAAAACATTTTTTTTGTGTTCAGGAGAACGGTCCCATTTCCGACATATTGTGGTCGAATTCCGGCAACATTAAAGCCTTCCCCGCATCCACTTTAGGCAGTTTTCACGACCTGATGAAATAAGAGCCACGTATATGCAATTCCACCAAAGACTCGTTGTTGCTGGATGACAATAGCGATTCTGCTTATCTCAGGTACTCGGAAGCCTCGTACGTCGCCTTAATGAAGGTCATCATGTGTCGATTAAGATTTACGTATTTACGCGTGCACTGTAGCTCAAAGGTAAGACGCTACTATTGTTCATGAAGAATTGACTACCTGCGGAATGGTGATGATAATGTCGTCCGATGACGTGCCGAGGTATGGCATCCCGGGACGTTTTTAATCTCTCAAGCATTCCACGAAAAGGTCGTCGGAAATGAATCCTTGTTGCGCAAGAGCTGACAAGTTTAAAATTGAAAGTGTACCAATTTGATCTCACGATGCTTTTTCACGAGAATCATACGACCCCTCATATCGTATCGAACGTTCACATCTGTCCAAGACGAAAGCAATGCATTGTCAGAGAAGATGAATTGTCTTGCATGGATTTGTCTTCATCGACCCCATAAAAGTGCAGGTGCTTGACCATAGACGGTGGTGTTCGGTATTGCAATCGTCACATCTACAATCTTTTCATAGTGTGTTATAACCCTTGCAGGGGCGGATGCAGGAGCTTACGTTGGGTCACTAGTGCTCTGGAGGGGCGCCATTTCCTCGGATGGATGCCTTAGAACGACTGGAAATTTTGCCGAGTGGGGCAGACTGCGCTAGAACGTCCAATTGAGTCGTCATTCATCATCAGAAGATTGCTTTTCCTCTGAGAGGGACGCTTTGGTTGAACATTTCATTCAGAGGAGTGGAGTACACTCAAGCGTCCCCTTGAGAGGGCGCCATTTTAGGTCAGGGGTCACCAACGTTCCATCGGTATGCCCCGCAAATGCCGGTTCGCATTTTATGCATATCTGTTGTGTCACATGTACTTTCTGTACATGTGACGTGTTAGGCACCGGACTTAACTTTGTCAGCGATTGAATAAGTAACACGTGTGAAGTACTCCAGTCATCATCGACTCAAACTTCGTGAACATTTTTACCAGAAGTTCAGGCAGATATTTTCTGGAATACTAGCTAGCCGACTGCGGCCGGCAGGGAGTGTCCATTTACTGTTGTCCCACGCACAGGGTCGGCTTGCTGGTGCGTCTGGAGTACGACCTAGCTGACGGCACCCTGTACTCTATTTAATGTCAGTCCACTGCAGACTCGGTTTGCTGGTGTGCGGTACCGGATCGGTATTATCGTTGCAAACGCGAAGAGCACGCATAATTCACAAATTAGTCCAGAGTGAACATATTACTTGATGCCGAAGCGACGGAAGACTCCTCGTCCTTGCTAATTACGGTGGCTCTACAATTGCAACTCCTCAGCGTCTACTCCATGCTTTGACTTGTCGAAGTTGGCTGCAGGGAAGCATTTGCATGTCACCTGGTCATATTGCACACTCACACCATCGCGTGCGCACACGGCAGCGCATTTACACTCCACGTTGAATATGCGCCCACGCGAACGGGTGTGAAGTCAGTCTAATCATCAGATGACAGCCGACATGGCCATCGAGTGCTCACTTGTTCGTGCTGGCCGTACAAACGAAAGCTTGACCCAGACAGTGACAGTGACAGTGACAGTGACAGTGACAGTGACAGTGACAGTGACAGTGACCGTGACCGTGACCGTGACCGTGACAGTGACAGTGACAGTGACAGTGACAGTGACAGTGACAGTGACAGTGACAGTGACAGTGACAGTGACAGTGACCGTGACCGTGACCGTGACAGTGACAGTGACAGTGACAGTGACAGTGACAGTGACAGTGACAGTGACAGTGACAGTGACAGTGACAGTGACAGTGACAGTGACAGTGACAGTGACAGTGACAGTACAGTGACAGTGACAGTGACAGTGACAGTGACAGTACAGTGACAGTGACCGTGACCGTGACGTGACCGTGACCGTACCGTGACGTGACCGTGACCGTACCGTGACCGTGACCGTGACCGTGACCGTGACCGTGACCGTGACCGTGACCGTGACCGTGACCGTGACCGTGACCGTGACCGTGACCGTGACCGTGACCGTGACCGTGACCGTGACCGTGACCGTGACCGTGACCGTGACCGTGACCGTGACCGTGACCGTGTTATCGTGATCGTCGTGTCAGTGTGAGTCGACGCGACCGTCACGTCGGCGGACGCCCGGCTGCCACCCAGCCATGTCCGGCCCGGCCCCACGCACTCACCACGTCTGGTGTGAGTCCCTGTGAGTCAGGGACGTCTGGCTCTACACACACCACGTCCAGCCCCAGACACGCCCCAGGCCCAAACTCATTACGTCTGGCTCCAAACATACTACGTCTGGCCCCACACGCATCACATCCCTTCCCCCCCCACCAACAAACCCACACACCACGTCCGGCCCCACGCACACCACGTACTCCACCCCAAAAAAAACCCACACACCACGTCCGGTCCCACACACACTACGTACCCCCTCCCCCACAAACCCACACACCACGTCCGGTCCCACACACCCCGCGTAATCCCCCATCAACAAACCCACACACCACGTCCGGCCCCACACATATCCCGTGCGGCACCACACACACCACGTCCAGTCCCAGTCCCAGTCACAATCACAGTCGCAGTCACAATCATCACAATCGCAGTCACAGTCACAATCGCAGTCGGGCCTAGTCTTCGGAGTCGAACTTCTCGGCCGGCCGGCGGTACGTGTAGCCGCCGCAGGGCCCGGAGACGGTGGCGGTGCTGGTGCTGGTGACCACCAGCAGGCGTGTCCGCGCGAGGGTCACGGCGGCGCTGGCCGGCACGGCGACCGTCGTGCGCACCGTCACCGCCGGCGCCTTGGCGGTGACGATCAGCACGCGCGTGCCGGTGCGCACCGCGTCGGCCGCCGACACCCGGACGGTGCGCGCGGCCGCGTCGGCCGCGTGCGCGGTGCTGGTGCTGGTGCGCGTGACGGTGCTGGTGACGGTCGTCGGCGCCGGCGCGGTCGCGGTGCGCGCCCGCGTCGACGTCGAGCGCGCGGCCACCGCGCGCGTGGCGGTCCGTGTCGACGTGACGACCGTGGTGACGGTGGCCGCGGCAGTGGACGTGACGACGGAGGTGGACGTGTGCGGCCCTGGTGACGGTGGCCCGGCGCGTGACGGTGACGGTGCGGGTCCGGCCCGGCACGGTCACCGTTCTGGTCGTCAGCTCGGTCTGCCGCCCAACACGCCGCACGTCAGAATTGGCGCTCGCCTGCTGCCGTTTCATCCCGATGAAACACCACAGAAATGCGACGACTGCGTCTAGAGGAACATGCCTGGTAAGGTAGCGCCTCCTAGTAACGCATTCCGCGACAAGTTCCTTGCGCGAAGGCCGTAATTTATGTTGGTTATGTATTGCAATGTACTATTTACTTACTATTATATTCACTATTTATATGCTGTTAATTATTGTTTATTCATCGTTATATATTATTTGTGTATTGCCGGGTTTTATGGTGTGACAAATTTGCAAACAACACTGCCTAATTTTGCTAACCGATTTTGCTCATAGAAGAGCGGGACGTCGAAATGCATGACTTGCTTTTGTACACAATCTGGAGATCACTTTTCAGCGATTTCACTGTTCGGGATTGTACATGGATTCACGTCTGGCTCACTACGATGCATTTAGTTCCACATACGTGTTATTTGAACATCGAAAGTCGGTGCACTCTTAGGCGAACGATCATTCAGTACAGTGTCCGCGATGGGGTTACTTTCTATAACCCAGAAGGAGAAGTGGTCGACGAAACCCTCGCACGAAGCATAGGTATGAACGAGTTGCTCCGTTCGTCACAATCCAGTTCCACCTGGTAATGAGTGATCGGAGTGGTGGGAGAGGGAACAGGGTCTCTCCGAAACACGAACGTCCGTTTCGCTCACCCGTATCGTGAGAACGGTGGAGGTGACTGGTCGTCTCACCCACCTGAATCGTGTGGATGGTGGAGGTGGCGACAATAGTACCTCACCCAGGTCGTGCAGATGGTGGAGACGACGGTGACCATTCCACTCACCCAGGTCGTGCTGATGGTGGAGATGACGGTGATCATTCCACTCACCCAGGTCGTGCTGGTGGTGGAGGTGACGGTGACCATTCCACTCACCCAGGTCGTGCATGTGCGGATGGTGGTGGATGGTAGAAGTGACCATTCCACTCACCCGGGTCGTGCAGATGGTGGAGGTGACGGTGACCATTCCACTCACCCGGGTCGTGCGGATGGTGGAGGTGACGGTGACCATTCCACTCACCCGTGTCGTGCGGATGGTGGAGGTGACGGTGACCATTCCACTCACCCGGGTCGTGCGGATGGTGGAGGTGACCGTCACCGGCCTCGGTGTGACGGTCAGCGTGCGGACCGACGTGACGTAGGCGGTCTCGGTGACGATCGAGTCGCGCAGGACCCTGGTGCTGGTGACCGTCGCCGTCCTGGTGGTGGTGTCGGTGGCCGTGGCCGTGACAACAGTGCGCCGCGCCGCCCTGCTGATGGTCACAGTGAGCGTGGTGGTAACCCGCACCGGCCTCACTACCAGCGACGTCTTCGTGCTGTATCTGAGCGCCGTGCTGGTGACAGTTGCAATCGCAGGCGTCAAAGTTGTGGTGATTCGGATCGTCTTGATGGAGTCCACAACTGTTCTGACGATAACAACCCTCTGCACGGTGGTTGTGCTGTCCACCGTGATGGAGATCGTGCTCTGCAACTGCTTGCTCTTGGTCGTCGCGATGGCTGTGAATTTTGTTGTTCTTTGCTGCACCAACGTTCTGATGTTGGTGTCGGTGGTGGTGCAGGGCGGCGGCAGGTAGTTTCTCGGCAATTCAAGCTGAGGTTTTGCATAGCAGACTGCCAGGAGACACAGAAGCAGCATTCGATGCATTCTGAAACAAAGCCCGGATGTAAGGTTACCAGACAACAACGAGCCGCTGATATTGATGTTTGAGGGAAAGCAAATTTTGAACGTTTGTTCTTCTTTAACTATGAGCGCACCAGTGGCCCAGCCATGGTATCAGGGAAGACATCGATGTCTAACTGATAGAAACTTCATTATTCTTCTTGAGAGATCCATCATCAGTGCAGTGGTACTTCACGACTGTCCTTCTCCGCTACTATTTGATCTGACCTACCTCACTAGCATTGCCAACTTCTCTAGTTACACATTCCATGAATTTCAAAATGTTGGTTAACCAAAATCTTCCGTATCGAAGTCCATGATGCGTATTCCTGAACCCTCGGGGCGGGGTTCTTTGTATGCCGCCCTAAGGTATTCACGCGAAAGCGGAAAAGCGACTTTCATTACTTTCATTACTGTTCCTGTCATATCATCCAAATCCTCGTATCTGACGTGGAAATTTCAACCTCAGGTCATAAGTAAGCTATTTGTCCCAGCTCAGGCCAAAAGATCAAAACTCCAAAAATGTTTGAGGTTCGATAACTGATACACATAAATATATATTGAAATGAAAGTTGCTACATGAGTGCGATTAGACAGTTTTGGGGATAATTTTCTTATTTTTGTACTTTGTATGTTCTCCTACAATCACTTTTACCATGGTATGTATGCAGCATCATTAGGACAAATGTTCAATCCAATTCGTTTGACCTCCGTCACTTGGCCTGATGTCAGGTCACGATTAAGTGCACAAAATAGTTTAGCCGATTTAGACACTGTCGTTTTACTTTATTTCGAGATTGCATAGCCTAAGTGGTGTCCAAATTGCATTAAACGACCAAAAGTGCCCTAATATGCAGATAGCATTGCACGACCAAAGGCACCCTAATATGCAGACAAAAATGATGTTAAGATATGTAGTTGCTCTTCTCTAAAACGCAATTTGGTTTTCAAAACTATTAAAAAATAAAACCCAATATCCTTTTCGGATCTTATTCGTTGAGGGCTTTCCCATGGTTCCCCGTTCGTTTTTGTGCAGACTTAGTTGGCAGACTTAATGTGCAAGACTATGTTCTCTACTTGCATAATTCATGTAGGTTAGGTAAGCAAGATCTACCAAAATTGAAATCAATGTTAAATATTCCTTAAAAGTTATGCCTATCCAGAGTATTGTCTGGACCAGTTTACTAGTGCATTGCAAACTCGTCTAGTTTTCTACACTCTTAACCCACGCCATCTCGGGCGGGGTCTTCAATCGCCCCTTAGGTTTTTCGCGGATAGTAATCGAATAGCGCGCGGCACCCCGCCAAAATTTGGCATACCTTTTCCCACATCAATTTGGCATGCTGTTTCAAAATTTTTAAGTCAGATCATTTAGGGTCAACGAGTTAGTGAAGGTCAAGTGAGGTCACCTCCAAACAATTTAAGCCATTCGTCACGCTTCAACGTATACAGATATTTTAATGAAACTTTCAGCGTTTGCTTATCTTTAGGGGTGCAACATAACGTACAACAGGAACTTTTCATTTTGTTCCGCTTTTGACTACTTATTATTTTTGCATACTTACATATTATAAATTAAATCGAAGATTCTGGCTAAAGTAAGCATTTTTTATTACTGCAAGTTGACTTCCAACAACGTGTCTAGGACTGCTCTACCCATTAGAAAAGAAAATGAAAGAAAACTTGAAAACTCAAAATTTTGAATTTTACAACAAAAAAAAAAATTTTTGGGTGGCCAAACAATTCATGGCGCTGGTCGATTTCGCTGTCCTTTTCCCATTCCAAATATTTATTTGGTTTTCAAATAACACCCAAAATGAACTCCCCAGAGCCAAAAACATAATGTAAGTCGTAAAATTTCGTGAAAATCTAGCCTCCGTAGTGACGTCACCTTTGGGGGGAAATTGTTTTGAGGGGTGGATCCGGGCCCTACCCGTCGAACACTTTCCTATGGCACCTCTTTCCTTTTCGTGCCACGCTTAGTTTGGATTTTAGAGGGGGTTACTATCCCCCCCCCCACCGAGAGTCTGGGGTGTGAGGATCTGACCGAAGAGACGGGGCGGCGGGTTAATAGTTCCCTTTTTGAAAATTGCTAGCGACATTTGCATCACGCCATTCTTCAAGTACTTCAGAATGCCAGAAAGACCACCTGCAAATCCACACCTAGGGGAACCGCTAGGTATTTCTCTAACTTTTCTCTACAGTTTCCAAAGTTATTGTATGATTTATCATCTTTCCCCTGACATGACACAACCTTCAGTGGTTTCAAATGCACTTGAATTATCGTTAGTAGAGACTGATGAGAACTGCTTGATTAGGGAATACAAAACTCACATCTGGCATTGGATGTGACAACAATACTCTGGTAACAAGACAATGTTACAACGAGGTTTGGATAAGACTCTGGCATCGGATGTGTAGTAGGTGTTCAGTGAGTTTTGATTTAAATCCATCTTCAACTATGCCAGCATATGTTATGTTATAGTCATTGTTTGGTAACTTGCATACCACACCAATATAGTCGAACATTTCAATTACGGTGGACTGTCGAATGACATCCCCTATTTGCATGTCCGTGCTTACTAGCGCCCTCATGCCAGAGCGTCCAAATAATGCTAACTATTTGTATCTGGTTGGAGTGCGGAACAAATACGCATGGCTTGAACAAGACTCGGTTAACTTATTTCCACTAATAATTCTGGGATATATTCATCCACTTCATGAGCAGTTCCTTGACAGATTTTCGTCCCACAAATTTATCAAATAAATTCTCAATTTTTTGCGAGCAGAACATCGGTATTGCATTTCAGAATACACTTCAATAGAACGCCCAGGATGCCTTCATGCTTAAATGCTCCCTAAAAAGCTAGACATGTGCATTACTGAGGTATCGGTCAACGTGAAAACTCCTATTTTTAACGACAATTTGCAGGAATTTGAATTGACCGGCTTCATATGCATGCTCAACAAAGGACGCAAAGGATAGGAGGCCAGATGCTCGTGTATATCAGGAAAGCTACGAAATGTCCTGCTGCAGAGCATAGTTATTATATGGTATGAGTAGAATCTTTATGGTTGCATATTATCATGAGGGGACATGGGCTATGCTGGGACGACACTACGTGACTAGCGATAAACTGACGTGGAACCTCACTGGGCACATGGAGCTGTGCAGACGCGAGGAAATCCGCTACAAAAATTATTTTGATCAAATATTGTGAGTACCTGGGACGAATTCGGTGGAGACTAGTGAAACACAATTTAAGAGAGTAGGTTTAGTTCTGAACAAAGGAAATAGGACCAGACAAACTCCGTAGCAACACGAAGGGATTCAGGACTTCAAATGCTTACCTGTGGGAGCAGGCCGGCCTGGGTTGCACGTAGCATATCCAGCGCTCATATCAACTTTGCTGCATGTCAAAACAAGCCGATCTCTCAAACTTGGCACGTGCTTGTAAGAACGGCAAAACGCTGTACTCCTCTGTTTACTCCTTCCTGGCCCAGGCTCTGGTGTAACGGGAAAGCACCGTAACGGTCCCGGCTGATTTCAGCGGCACTTCCTACGGCATTTCATATGGATCGTCACTTGCATTGGTACATGTGGCGCGTAGTGATCGTATATTGGCAACAGCCGATGACGAGATCACGCAGTCGGCCGCGGCGCGCGCGTATTCAACGTGAACAGCAACCGCGCACATGCACATGTACAACGCATCCACTCTGAACGCCCGCCGCCCGCAGGCATCGCTCGTCACTCGCACGATCCACATTCACGACGACGTTCACATCCTCACCGTCTTCGCCAGGCCAGAGTCCGCGTCAATCGCCAACGCCGGCGGACTGCACCGTCGAGTCGACTACACGCCTCCGGGGTACCGGAACGCCAGCGCGGGCCGAGCGTACTTGTAGCCGCGGGCGCACGGCCTCACCGTGTTCACGACCACGAAGGTGGTGGACGTGCTGGTGACGGTGGCGCGCGCCGGCGTGCGGTCCGGCACGGTGGTGAACACGGTGACCGTCACCGGCGCGCCGGGCATGGTGACGGTGGACGTGCGGACGACGACGGTGGTGGTGGTGCTGCCGAGCAGGAAGGCGGTGACGGCCGGCGGCGCCGTCCTGGCGACGGTCGCAGTGACGACGACGTTGACGGTCGCGACGGCGGTGACGGTCCGGCGGCTGGTCGTCGTCAGCAGCGTGGTTCTGGTGGTGACGGCGGGCACGAGCACGGTCGTGGTGACATGGCGGACAACGGTCCGCGACACCGACGTCGTGGACGTCAGCACGGCCGTGAAGGTCAGCACGTTGGTGATGGTGGCGGTGACCGACTTGACATTCGTGACCGAGACGGTGAAGTCGGGAAGGCGGGTGCTCTTCACCACCTCGGATTTCACCACTCTCACATCGTAGCGGCTTGTGGACACGGTGTACGGAGCCAGGACTGTGGTGCTGGTCACCGCCACCGTCCTGAGCAGACTCAGCGTGTTCGTCCTGCCCGGCAGCACCTTGATGAAAGTGGCCAAGACGACTTGCGCGGACGTGACGGTGATGGTCTTCGAGACGGTGACCGGCAGCGGCACAACGTCCAGCGTCTCGGTCGTCGTCACCGGAACGGCCCGCGTCACGACAGACGTGACCGTGCCGACGCGCGACGACCTGACCGTCACGACGGCGACCGGCCTCGCCGGAGCCGTGACGGTCGCGACGACCGTCACCGGCACGGACGTCGGGACGACGTCGCCGCCGCCGACGTAGTCGGTGGCCGTCACGACGTTGGTCTGCGTCACGGTTTTGACGGCGGGCGGCCGCGCGTCGGCGGTCTTCACGGACACGGTGACGGTGGTGAGCACGACCAGCGTCTTCGTCACCGTCACGGTGGCCGAGTCGCACGGCGGCAGGTAGCCGTCGCCGGCGGCGGCCAGCCGCGCCAGCAGAGACAGCGCCAGGCACCGCCACATGCTGCAAGACAGAGCAGAGTTACACGGGCGGAGCAGTGATTGGACCTTGGTCGACTGAGTGAGAGTCACGCTGAACGAGGCGCACGGATGGCTAGCAACAAAGTCCAATCACTTCTCGCGCCGGCGTGTAACTCTCGCTCTGTCGCAGATTTCCACCGACGAGGGAGTGGGCCAGTAATCAAGGCGTGGCACAGTGGATGAACTTGGCACCCAATGAAGCATCATTGGCGGGCTCATGACTCGGTTTGTTCAGTCGCATTCAGATTTGGTAAGAAGCCGGATAGGATTAACTCTGCCGTTGCAGTAACTAAGACTGACTTTCACATGTTAATGGCAAAACTGACCAAAACCTCAAAGTGTCATTACCGAAACAAGATGTAGCACTTTCGTATTATAATGTACTAGCTGTAAGGAACATCGCCAATTGGCACCCCGGAAGGCTGATGTAAAGCTCTCACCTAGCGTTTCTAATTTTTTAAATATTAACTTAAACACAGCAAAAAGAAGAACAATAGTTGTGATGTGAAGTGTCATCGTGATGACGTAAAGGGTAATTCAAAGAAACAAACAACACCATTTGCTTGCGTGACTCAGCTTCAGATACATATTTCAAGGTTCGACAAGGTTTGTTAACCCACAAGTGGAAGTAGTGTCATATTTTACATGCCTTACAACGATTTCTGTCGTGAAAATGGACTCATATATATCCCAATATATGAATCGTGCTAACATATTGTCTGTTGTTTTAGCCTGACCTACCATTTCTCGTCAGCATGAATACATACAAAAGAGAAACATTGATTTAGCGTGTTTTCCTCGCCGACTAGAAAATAAACAACCAGATTACCAACTGTCCTCCGTATTTGCTGCACAGAACCAACTGTGTTGTATTGTTTAAATTTTGTTGTGATGTTTTCCATTGTATTGTATTACACGCGATCAGGGCGCTCCACAAATCAGGCTATGCTTTAGCTCATCGTCACTATAAAGCACATTGTGTACATGTCAACGGAACACAAGTCAAAACACGCTCACACCTACATATGTACATATACATGCAACACGCATAGTTCACCGTCCTACAGCACACGCCATCTGCGATGAGATCAGTCACATATGCCAGGGAGCGTCACGGATTTTGATCTTAAACAGTCGCTGCGATACGCTGAAATGGCCGTCACATATGACAGGCTGGATGTACAGTTGTACTGCACGATACATGTATCGCAGCCTTCCATACTTGTTCCTGACCCGGGGTAGAGACAAGCGATGCGACTGCCCATTGTTTTGAACCACGTGTTCACGGTCGCGTGTCATGGCCGAACGCAGTACAGCGGGTTTATTGGAAGTTGGTACGAGGCCTAATCAACCAACGGAGGTCCAACCACCGGAGGTCATATGTTTGAAATGCAACTTGTTGCATGCTTGCATGCAAAGTGAACGCAATTAAGGGATTGTTGAAAATATATACAATGGGACTAACTTGTGATCACGTGCACCAAAGCATGTTGATGTTTTATTTTACCATTCTCATTTTTAAAATACAAATTTAATTAAGAACTAAGCATAATACAATCAAAAGCTAACTGATGCGTGTCTGATTCGGTGTCAGGCACAACAAAGCATGAAACCGATTCAGTGTTGGAAGAAAACAGCCAGCTAGAGTGGGGTTGTACGGATATGGAACAGTGCATCCGCATGCGGCCTTTGGAAACGATTACTTGCGTGGCTGGAGGGATCGGACGGAGGACATATAGTTCACGTAAAACACATTGGACCGAATCAGGTTCATGGTGACTCTTGCTGCGTTACCGGACGAAGTACTTGCTCAGAGAGTGGGATGCCGGATAGGATAGGTCTCGATAGGCCTTGGATCAGGTATGATGTGAACTTCCTAGGCTTATCGTACTTGCCATAACTGAGCATTGCGGCGGATGATGTAATATTTATTGTACATGCATGTAATTATCGACATAATTATTTCAGCATTCACGAAATAATCGTAATATATAATATATCCTATCCTATCAAATATGATAATCCTAAATAATAAAATACCCAGCATTTACGAAAGATATCTTCACGATATAACCAATTCAGACTCGATGTGAGCAGTACAGCCAGCTGACTGCAAGTTCGCGAGCCGTGTTCACCGGAACAGAGGTGGAGGTGTCGATCCAGTACCGTCGCTGGAATATCTATCCGCCGTGTGTGGGGGTGGGCGGCGGATGGAGATGCCAAGGAAGAACAAATTCGTCGCCATCACCAGGGATGTGCCTCGACAGTCTGATGCCGGTACTGATTGACAAATGTTTTGCACCGTGCCGGATTGTGGGGTCGATTAACAACGTGATATATATATATATAATACTAAGTATATATATAATACATACATATTATATATACATATATATAATACATATATACTAGTATCATATATATATACATATATATAATACTAATATATATAATACTAATATATATAATGTATATACATATATATCTTCTTCAACTTTTACTTAAAACTAACTCCAATTACCACACATCTCCAAGCGGAGCTACTCATCTGTTCTTATGTTCCACTCATCATATGCTGCTCCCTATTTGTACATGCCCGGCGCCGTTCCTGCTTACCTTATAAAAAATAACACACAGCATGCAACATGGTCATTTCATGGGTTGGCTCTCAAGCCTGGATTACTCTTAAGCTTCCGGCTGAAACGTTGATACGCTGCAGAGCAAGTTTAAATCGACGTCGATCAGCAATTCAAGAGTTGGAGCTTAAAACGAATTCCCAAGGGGAAAATAGATGCCATACTTGATATGTGCGAAGCTATGTGACATGTGGCGAATTGTGATGTTGTGTGACGAATCGTGATGTTGTGTGATGATGTGTGATGATCTGTGATGATGTGTCATGATGTGTGATTATTTGTGATGATGTGCGATGGTGTGTGATGAGGTGTGATGACGTGCGACGCTGTGTAGTGTTATGTGATGATGTGTGATGATATGTGATGATGTGCGATGATATGTGATGAGATGTGATGCGCACTCTATATGTATGCATATCTGCACACTTCCGTGATGTGGCATTTTCTCATGTATCACGAGCTCCGTGCTGCTGAGGCGGGACGGGCGTGTGTGCACGGTGTCATGTCACTGCATGCTTTCCTTTTTATTATTTATGTTCCGTGACAATGTTTGTGTGTACGTCCTTCACTATCATCCACACTGTATCCTGCCGTCCAAGCCGTTCAGGCGGGGTTGGTGCGGTGCTCTGGTACGCGAGACATGCAGGGGCCCAAGCTGGCCAATGACTGGGCAAATACATGGATTGATTGATTGATTGATTGCGGACAGCTTGCAGAAAGATGCGAATGCGATTTTCAAGACAACACAATCAGCACCATCTTAGCGTCGCAGAGTTTGGTAGTCTGGGTGGTGGTCAGTTCGGACCAAGCCAATTCTTCATTGCTGAGTTAGATAGAGATGCTAAAGAAACAGCGAAATGCATGATGATGAACGGTATGTTATATATCAATTGAGTACAAAATATACAATCTAACGTTCATCATCATATCATTTTTACCTGTCAATCAGTCAAAATTTTGACATTCTATTTCTCCGACAATTGAAGCAGCATAATGTTTAGTTCACCTTTGAAAGTTTATATATTTGTGAAATGTTCGTATGTAGGTATATGTAGATATATGTATCTACCTCTTTGTTTAGTCTCCTAGGTCATGTTAAACAAGTCGGTATCGGAATGTAGTTGATCGTTCTGTCTTCACCCGAAGTTATCGGACCCCGATCGGGAATGAAATGGGATTTCGACCGTCAATATCGACGACATACTAGCACCATATTATCACGTAATGATGCTTGCAGATGTCAATGTCTCGGATGAGGTATTGGCTAAGCATTAGGAAGCATGTGCTGAAATGTTGAAGGCAATTTTCGAAGCAAGTTGAGTTCTTGCAAGTTGTGTGTCGAAGCAAGTTGTGATTTTTTAAACACAAAAATTATAACCTTGTCGATGGAATTTGGAGATTACAATTACATCAGATGTAAGTTGAACATCCCAACTTGTCTTTCTATAGCTATAATCTCTTTGCAATAGCATCGCATCAATCTGATATAAGGATTATCCAGATTGGAATTCGAGTACAACTTCCTGAATGTTCGCTCGTCGTACGGTCATGAATGCTCCACAGTTTTGTCTTCGCTGCTCACGCCCATATACGCTCCTGAACCACTCAGAGTTGCCACTATCGCAGTGCCATCGGCACCGCAAAGTTGCAGATCTCACAGAGCGACGTGACCCACCATCCAGTCGCCAGCCTCACCTGATGTTCCGGTTCCAGCCGGCGACAGGTCAGGCGCACGATGGCAGTTGCGAATGAAGAGCATGCCAGCAGGTGTCCGTTTTATAGGGAACCGGTTCCGGCGGCACCGCCGAGATGGAACCACGGTGTCTGCGAGTGCTGGGGACAGGCGCGGGTGGGCGCGTAGTGCTGAAGTCCAGCGCCAATCAGAAGCTGACCTTGCAACCTAAGAGAGAAAGTTGCGAGCTTGGGAACTTATGCAGACGTGCAGGCCGGTGGGCAACTGCAGTCACTGTCGGGAATTTTTGTCAACTATCTATTGTGTTCTCTAGCAAATCTATACGTGCGCCCCTGGTCACATGTCGAAGTTGTCTCGGGAGAATTGGGCAGCAAAAATCATGTAAATTACAATAAACAACTGTTCAATTATGACGTCATGCATGCTCAACGCTGTTTGCCTGTTCTAGAGTAAATCATTGGAAATTCTCGAATTGATTTCATATATATTATAGGCTACGAACTATGACCTTTGCTAATGGTTGAGAAAAACGGTCTACATTGCTGCTTGCAACATAGTCATCATGTTCAATGATATTTAGGCTTAAGAAGGGTCACAAAGGCCATCTGCGTTACACCCACGAAGGGGTGTATTATCAAACGATAAAAAGACGCTGAAACCCCTTGATCAATGTTACAATCTGAGTTTAAAGGAGAGAGAGAGAGAGAGAGAGAGAGAGAGAGAGAGAGAAAGGGAGACCCATCCACTCAGCTGGGGGACACTTCTTCATAACCAAAGGGGCACCTGACATCAATCGTGATGTTTCCAGCATTGGTAGCTTGATCAGCTAGTCAGAAGGTGTGTCAGAGCCACCTCTATTGCTACCTAGCCACATCGGAGGTGAAAAAAAACTTCATCAACACCCCCATGGAGGTGCTCAGCTGCCCTGGCCACACAAAGTATTGAGAGAGTTGTTAAAATGGCGACTGAGGCTTCTGCTAGGTACTTATCACAGAGACAGAGGGATGCAGGGATCAGGGATCAGGAGGGCAGCAGGAGACTGATGTCCAATCATTAGTGAATGCAGGCTTTTGCAACCTCGAAAAGTTCAGGATGTCAGGAGATAGTTCCTTGCAACTGTGTCCAGTGATATGCATGCAGTTCACCTGCTATATCTGACATTATCTGACATTATCTAACATCTGACATCTGATTTCACCTATATCTGACATTCATTTGGCTTTCTCAATATAAATGATTTCCCTTATATCTTTGAATATCTTATAGAGGGGTTCCAAGGAGTACATTTGGCGACTTGGAAACACATGAATAATGTAGGTTATATTTCTGCTATAAAAACGGACCCAAATGATCACTGCATTAGCTAAGATTATTGATGGAACGGTCGCATATGACAGGTGCAATGTGACACCAATTTGTTTTATAATTTTCAGCATCAAACCGCATTTCCAAATATTGATCCCGTGGAAATGCCACTTATTTCATGAAACACTGCAATGCAACAGCATGCTAGTGACCAGCAAAGAACCGTGCGCCGGGACAACGGTGTGAACAGCCTCCTTCGAATCCCAGTTCTCATGAGTATTTCATGGATTAAGCGGTGGCCTTCGCGAAAACAACGGCAATTATTTTTGCGCAATTTGTGTGGCAGAAAGTGGTGTATCTGCTCCCGGCAAGCTTACAGAACTGTGAGTTGCATATCGTGCAGAGTTCCAGCTGTCTTGCATGTCTTGCCCGAGCTGCAGGTCTACCACAGCTCTGTGAAAGACCCGCAACATTCACGGGTACACATGCCGCCAGCGGACGTTGTAAAATGAGGATAGCTTGCAGGACAATACCACCAGTCGGTTGCTTTTTGTTGTAAGTTGGCATGGCGGTGGGATCGTCTTCCAAACTGACCAATTCACACACTCCTGTTATTCCACCGAAATGATATTGCTTGCAAACTGTGCACCCTGACCTTGGCACCACTGCCACATATGATGCCGCAAGGTGTTAACATACTGGGAGGTGGGGTAAACTGTATAAAATGTATTACTTGGTCTACTTCTCACGCATGCATGCATACACACCCACATATGCACACAATCACACACGCACGCACACTCACACCATACCAGAATATACATACATATACATGTCAGATTGTATACATCAGTATTAACCCGCGCGTTTCCGGGGGGGTGCCTTTAACCGCCCCTCCCCCTCCTCAGATTGTTCGCGGATAGTGAAAGAACGGCCCGGCCAGAGCGCCGAAATCTGGCATACCTTTTCCCACACCCATTTGGCATGTTGTGTCAAACGTTTGAAGTCAGGTCATCTTGGGTCAACGAGTTAGTGTAGGTCAAGTAAGGTTACCTCCAAAAATGTTCAACCAATCATCACGATTTAACGGATGCAGGTATTTTACTGAAACTTTCAGCGTTTGGTTATCTTTAGGGATGCAACAAAACGCAAGAGAGTAATTTTTCCATTTTCCGTTTTTGATTACATACTAGTTTTCCATATTTGCCCAGTAGGGTTAAAATCAAAGATTCCGGCTAAAGTAAGCATTTTTATCATAGCAAGTTGACATCGAACCACGTTTTTCTGTCCGTTCTTTTGTTTTCACGTTTTTCTACCAATTAGAAAAGGAAAATGAAATAAACCTTGGAAACTCAAAATTTAAAAATTTTGAAAAAATATAACTTTTATTTTTGTGTGTCCAAAAAATGGTACGATCCTGGTCTATCTCGTTGTCCTTTCTCGATTCCAAATATTTTATTCTTAAATATCCCCAAAATGAACTCCTCAGAGCGAAAAACGTGATGTAAATCGTGAAAAAACTAGACCCGATAGTGACGTCACTTTGAAGGGGAAGTATTTTGGGGGTGGTGTCGGGCCCTACTCGTCGAACGCTTTCCGATGACACCTCTTTCATCTTTGTGTGACGCTTAGTTTGGAAATTAGCTAAAACAACATGATGGGTGCCCTCGGTACATCTTCCAAAATGTTCAGCTTCCTCCAGCTTCTGATTCGTTTTCTGCTCTGAGTGTGTTTTAACCCTCGCCCGCATAGGGGGGGGGGGGGTGCAACACCCCTTAGGTTTTTGTGTATTCCTTCCAAACCTATGAACGGATCGCTCTGATATTTTCAGTACCCTTTGGGGAAACCTTTTGAGGACTTTTGGTGAAATATTTTTTGGATGTCATGTCAGGTCACGGAGCTATGAGGTCATACAGGAGAGCATCTTTGACCAGTTTTCAACAAATACGTGATTATCGCACGCATTTTTTACGTACTTAGAGTATTTATGGGCATATAATAAAAATGCAGATGCCCAGATGGGTTCCCATTGAAAAACAATGTTCCAAAAATCGGTGACCTTGGTTGACCTCGGTTGTCCTCGGTTGACCTCGTTGTCCTCGGTTGACCTTTCCACATTTTCTAGCTGACCTACGGTAATTTTTCGTGCTGAATTCGAATTCAGTGTCCATTTTTACCCTGGGTAACTTTAAACTTCGAAATTGGAACCACTTTTCAAAAAGTTTGATATTTGGGGTCACGGCTTTGACCTCATTTGGTGCATGATATATTGGTCCGCTCACATCGTGTGACATGTCGTTATGTTCGCAAGATACAAATAAACATATTTCCGGCCATTACGTTCATATTTAGACAGTAGTTTCGACATAACTGACGATTTTCTTAGGCAAATACAACAAAAAATATATTTCACCTGACCTGGAAGGTCAAACATTGACCTTAGAAGGTCATACTTAATTATAATCGCGGGATCTCGGCCAGGTCTATAACTTTGGTCTTTGGTTCGTTTTCGTAACATGCACGGTTTCGAATCGGAACAAACTTCATACGCTTGCGCAGTGGTGTTTCTCCTAGATCTTTCCTCTCTGTGGACAAGTTTCCTCGCTTTCAGATGCATTTTCAGATGCGTAAAGCAACTGTGTGTTCAGGTCCGGATGAGCTTGACTCTGTTGTCGGGACGCCTGAATTCTGGAATGCAAGAGGGGTTGGCTGTGATGCGTTTGACGTAATTTGCGCATTTCATGTCTGCATGCAGCAATGTTTTGTGTTTAACTCCTTCAATACGTGAGGGTGTAAGTGCCTCAAATTCTCAGTGATTTCAGTGACAGCAGGCCCAGCACTTTTGGTAGCCCATCGACCCGCCTGCCAAGTAAGGTTCCTGAGTCCGTCCATGTACTGCCACACCTGTCAGGGCTGCTAGCCCCAGGCGGTCATCGTCCCTGGACGCTGGTACCACGCGATAGGTGACGCAGAGGAGGGGATAGCTCGGACTGGGCTCGACCTCCCGCCAGCTGCTGGTTGGACAATCAAACATCAACTCTCCCACGCTTAGCTTACCTGGTTTCGGTGCAGGGCTCAAAGCTGTTGACGATTTCAGCGTGCAAGGCCCGTGGAAGCCGGAAACACACCCAACCGATTGGTGGCAATGTCGGTCTCATCTACAGTTTAAGATGATCGTCATTGATCGGTCTATAGACAAGACTGCATGCTGGGTGCCAGGGAGCGACCAGGCTGGTTCTTGATTCACTGACTGCAAGCATAATCAAATGCAATCACTACAGACTATCAGGACCGTTATCAGACTACAGATATCAGGACTATCAGGACTATCAGACTACATATATATATCAGGACTATCAGACTACAGACTATAACTTGGCGATTATCTGACCGGTCGTTGGTTCTGGTAACGAGGAAGTTTATGCTCGCGTCAGCATACCGTCATTCAACTTTCACTGCTCGTCAAAGCAGATCACATCTTGACGACCTCAACGCTGAGGTGGCCTGAAAACTCTCAGGTGTGCCGTCGTCATGTCGGTGGCTCGTCCTGGAAACACGATCACGATAGCGAGCGACTTCAATGCGTGTCTCCTGGCTCAGACACCCGGAATCAATTCACGAGGAAGTTGTCTCCGCGAGGTGTGCACGACAAACGGCTTCACACCCGCGAACACCGTCAAACCAGCCTACCGGCATGACCGCGCTCTCATTGATGTCATCGTGACGAGCCAACCAGGGCGAGTGGCAGTGGCGCAACCAGGCATTTTTAAAAGGGAGCTCTGAAGAGGGACTTTCTTCTCCGGGATTTTCTGAAGAGTAGGTCCCCGAAAAAGTCAGTTGTTGGATACCGACTTCGGCGCGTGAAGCGCGGCGATGATTTCTCCTTTGTCGTGGTGCATTTCCAAAGCATGTTCCTTGATCTACTGTAGTTTTTTTTTTAACTTGACTATGTCCTCAGGCATGCAACGAGTCATGCCTCATCAGCCGTGCCTCAGCCGCGAAGCGACGGCCAGAAATTAAACTTAGTTGAAAAATAAATACTTGGAGACAGTCGGACAGCAGCCGATTAAAGAATAAATCAATATCGTCAATACAATCATCTGACTTGTCCAATAGATGCAATGTGTAAATATTTGGAAATGGGCCCAGATGAATTGGAAATGGATGTAAATATTAGGAGGCTTTAAACGTGATACTCCAATATCATATCATAGTTCATCATCGTGAATACTGATCGGCTCAGGAATGATCAAGGTAACTTAAAAAATGGTCAGTTATTATCTCTGAGAATAGGCTTCAGTCTTGGCTTCCCCATCGGGCAGAAGTAAGCGCTTCAAGAAATATGATGGCTTGTATATTTTCGAGTTGCGCTTGGGACAAACTATCGCATATTCTACTTCATCTTTGTTGGCTCATGCGCAGCGATGGGTCTGTTCCAACTTGATGAAAAAGGCTGCCCTAGGAGTTGTCACTGGTCCGGCATTGACAAAGACGGCACCCCAGGGTGCCTGCCACTGGTCTGGCACTGACAAAGACGGCACCCCAGGGTGCCTGCCACTGGTCTGGCACTGACAAAGACGGCACCCCAGGGTGCCTGCCACTGGTCCGGCACTGACAAAGACGGCACCCCAGGGTGCCTGCCACTGGTCTGGCACTGACAAAGACGGCACCCCAGGGTGCCTGCCACTGGTCTGGCACTGACAAAGACGGCACCCCAGGGAGCCTGCCACTGGTCTGGCACTGACAAAACGGCACCCCAGGCTGCTGCCACTGGTCCGGCACTGACAAAGACGGCACCCCAGGGAGCCTGCCACTGGTCTGGCACTGACAAAGACGGCACCCCAGGGTGCCTGCCACTGGTCTGTCACTGACAAAGATGACACCCCAGGGCGCTGGTCCGGCACTGACGTGCACCAACCTCACAGTCCAGACAGATCACAGGTGTCACCGCGTAATCAACAGCTCACGAACAACAGATAAAGACGTATCTTCCAGCTCGGGTACACGCCGCGCCTTGATCAAGACCAGCAGTGACAATGCCACTTTACGATCAATGCGGCGTTTCAATGCACCTTTAACGCGGCAGTCACTGGGGTATTTGCATTCACACGAGTCACTGGGGGAGGGGGCGCCCCATTGTATCTTCGCAACCAAGGAATCGATTAAGTCGATTCAATCACCATTCGATAGTCTCATAACTTTGATCGAGATAAACTAATTGATGTTTACTTGGAAGTCACTGGAATGGTCACAGGTCACGTCAAGTAAAATATTGCACTGTTTTCGAGAACTCATCCTTTTAATGCAAGCTAGGGCATAGGGTAACAACAAATCTCGAGTGTGGTTGAATACATACAGTGTGTGCCTTCCATTGCCCATGTAAGCACTTTCTGGCCTCGAGTCATCAAGTCGAGTCAATCGAGGAGAGGAGATTAAATTTTCGTTTTGATTCAGCATGCAGTGCAAATAATTTTCTAGAACATATTTTCGGAAAAGTTAAAAAAAAACTGGCTTAAATATTCTGATATGCTACAGAATTTTGCATATTGGTATAATCTGGCATGACGCCTATGAGGTCTTATTGTAACATTATCTCATAAAACAAGCAACCGGTTGAGACGTTAACACCGTGTCAATCCGGTCAGATCCTCACACCCCGTCCCGGGGAGGGGAGTGGGGTTGATAGGAACCGCCTCTAATCTCCAAACTAAACATCACACGAAAACGAAAGATGTGTCATCGGAAAACGCTTGACGAGTAGGGTTTGACACCACCCCCAATTTCCCCCGAAAGTGACGCAACTAGGGAGCCTAGATTTTCACGACTTACATCATGTTTTGGCTCTGTGAGTTCACTTTGGTGGAGATTTGAAGAAAAATTGGAATAAGAAAGTGACAGGGAAATCGACCAGGACCATAAATAATTGGGACATCCCGATTTTTTTTTAATGTACAAATTTTGGGTTTTAAAGTTTTCTTTAATTTTCCTTTTCTATAATGGCTAGAGCGGAACGAAAAACGTTGTTCGAAGTCAACATGCTCCGAAAAAAAAATGCTAACTTTAGCTAGAATCTTCGAATTGAACTCTAATACTACTACTAATGGGCAAATATGCAAAACTAATCAGTAATCAAAAACAGAAAAAATATGACAAATTATTATGGTGCGTATTGTTGCATCCCTAAAGATAAGCAAACGCTGAAAGTTTCATTAAACTATCTGTATCCGTTAACGTGTGACGACTGGTTGAATTTTTCTTGAGGTGACCTCACTTGACCTAGACTAACTCGTTGACCCTAGATGACCTGGCTTCAAAAAATTTGCACAACATGCCAGATTGATGTGGGAAACGATATGACAAATTTTGGCGCGCTGCCGAGCGCCGTTCTTTTACTATCCGCGGAAAGCCTTAGGGGGAGGAGGCATTTGAAGACTCACCCGAGACGGCACGGGTTAAAAACACATCCGACGAACGACTGGATGACGTCATAGAACATGACCGGAGATAATCTTGATGTCAATTCTGTTCTCTCAACATGCCCGAGGTGATCATTTGAAGGCAATGACAGTGCTTAGCTGCTCTCTCCGTTCCTTTGGCTGTTATAGCAGAGAAACAGGGGAAATAAGCCCCTTCGCCACCAGTGACTCGCTCGTCAATATCAGCGGCAGCATCAATGTACCAGATCTGTCTCGACATCTGTGCCGTTGCGATGCAAGTTTCACAGCATTTGTGCCGTTTCACTGCCGGGAACAGCTCAACCCGTGGCGGCTGTAGAAATGACACCCTCCGGTTAAAAATAAATCGCCGGATGAATCAAGCATGTCTCCATGAGGTTGTCGTCCTCGCCTACCTTCGATTAGGTCCCACCCACACAGCTCACTGCCATCTGATAACACCTTGTCCCACCCCTCACCCACTCAGCACCATACCGCTCCTATCATTCCGCTATCATTGATCTTCCTGTCGTTGACGCTTTCGGTTGAGCTGGCAATTTTTATCAGCCAATCGCCTCCCAGCGCAGCGCTAGGCCGCAATGAATCGCGTTCAAACCTGGTGCAGTTCAGGCGAATGTTTTTCCAGATCTTCTGGATTTTATAGTTGCAAATTTAAAATCGGCTGATCTACTCTAGCACACTTAGATCATGTCGAGTTTAATCGCACACATTTTGACCACCGCGAGCCAGGTGCTCTCCACAACCTCCAGCCTTTGCGTTCACGTACCTTTGCGGTTGCTTACATTTGCATTCGCACGTCTGCGCTAGCGTGTATTTGCTATACGTGCATCTGTCTGCGCTTACGTGTATTTGCCGTATGTGCACCTTATTTTACGTGCATTTGCGTAAATTGTAGAACCGTGCCAACCAAGCTTCGACATGTTTGAGCTTCACATCCCGGCACAGTGCGTTTAGCGTCGTAACCACGCTTGACAAACATCCGCACAAGCGTTTCGTCGGTTCTCGGAGTGTGGCTGCGTATTGTTCACACGGAAAACGGTCCGCAGACATTTGGAGAGGAGTGAAAACTGAGGATATCCTATATTTTCTGCAAGCATTTACACAGTTGTGTCAGACGACAAACAACCGTTTCTGACGGTAAAAGTGGCTTTAGCGATCGAGTTTGCCATGCCATTATCGTTATACCATGACACACGAATGAACCTGCGCAATAATACCATCAGGTATCTGAGTGGGTGTGCCTGGCACATATCTTCTGTGAAGGGTCGAGCGTCTCGTTTTCAATTGGGAAGGGGATGGGTTAATGCACTGGAAAGGGCTCTGTAGGACAGCTGCTGCGGCGCAACAAGAAGAGCGCACTTCACTTCTGTTACTGACCACCTTTTGCGGCCTTGCGTCGAACGTGATGGAGTGGCTGATATAACGGGGGACGAGTCAGTGGTTGTGCTACTCAGTGCGGTAACGGTGTGAAGATAAGAAGGCGGATGGCAGGGCGTGTGCGACAGAGAGATCGCATCACGGCATTGCCAAATAACTTGCGCCGCTGGCCGCTGTTCGAGTGTTGGTGCAGGTTCGCCGTCTACCGACACCGTCGGTGGATCCACGCCATTCGTGGACACACATCTCCAGCGAGTGTTCTGCTGTCCACCCAGTCCTCGGACCACTGACTTCAAACAGCGGCCCTGACTGACGCCGGGCCTGATGACCCAGATAAGCCGGCTGAGCGGCCGACAACCAATCAGCGGAGAGTGGCACACCAGCCGGCCCCACTGGCACCGCGCCTAATGACCCAGATAAACTGACCGACCGATAACCAATCAGCGGAGAGTGACCCACCGGCCGGCGTCCCTGGCGCCGCGCCTGATGACCCAGATAAGCCAGCTGACCGGCTGAGAACCAATCAGCGGCGTGTGGCCCACCGCGGCAGGCGCGGCGCCACGGCTCGTTCTCGGGGGTGCAGGGTCGGAAGGGTGCCGGCTCCTCATGCAGACACGGAGAGCCGGCACCAGACGCACGGGAGGTAGCTCCACTACGTCTTTAAATGAACAGTCGTTTACACCGTAGGATCCTTCGCCATGAAGTGTCAAACCCGGGAGCAGACGTAGTCATGCTTGCAGGGACATGCTTAAAGCCGGGGATAGATAACTGCCTGTTACACCTCTCCGGTCATCAACTAGCAATGGCTGACCAGGTGCCTGGCGACGAGGTTACTGTGGGGTCGCTTTATCAGCTGCGGAGGCTTCGAAAAAGAGGGTTTCCCACTATCAAGAACGATAACCCAGCCACCAAGCTATGGTTCATCGGGGTAAAAACCAATGTTGAACGCGATCGTGGCATCGTGTTCCACTCGTCCCCCACCCCCATCCATCAGCTGCCGGCAAACAGCTGACCGCTGACTTTGACCAGCTAGAGCACGAGCCACAACGCTTCCTGACAAGACTCCAGGACCGCCCAATCTTGGCAGGGAACATGAACTGCGACTTGAGAGTGACTGAGGACTCCTCAGACGGAGCCCACCTTATGGAGGTGTTGCATAGGTACTCCTGGATTCAATGAATCAAACACAGTATGACTGCTGAACGAGTATGATCACGAGAGTTCAGGCCGCTGAACTTGACCAGCTAGAGCACACTAGTTGATTACGATTTATGACTATAAACTACAAATACTACAAAATGACTAATGACTATACTAATGACTATGTAACTACAAATAACAATTTATGACTGTTGACAGTCGGTCACCTTGACATGCGAACAAGTCGGCGATTTGTCAGCATGACAATGGTCGTTGGCCATATTTGACCCCAGTTCCTTCTGATAAACACCATGCGATGCTTTGGCACGTGTGTGGATTACCCAAGATGGATGCAATATTAATCGTATGCGTATCTCGATAATTATAGCAAAGCTATAAAAGCATTAGCTTGAAACAAAGAGAGAACGCAGGACACGCGTTGGATATTCGAAGCATGCAACTTTTATCGATCTCATGACTATAAAAATGAACCGGGTCAGTAGATTACCGACTGTGACGTCATGCGAAACTCATATCAGGTTATTTTTGCCTGAATCCCGAATTATCGACAAGTTAACCTGGCGGCGTGAAGGCGAGTCAATTTGACCTCCCACTCGGATGTTTCTGAGAAGCTGTGTAGCATGAGGCCACCATAACATTACACCTGCTGGCTCCCACTGCGCTACATCTTACGGAGAATGGCAGTAATGTACTATTTATAAACGTACATATGCCCTTTTATCCGCCCCACCTGGGGGTGGGGGTTAGTGGGGTGGGGGTGGGGTGGGGGTCATTTACTCCCACATAAGGTTTTCCACGCATGGTGAAGGAGCGGCACATGGCAGCGCGCCGAAATTTGGCATGCCTTTTCCACATCAGTTTGACATGTGTGAAAATATTGTGGTCAGGTCATCTACGCTCACCGAGTGACCTAAGGCCTAGTGAGGTCGCCTCCAAAACAGTTCAACCAGTAGTAACGCTTCAACGGATAAACATATTCGATTGAAAGATTCAACGTTTGCTTTTTGTCCTGGATGCAACAATATGTATCAGATCATTTCTTAAAATTTTGTCGTCCTTGATGACTTATTTGTTGAGCATATTTGCCCATTGGGTTTTTTAAATATCTGAATAAGATAAGATCTTATGTTGTTAATGTTTAAGATAACTCCTTATGAGGAAAATATTGATTGAACACAACGTTCCTCGCTGCGCTCTACCTATTATAAAAGTGAAAATTCAAGAACATTGAACGCTAAAAAAATTGGCAAATTTATAAAAACATGTTGATTTTCCGGGTGAGCAAACATTCGTGGCCATGCTCAATTTCGCCATCCGTTTCTGTTTCCAAATAATTTTGTTTTCCGATCTACCCCAAAATGAACTCCCCAGAGCCCAAACATGACGAAGTGTCGTGGTCCTATGGACCCCTAGTGAAGTCATTTTATGAATAAAATTGTGGGGTGGCTTCGGACCATACTCGTCGAGCTTTTCCGTTCAATCCACTTTCCATTACGTACAACGCTTATTTTGGACATTATACTATGCCTCCCAGGAGATGGGGTGCGATGATCTGACCGGGAGGACGTTTAAGATGAGCTAAAGGCAGCCACAATGGTACTCTCTTCGCTGCAGTCAACCATCCCCACATTGGTGGAATTGTCAACGTGCGTGTGAGTGTGTGAGTGTGTGTGTGTGTGTGTGTGTGTGTGTGTGTGTGTGTTTGTGTGTGTGTGTGGATGTGTGTGTGTGGATGTGTGTGTGTATGTGGATGTTTGTGTGTGCTGGGGCACCCAGGAGGGCGCCAGCCTGGGTAAGCTGGCGCCCGGGCGTGACTAATATACTTCCAGGATTTAGGTGACAGGAACCCGGTGTCTGAGGAAAAATTCAAACCAGCATGAAAACACAAAACCAACTCAACTGTGCAGGACATCCTCACGGTAAAGAGTGCAAAGCAAGTGAAGGTGCTGGGCAAACTGTGGGATAAGAAGCAAATCTGCAACTGGCATTTCAAAATGGCAAATCCATGGCAAGAAAAACAAAGGAACACAAGCGTGTGCGCATGCACCCAATCATAAGCGGAACATTAAATCATGGATGTTGCCACGGGCCACACAGGAAAGAAATAACATGGATCAACAGCTCCAAGCGACGAACGCGAGGAAACAACCCAGCTAGACTAGCTGCTTTACAGATATATGACTTAGAAAAGTATGTTGTCAGGACAACCGGGAGTGGAAAGGTAGGCGAGGGAAGGAATATGGGACTGGATTTAGACCCAGAACAGGAAAACTGTACTGTGCAATTTAACTGAGCATATGGTGCCAAATTGCTGGTCTATGCATAATATACCTTTATTAGATAATATTTGCTCACTTGGTAACCATGAAACCTCGTCATCTTAGTTATCTGAATACACTGAGTGGTTTTGATTTAAGGGGTGAAACAAGTTAACAAATATGTCAGCACCAGTATTCTTTAGAGATGTCCTTTCGATTCATATGCAATGACCAAACAAAGATTCCCCTGACATGCTCCCGTTCATATTGCCAATGGGCTATTGGTATTACATTGGAGTATGGTGGGTGAATGTGAGTGTGATTGGTGAGTGATCCACTTATCATGGCCTGCTTCAAAGAAGCATCTCAACTTGGCACATTGTATCATCATACCATACCTCCTGAACAACTGATACATTATGGAGCAGCCCACCCAAGAGGCGTAAGCAAACAAACAAATGGGGTGAATGATATTCACCTGTACAATTGTTTTTAATCACTTACATACAAATGGGGTGAATGTTGTTCAGTCACGCAATATTAAATGTACATACATACCCATTGAGACTCGCTGGTGCCGGCTGGTGCCAGTGCTGGTATATGTGGAACTATTTTGCAGAATACTCTTACTAAATTGGCTTATTTAACAATAAGTATTTTCATCCACCCACTTCGGCATATGTACGTTGGCCTTCTGGCATAGTCGGTCAAGGAAGTATCTTCCAATATACCTTTACTCTGGCTGGCCACAGGGAATATAGGCTGTGCCGCTTCACAGCAATTATTGGTAAACTGCACCACTTGACAGTCAGGCGTTTCGTGACGGTCTACCAGGTTGACCACAGGCCATTTTCCCACCCATAGGTCCTAACCATTCGACCTGTCGTAATATCAATAGCAAATATTAATAGTAATAATGCAAATAATAACTATCACTGACATTGTGTTTCCAAAACTTACCAGCAGATGGCAGCCACTCCGCGACTCACGCGGCTAATTACGCTATTATGTTAAGGAACTCCATGAACAAGACGCGTCTAAACGACATACCAAAGTGCAAGGTGAACTATGCAATTGACACATTGAATGCCTTTCCTTTGCACCACGACTTGAGGTAAAACGTATAAGACAAATTCCAATGAAAAGCGCATCCGCAAAATGCCGGTGTTGAATCTCCCAGGATACGCCGCATCGCCGTTGCCGTAAAATGCGAACGACTCACGTGCACGAGTGAGCTGAGCCGACGGACACCCATGTGAACCGCCCAACACAGGAGCTGTCAGCTCTCCAGCAGGATACCACTGGAGCCAGACACAGGAGCTGCCAGCTCTCCAGCAGGATGCCACTGGAGCCAGACACAGGAGCTGCCAGCTCTCCAGCAGGATGCCACTGGAGCCAGACACAGGAGCTGCCAGCTCTCCAGGAGGATGCCACTGGAGCCAGACACAGGAGCTGCCAGCTCTCCAGCAGGATGCCACTGGAGCCAGACACAGGAGCTGCCAGCTCTCCAGGAGGATGCCGATGCAGCCAGACACAGGAGCTGCCAGCTCTCCAGGAGGATGCCGATGCAGCCAGACACAGGAGCTGCCAGCTCTCCAGCAGGATGCCACTGGAGCCAGACACAGGAGCTGCCAGCTCTCCAGCAGGATGCCACTGGAGCCAGACACAGGAGCTGCCAGCTCTCCAGGAGGATGCCACTGGAGCCAGACACAGGAGCTGCCAGCTCAGGAGCTGCACAGGATGACATTATATATCGGAAAACGTTACTTGTATCACACTTCTTTGAAAGCGTAAAAATAACCGAACAACAAAATATGTTTGGGAGTTAGGATATATTCCGATTTTGATTCTCACCGATGAACTACAGATCAAAATGGCAATCCTAATCCAGTGCCTCTTCGTCGTTATGGCTGTGCGAACACGTTGTACAGCATCTCGCGAGTCGAGCCGGCCGATCCTGTGCCGGCTAGTGCGGGCAAGGCTGTGCACACGCTTCGATCATATGGCAGGGTGGCGCGTGCTGATGGCGAAGAGCAGCATGTTACAGTGGACAGAGTGGGCACAAAGCTAGCGCGACAGAAGTGGTTCAGTTGCTTTTTAGCGTACTTTATTATTATATATACGTCGAACTTTTCAGAATTGACCATGGAACATGAATGTGGCACTAGCTATTCAGTGAATGTGTCCAATGCCCATGCAAGCATTACATTCCAGAAACAGTAGTTTTGCACGGCAGCTAGGAAAAGGACTCAGGGTCTTATGAAATCGGCTTATATTAACCTCTGGGGCTGCCTTTTCCTCCCGCTCCTTGTGGTTTTCCGCGGGTAGTTAAAAAAGCGACGCACGACAGCTCGTCAAAATTTTGCGCAACTTTTCCCACATACATTTTGCAAGTTATGTGCAAAAATTTAAGGTCAAGTTATCTACGGTCAACGAGTTATTGAAGGTCAAGTAAGGTCACCTGCAAAATGTCAACCAGTCGTCACGCTTTAACGGATAAATATATTGTTGCGAAAGTCTCTGTGTTTGCTTATCTTTAATGATGCAACGAAGTGTACCAGAGGAATTTGCGATTTTTGTCGTTCTTTGATGACTTATTAGTTTTGCGTATTTGCCCATTAGGACTAAGATGGAAGATTTTGGCTAAAGTAATCATATTTATGATGGCAAGTTTGCTTCAAGCGATTGCTCGCTATTCGTTCTACCCATAGGAAAAACAAAAAATCAAAGAATACTCAAATACTCAAGACACACATTTGCAAGACTTAAAATGTTGATTTTGTGGTGGGCAAAAATGTTAGGGCCGTGGTGGATTTCGCTAAACTGGTGATTCCAAGTAATTCCCGTTATAAAATATCCCCCAAAATGCACGCCCCAGGGCCAAAAACATGATGTCAATCGTGATCAAATAGATCCACACAGTGACGCCATTTTTGGATAAACTTTTGGGGGTGATTCCGGACCTTATTCGTCGAGCACTTTCAGATGACACTTTCGTTTGAAGTGCAACGCTTCGTTTGGAGATTAAATGGGACATGCATGGCCCCCTCCCCCTCCCGAGACGGGGTGTGAGGATCTGACCGGAAAAGCAGACGGGTTAGCATGATGTTGCGTCTCAACTTGCGATGGTGACGTCAGGGAGAGTCTGCGATCACGTATTTCAGGAACACTTTCGCACGAGCAGTCGGATTTAATGGTGCGCTGTCGCTTGGCACCAGCGCACCGCATAATTATGGAATAAGTGGAGCAGCATGCACTTCTATCAAAATGTCATTCTCTCCGAGCCTTACGTTTTTCTCGCTAGTTTCTGCCTGCCTTCTAACGCCTCTCCTGTAATAACGTCGTTGTGATTTGTTTTTAATCCGAGGATCTTGTATCATGACGCAGTACTTGCAGCGAGAACCCTGAGCTCCACGAAGTACAGTCTGGATCCGAACTCTGCCGACCAATATTGACTCTTTGGTGGCTAGCGTGCTTCGCGGAAGCCGACGGCCGCTGGGAGCGTGGGTGGGGACGGCTGATGAATGTTGAGGGGAGACGGGGTGGGCGCCGGAAACACACGTCAGCCCGGGGTGGCGGTGGGGGTGGGGAGACTGACTGACGCCGGAACCTGATGACAGCGTTCAACGATCAGCCGTCGATGTGATTGTTCCGTGTGATAACACCGGTCGATCTGATTGTTCCGTGTGGTGGCATCTATCGGTGTGATTGCTCCATGTGATGACACCTGTCGGTGTGAGTGTTCCATGTGATGACACTTGTCGGCAGGGATGCGGAGCCGGAGCCGGAGCCGGAGCCGGAGCCGCCGGGACACTTTACTTGGAGCCGGAGTCGGAGCCGGAGCCGTCAAAAGCAAGGCGGCTCCGACTCCGAAAGAGGTGTACATTCAACAAAATTAGCAAACGTGAAATGAACACATTATACCTAGTATGGTATGGCATGGTATGAAAATGCATTTTTAAAAGCCAAAATGTTTAAATACGAGTAACATGTAAAAAATATCGTCAAACAATGGTAGAATGACCAGTAACCATATTCTAGCCTCAATAGTCAATGCAATAGTTCCATGTTTAGTTTAGTTAAGTTCATTGTTTCCATCATCAACGGGTTGTTGCACCTTATTAGAGATGACGTCAAACATTACAATTTACAACAATGGTGTTCCAGGGATTTCCCTCTCTCAGGCTCCTAGTCTTGTCTAGAATGATGGACCGGCCACCTGCTGCCAGCGTTCCCAGCTTCTTCAGACGGAAGTCAACCGTGCCACAGAGGTGCCCCATGCCCATGTTGTGGACAGGTGTGTCGTCGATGCTGCTGGCTTGCTCCTGCACGGGGTTCTGGGTTGGTTAGGCCTCTTCGTCCAGGCCGTAGTCGCGCCTCTGACGGGAGAGCACGGTGCTGAAGTTGGTGAGCCTGACCAGCTCCTCCGTGTGCTCAGCCGCCACCTGGCTGACAGAGCTGAGGACGGACGGTCCGTAGGTCTCCTTGACCCGGGCGAACAGCTCATCGGAGACGCCCTGGAACGCAGGCTGGGTGAACTCGACGAAGTCTCTGGTGATGGTCTGGGCCAGGCTTCCATGGAGACTCTGGTAGAACATCTTCAGTTCGGAGTATGTGACCCCCTTGGTAATGGTCTTGGCGTAGAACGGCTCGATTAGGTGGATGCCAAGCCCGCTGAAGGCCACGAGGACTATCTTCGGATATGGCAGACTGAGCAGCTCCCTGACGAGGCAGGCGAAGTGGTTGCAAATCTGGCGATTCTTGAGTAAGAAGTCAGTGAGGTGCTCGTAGGGGGAGAGCAGGACAGAGGGCGCACGACTCAGGCAGCCGAATCGCTGGTCCTTGTACAAGACCGCTGGAACGTGATGCTTCTTCAGGTAGTCGTTGAAGAGCCTGTAGTAGTTCCACATCTTGTCTGAGTACTCGGGAGCACATGTCCAGCGCTTGGCCTGCTACACTCCAGTTCTTACTGTCTACTTTCATGCCGACCATGAAGCCTGCCAATACATTCTCCATATTCATCGCCGTCTCCACCATCCTGGCCATCTTGTCCAGTGCTGTGCTAAACCCCAGAGTGGTTTGAGTTCCGCAGAACAGCTGCTCCACCGGGCCATCCAGTCCGTACATCTCCTGCAACACCATGTCAAAGCCCTTGTTGTGCTGCGTGGAGTCGGTGATATGGGTGTCGTCGTGCTTGTATATTTCCTCCGCCGGTTTCCCCTTCACGGCAACCAGAATATCGAACCCGAGATCCACCTGCAGGGCAATATCCTCGGTGGTCTCTCCACTGATGTTGATCAGTGGCAGGGGGAAGGGGAGGTCTTGACCAACATGAATACCTTGACAGAAAACTGGCCCACCCTTTTCTTGGTGGTGGAGTCTATGGGATGTGTAATCATTCTTCTTTCACCTGACTTTTCACTGACCTCATCTGCAGTCAGAGACAGCGATTTAGTCTCGAGCAAATTGAGCGCCTCCCTGATGTTTGGCTTGGAAGGTAGCGTATCCTTGTCAAATTGGTATTCCTCGCTACCACCCAGCTTCCACTTCCTATCAAACATTCCGTTGCCGACCTCGCCCACAGCCTTGGAAGCTTCGTCGATCGACAGACCGTGACCTGACAGGTTAGCGACTGTGCGGTATAATTTTTCCTTCACCATTCGCTCAGACTCTCTGATGTGCCGATATTCAGGGGGAATCTGGTCCTGGACCTTCTGCACCTCATCGCTCTCCATGAGCCTTCTCTTTATCTGCCCCAGCTCCATAGGATCACCGTAGTCGCCATCTTTCGCTGGCGTCGGCTCTGTGCTGCTGCTCGTCGACGGGATTTCTCCCCGCTCCACTAGTAGCTCTGCGATAGCGTCCAGCGATTTGAATCGGAACTGCTCGTCCCTCTGCTTCCTGCTCGTACCTGGCCACGCCCTTGAATGTAAACACGTCCTGCACGGTGCCCTCGGCCGGAGTTGGATTACTGTCTGCATCTCGAGTGGGTATGGGAGATGCGTCACCCGCTTTCAGCTCGTCTTACGAACCTATAAGTTACCAGCTATCGCCATGTATCCCATCAGTATCTGTGTAACAGCTCGATCGCCCGCACCGGAGCAGCGCGCCGTGTCGCCGTGGCGGCGATTTTCAGCCGGCGGCCGGCCCGCCGACCGCCCGTATTGACGCCGCGGTGCCCGTATGAGCCGCGGGGCGCTGAACACCGAAAAGTGATTTGGGTGGGGGCGGGTATTTATTTAAAGATAGATACAGTGTTTATATGGGAAAGTTGCTTATAATTCTCTGCAATTTGCGCCCCTGAGTGGTCGCGGCTAACTTTTTTATACTCCCCCTAGCTCTTACTTAACCCGTCCCGTCTCGGGGGGAGACTTCAACCGCCCCCTCAGGTTTTTCGCGGATAGCGGACGAAAGGCGCACGGCAGCTCGCCCAAATTTGGCATACCTTTTTCCACATCAATTTGACATGCTGATTCAAAATTTTTATGTCAGGTCATCTAGGGTCAACGAGTTAGTCAAGGTCAAGTGAGGTCACCTCTAAAAAAGTTCAAACCAGTCGTCACGCTTTAACGGATACAGATATTTTAATGAAACTTTCAGCGTTTGCTTATCTTTACGGATGCAACAAAACGTACGAGTTGAATTTGTCATTTTTTTCGTTTTTGACTACATATAAATTTTGCGTATTTGCCATATTGGAGTTCAAACACAGGATTTTGGCTAAAGTAAGTATTTTTTATTGGGGCAAGTTGACTTCCAACAACATTTCTCTGTATGCTCTACCCATTGGAGAAGGACAATTAAAGAAAACTTGAAAACTAAAAAAAATTTTAATAAAAAAGAAAGAAATTTGATATATCCTTTTCTCATTCCAAATAAATTTTGTTTTTTTTCATATATCCCCAAAATTAACTCCCCAGAGTAAAAACACAATGCAAGTCGTGAAAAGTCATGAAAATCTAGCCCCCCTGGTGACGTCACTTTTGGGGGAATTTTTGTTTGGTGTGGTGGACCCGGACCCTACTCGTCGAGCGCTTTCTGATGATACCTCTTTCATTTTCGTGCGATGCTTAGTTTGGATTTTAGAAGGGGGTCTTCGACCGCCCCCCCCCCCCCGAGACCGGGTGGGAGGATTTGACAGGAAAGACGGCGCGGGTTTTAATGGATCGATCACGTTTGGGATGTACGGAGCCGGAGTCGGAGCCGGAGCCGCCGGAGCCGGTACATTTTTCCCGGAGCCGGAGCCAGAGCCAGAGCCGCCGGGACATTTTACTCGGAGCCGGAGTCGGAGTCGGAGCCGGGATACTTCCCCGGAGCCGGAGTCGGAGCCGAAGCCGTCCAAAATGTTCCCGGCTCCGCATCCCTGCTTGTCGGTGTGATTATTCCATGTGATGACACCTGTCGGTGTGAGTGTTCCGTGTGATGACACTTGTCGGTGTGATTGTTCCGTCATCTGCAGATTATGTCATAATACCGCGTGAACACCGTATCATGGTGCAGGAGTTGGTTGATATGATCGTTGACGACGATGAGTTGTGTGCTGAGGCTGGAGAGCCTATGCGACTATTTCCCCGGCCGTGGCCGATGATCTAGGCGTTAAAGATGAGGCCGATGAAGGCTGGACTGGGCCAGCCGCCGCACAGGATGCACAGACTCCGCCGCCCAATTGAAGAAAAAGCAAAAGCTTAAACACTTAGCGGTGGTCTGCGAACGAGTAAATCCGGATTCGTCTGGATGGACGGACGTGCGGGACAACGCAAACACAAATCGACGAACAGATCATGTCGGATAAACAACGGCAGTGAATGTACTTGAGGACATATTCTCAGATAGCAGTCCAGCGTACCCTCACCAAGACGTTCCGGTACTTTACTTATCTTGTCCATCAATTCCATGTTGCTCTAGTTTATGAAGTAAGCGCCTGTGAACATCATGAACTGGCAATAAATCTCGAAGATTCAAGCTGGCCCAATTTCTGGATCTCCTAAATTTGGCCATCCAGCAGCTTGATGTGTTTCAGGAGCTGGCGGTGGGTAAGGTGGTTCATGTGATGAGTGATCAGGGCCCTAAGTGATAGGGGTAACGCTTAGGTGCGATATTATGGCAACCACGGCCTGAAACAGTTCATCTGCGAAAGGTTCGCCAAATTGGGATATAACTGTGGACGGCGTGTGACGGTGACGACTATTACCACCAGTTCGACCTATTCTGTGGCAAGGAGCAACGGCATGAACGGTCTTCTATGCCCTTGGACCTGAGCTGCAGGCTATGCATCTGAGGATCCAGAAATACAAACAATGCATGCAACCCTGGTCACGTTCAGCAACACGATTAGCCGTCGTTGCCAATGTTGTCTTGAAGGCAACTGAAGACGTCGCCTCGACGACACCCACATCACCGCTGGATCCGAAACGCCTGGATGCCTGGGGCGGCGGCGGCGCCGGAGCGAAAACCGACACGCCTTTCATGCTCTTCTACCGGAGGTGCAGCGGCGATGCGGCGTGCCCGCCACAGTCGCGACACGAGCAGCTGCCGGCGCCACTGCGGCTCTAGTTGTAGAACAACAGCGGGACGTATCTGCTGGGCGGGCGGCCGGCCGGTGTCGGCTGGACGGTCGGTGGGCCTCGAGACGGGGACGACCGGCCGCCTCCCCCGACTGGTCGCGGAGGCGGCCAGAGAGCTTCAGCATCGAACTCTGCGTGCTGACGCGGCCGGGCCGCCGCCGGGTCCAGCAGCCCGTCGACTGCGACTAGTGCTGGTGCTTTTTGAACAGCAATTTTGTAATGCTAGCATTGCAATCGTAATTGCCAGTTGATGTAAAGGAAGCAACATTTTGTATCAGCCATTCTATAAATGACTTCTCCATTGTCTTTCCCAGCTTATGTGTTGTAAACCCGTTGCAATCTTACAAGTAAAGTAAAGAAACGAAAAGTATGGAAAGTGCAATCTGAAATATCCAACCATTCCATATATATTCAATACAAGTCATGTTTCAATAACTATATGTGAGCTTGTTTCTTCTTGTGCTCAAATATTCCTTCATATGGCATCAAATAAGGGCACACAATATGCCGCACGGGTTCCATTCACACTGAATTGAATAGCCGGCCCTGTGCATAAGTAAAGAAGGTAGATGCAGGTTTTTGCCCACATGCTTGCCTGTATGATCTCTCCTTTGAATTTTGAGACTCCGAGTGTAATCCACAAGCAAAATACCGAGTTTGGAGTGTGCAACATCTGCGAGTCTAAAGACATGGCAGTACATGCTCTGTTTCGGTTAATATAAAGACCAGTTGAATGTTTTATGCATATGTTCAGATAAATTAGCAGGCATGACTGCAATATCCATCAAGTGGATAGTGCTGCTAGTAATCACCATTCAAACAACTGCCTTGGTGTTGGTGATGAGGTACTCCCGTGCCAACTCGCTTGGCCCGCCATACTTCGCCAGTACTGCTGTCTTTCTCACAGAGTCCATTAAGTTCTGTGCAGTCCTGGCTGCACTATGGTTTGAAAATGGTGAGTTGACCTGATAATTACCTACTGGCCTAGCTGTCAGTTGATTGGGAACCAGTGTCCTGGAATGTATATATTTAGTTGGAAAGCAACACCTATCAGGAAGTTGTTTTCATCTCCCAGGGACATTGAGATAGCTTTGACTTCCTGAATTTTTATTCATTGAACAAGCCAAGGCATATGATGATTAATCAGCATGTTTTCAGTAAAAGGTGGTTGATTAATGGAATAGGATGCCTGCTGATTGGGCCCTACATGACCAATGTATTCAATGTACCCTGAAGCCCTAATAACTAACCAGTTTTGTGCAGACATTGGAAGAGTGGATAATTGAATGTATAAAAAAAAAATATGATGGATTCATTCTTTAGGCCAGATAATTTTGCTTTTAAGTTATGATTGTTGGTGGATTTGTGGAGATCTCTGCTAGCATGTATATTCTTTGCAGGTCTTTTTAAGCAGGGATGGATGGAGTTAAAAATTGTGGATGGGGCACTCAATCCTCTTGTGTGTCATGAAGGATCAAGTATATAGAGCTAGATAAGTATTGGTACATGTGTAGGATGTTGGTGGATAGTTTCTTTGTAATTTATAATGTGGTATTGGTTGAGGAGCTGGGTATCTTTTTCTCCAGGCTTATAGCATCTTCCCTCTTTTGGCTTAACCCAGATTGGCACCTATAGCTCTTTTAGTCTGAACACAATGACTTTATGACATGTTTGTGTTAATTTGAATACATATTTCAATGTTTGGATGAATGAATGTGCACCATGCAGTTGAAAATGCAGCAGAAGTATGTTTACATTGGTTTCATGGGAATATATTACATGGATGAATATTAAGGAGGAGCTTATTTTTTAACTTTTTAAATGTGATCCTACCCTCTCAGTTTGTTCCTATATATGAAGTACAAATTCAGATGAAATATAAGAACAATTGAACAACATTTAGGGGTAGCACAATGATGGTGAAATTTCTGATACTCCAAAGGTGTGGTCACCACTTCATTCTGCTGATACTGATAATAGACTAATTCTGTTTAAATTATAAATTCAGAACCCAATTTTACTTTTAAGTAAATTGACAATTTCTCCTATCATCATACAAACAATATGCAACCATTATGTTAAAATTAATTAAATAATTTTGTTCTCATGATTATTTTATTGATTAATTGTTTAATTATAAGATTTAGTGCAAGACTGGTAACATGTCAAACCATTTAATTATAGAACCATGTTCCACTTCAGAAATAATTACAGTAGTAGTATATACATGCACAGTTTACCTATGTTATAATGAAAGAGTAAAATGTTGGTTAAGCTAGACAATAAATGTTAAAATGTGATGTAGAGCTGACCAGGGAATACTTATCACCTTCTCACCACTGTACATAGGTGTATCACAGAACACTATTTGAATATATAAACAAAGTTATCACAGGCTTTTCAGGAACTCACAAAAACAAATGGATGTGTAAACATGTTTTATTATCACATATAGAAGCATAATCATTATGGCTCATATGCAACCAATTATTGTAGTTCCATCATTTTGCTGATGATGCAAATTTTCCATGAATATATAACCCTATCACATTCAGACTTGTTTACTGCTTGGACTCATTGGACTGAGTGTGCTGACTAAGCAACACTTTTGCAGCAGTATATTTGTGTGATTGCTTGACTGCAGTCTGAGGCATTGTGCTCACTGCTCTGTTATTAACATGCACCCTGGAGGGTTTTGGCGAAATCCACCCACCCCCTCCAGACATTGTTAAGTGAAAAAGATTTATCAGCACCAGACCACAAATGTAAGGGCTGATGCTCTTCCCATATATTGGCAAAAGGGTCGCTAGTGTTGTCAGGTTCACTAGTGACTTGTTTGATGCATATTGTTATACTACATAATTTAAGTCATGTCAGGTCGCCGAGGTCAAGTCAGGTCAAGTTCATGATAGGTTAACAAACGTCCTAGAGGGAGGGCGAAATCCGCCCATTCCTCCGATTCTTCGAACATAACTCCATATTGCACCGGCCGATGTACGCCATTTTTTGCGTACCTGCTTCGAAATGACCGGCGCGTTGTTTATGGCAAGAAAGATGAAAATTGGTGAATTTTTTTTCTCGAGTTAGGAGCCGTTAAAGTTTAAAAAATCGCAGCGCCAGACCACAAAAATCGGCGCTGATGCGCTTCACGTATATTAGTAAGTGTTCTTGACAACACTAGTGACTCGTTCGATGCATATTGTTATGCTACATAATTTAAAAGTCATGTCAGGTCGCCAAGATCAAGTCAGGTCAAGTTCATGTCAGGCTAATGGAACCAAACTTGGTCAACTAGAATGTTGTCATAAATGCAAATGACTGCCATGTGATTGATGTCACTTTGCATTTTACTCTCTACACATCCGGAAATCTTCTGTTTGTCATTGTGTGCCTAGGCATTTCCATGCTGTATGCTTGTATTTCACCATTTTCCTCGCGAAGCCGATTGTGCGGCGTCGCCCAGCGGAGCAGTCGGGTGGGCAGCCCGGTTCCGGTAACTGGAGCAGGTAATGACCTAACAAAGTTTTCCTATATTGGTGACCTGAGGTCAAATGGTGGATCTGAAATCTGTATTGCATCATTAACAATGTCCAAAACATCATTAATGCCAATTTTGGAGCATTTAAACACAATTACAGCGATCGATAACAATGACGAGCCAAGCCACGCAAGTTTGAGAGACCCTCCAGGGCACGTGTTAATAGAGCTGGTTGAGTATTGTATCGATTCTTAATTTTCTATCTATTGGTAAGTTAAATTACCACTACTTCAAATATCGTATTGTAGATAGTAAGTAAATAAGTAATACATGTACAGGTAACTGATCAATAAATATAAAATTGTAAATTGTATAATGAAATCAATGAAAATTGTATAGCACTTAAAAATAACTAGCATTATAATTGATGATTCAGTTGATTCCAAACTGTCTAAGCAATGCTATTTTGCTTTAAGGTTCACATACAGTTATGGGTGCTAAATGACCTAGTAGTCGGTGCACCCTTATACCCAAATAATCAATCAAATTCATATCTGATTGAAAATATTATCAGGCAAAAGCAACAAGATCTCAAACTAAGTTGTATCTCATTGGCGACCGTGACTGAATTAACAGGCAGCAAGTTGCCATCATTGCATATGGCTCTTGGATTCTTCCTACATCACCATCTCGATCTGAAGGAGACCATAAAACAATGGATGTTCAAGGCTCAATTCAAATTGATCCTGCAGAAAAGAGAGGATTACGTGATGTGCGTGTATATGCAGTACGTGCGTACCTGAAAGCCTGGATCTCTGCACCTCAAACATCGGGTGCTCCTCATAGTAACCTGCTGCTGCTGAAGTCACTGCTTGAATACTCATCAATCCATGCAGCCATTTCAAAGTCAACATCACTCAAGTTTTCCAATCACTCGTGATACTTGTCACAGGAACTTGTTAGTTTGGCTTTCTTCGACAGTTGGGCTAGTTCGTATACCAAGAGACTGATGGTTAGTGCCATGAAGAATGAATGAGACCAAGATCGGGGTCATTCCAAGTGAATCACTATTGCTCTTGCTACATTCAAGAACGAAAATTCGGAATATTTCGTCACAACGTCAATGAAACTTTCTGCGAATTATGGAACTTCCAGATGGATTTCTCGCGGTTGATCCGAACATGTGGGATGACAGAGACGACTACAAGTGGGCTGCAGAAACATTCAATTCTCTAAAAGTTGTCAATGACCGTGCTGAACGTGGAGTGGTACTCATCCAGGAGTGCAGTGGGCTGATAACCCGTGATGAAACATAGCTGCAATTCCTGCTGCAAGTTGTCGAGAACCTTCGCAGAACGTACCCTGCAAGCAGAAAGCCGACAGTGTCTGGGATGCCATGCAAATAATACATTTTGGGCTTGCTGGACATTGTCAGACTGATACTATGAACTATGTCAAACCGAACAAAGAATTCACTATTAACGTGTTCAAAAATAAATACTGTTCAAGTGTGTTGTTTAAAATGTATTAAATGTAATAAACAAATGAATTAAATGTAAATAAAATTTATTCAATGTATTAAGATATAGTCTGATATACTCATAATTTGTTGATTCTTCATTTGCATAATCTTTGAAGCCCTTGAGCTACCCCTAGTGCATGCCAATGCTTATTGAGGCTGCTCTCTCGGGCAGGGAGGTCGGCTGGTCGCACTGCAAAGCTGCTCCGTCATGATGTGGTGGGCCGGCCATGGGACACACTCCAGCTGTCTGTTCCCAGTCTGCTGTACACACTGCAGAACAACCTGGTGTTTGTGGCACTCACCAACCTGGACGCACCCACTTTTCAGGCAAGTACTGGTGCTAATTGTGTCCTCCAGGGAGCTCATTTTGTTGTGGTTGTGGTTCCTTGCTGGTTGGCATGGGAATCACAGGGGTGAATGTATACCATCATAGTGGGAGCTGCATTGGCATTATTGTGTTTTTTTAATGATAGTATTTACTAGTTGCTATGCATTGCCCTATAGCTGTAGTGTTTAAATGCCAAACTATTTTGGGTGTTATTCTATAAATGATGGATGTCCAATGCTTGAATAGTACCACCACATACAACATATGTTCTGAGTCATGCACTCTCCTTTCTGTTGTTGGTTGCATTTTCAGGCTGCCTGGATCGTACCTCATTTATCAGGTTTAAACATCATACATAATGGTTGATGTTTAAAAAAAAATATATAGAAACCATGAAAACTAGACTAGCCTCAATTAATAAATGGCCTTGATGATTTTGTTTTTCTCAGGTGATAGGTGGGATATAATCTGAGTACTAAACAATACGTGCTCTTATTTCAGGTGTGGTTTATGATTTTCTTGTTGTTCTGATAGCACGTGCTATGTGGGGTAGTCCGTTCGAAATGTGCAGTGGCAGTGCTCGGATGGATTCTAACCAATCACAAATTCGCATGGAGATTTCAGAAACTAAAAAAGTAATGTGGGCTGGTATAGTCACAGTTCAATGTCTTCTTGTCTATTTCAATTTCCTAGACAAACTGTTTTGCAGTTTTTAATTGGCGCTGCATTAATCCTCTGTGAAATTATGCTGTCCTTCCCGATACGGTCATTAGCTTTAGCAGCGAAATTTTGTGCCCACAGATTTGATCCAAACTACGTTATTTGCTTTGTTATAGTGACTACATTCCATGTATCTATGCATATGCCATTTCTTTAACGACATGCGACAACGCAGTGTATCCGTCCTACTGCGCGAGTCCTTTCGTCACAACTTGTTTGTTAAGCGCAGCCATCATTTCCAGTTGTTGCCGGCAGGTGTTTTACCAGTTGAAGATCCTGACGACAGCGTTGATGTCGATGCTGATGCTCAAGAAGCGTGTGCGCCCTCTGCAGTGGCTGGCGCTGTTCGTGCTCGTCGTGGGCGTCTGTCTAGTGCAGGTAAAGCTGGCTCGCAGACTACGGGACCCCGCAGACGCCGACGTCATCGTCGTGGGCGTCTGTCTAGTGCAGGTAAAGCTGGCTCGCAGACTACGGGACCCCGCAGATGCCGACGTCATCGTCGTGGGCGTCTGTCTAGTGCAGGTAAAGCTGGCTTGCAGACGACGGGCCCCGCTGCTGCATCTACAGCTGTCAATCACCGCCAGGCAGTCGTCTGATGAATGGAAGAAGCATTTCGGTTGTGCGTTAATGGTGTTGGGGTCAAGGTGTCTCAGTCAGGCAGCTCAGTGGTCAAGGTGAGCGTCTGGCACGCCAGAAGTACGGGGTTCGATTCCCTGCGATGCCCGCCTTTCTTGCCATGGTAAGAGACGGATGACAGCATATGTTCTGATTCGCCCGCGACCAATCGGCGTGAGAGATTGGCGACGCTACATGACTCAACGGTCGATGTGTCGTAAAACCAATAACCAACCAACCAACCATATGTTCTGAGCTGCTGAGTGCGTCGTAAATCCACAATCCACCCAGTGTTAAGGGGTCCGTCTGGTTTTGCATTGGCTGATTGATTCATTGATTATTTGGGCTTAGGGGCGCATCAACTGCTACTGGTTATGTAGGTTCTGGTTTGGCATTGGTGGTAGGCATTTTGGTTGTACTCCAGCCAGCGTGAAGCGTGTGCCCAATGTTTTACCTCCGCCGTAAGAGGCAGATTGGTGCCGACGACGGAGACCGCTCCGGCTCGTCACCGCCACCGGCGGGTAGCCTCGCGCTATGGGCACCGGTCGGGCTCTGGTCAGGTATCTCTCAGGGGAGAGGCGCCGCGTCCGTGCGGTGCCAGCCTCGCCTTCTGAGGAATTTGGCGGAGTGATCATGCGGCTCCGGGTCTGTCCCCGACCCTGCTCCAAAAAAGCGTTCAACAACTTGGAGCATTTCGGAGCATTTCGGAGCAGACTCGGTAAAAACTAGCGCTGGAGCGTCTGGATCAGCTTGGAGTAGAAATCAGCAGTTTATGCTTGCATTATGCTTACATGTATGGCACAGATGTTCGAACCTAGCATAGAACCATTACACGACATTGTTTGGGATAGGCTATCATTGCGGTTCGAAGTTAATTTTAGATTAGTGTGTAACATAGAATTACCGTCTTACCATCAACAAGCAGCAGGAGCACTTCCTAATTAAACCACAACAAATTTGAGGCAGTTATAAAGCCCTTCCCAAATGTATTTTCAACGCCAAATTTGTGCCACTACAAGCTGGTCCAACAAGCTGGTACATGCCCTCCACGTGCGGTAGCTATTATGGATGGGAAAGGTTGATGCTTCTTGACGACAAATGTTTTTGCCTGGTATTGACCAGTGGATGGCGGTATCGTGCCAACCCTGCTCCTGACACACAAGCTGATTTTCTAGCCGGTCCGTGGAAAATACTCGGATTCCCCTTGTGCGGAGGACACTTGAGGTAATGCGTTGTATCCCTGGCCACTTTAGTCGTGCCGCTACAGGTTCGTCCAGGCTGGGCTCGGCCTGATCTGAATGCTTTGGGATGTGTTGGCTGCCACGACGTCAATTCGATCTGCCCGTCCCGCTCGTCAGTGTGCTGCTGGCCGTCGCATCCTCCCTGTCCCAATCAGAAGGTCCTTCGGTCTGCTCTGACCTGATCTGACCTGACCTGACCTGTCGACAGGTGGCTGGACGTCCGAGCCGCCGCGACACGTCAATACCTACCTGTTTGCCCTGCTCCCCATGCTAATCTGATCTGACCTGACCTGACATGACATGACCTGACCTGACCTGTCGCCAGGTGGCCGGCACGTCAGAGTCGTCGGCCGAGTCGCCGCGCCACGCCAATAACTACCCGCTGGGCCTGCTGGCCGTGTCGGTTCTCTGCCTGTCCAGTGGCTACGCGGGAGTCTACTTTGAGCGGGTGTTGAAGCGCGGCTGGTCACAGCCGCTCTCGGTTCGCAACGTGCAACTCGGTGAGTGCACAATGCACACATACGGCTCAGTGGGCGCTGTGCGATCATTGTTCTCGGCACAATTGGCGCTCTAAACCAAAATAACTAGCCAGCAAAGACGGCTCACCCTCCTTTGAACTGTTTCGGTCGTGCCCTCAGCACCCATGATGTTCTTATGCGGTTATGTTTAAAGCTGCCAGTAAATTGGCGCTAATTTATCACATTTTGGGACGAGGCGTCCAAATACACAAGTGTCTAAAGCTGCCGATAATCTACTTTTGCTGTTTTGCTCTGTGTTTGAAGCCACCCGACCGAAAGTAGAGTCCGAGGACATCCGGTAGGATCTTATGATCTGCGTTCTGATCGTGATATACGTTCCACCGGTACGTTAGTTTAAGTTGTGATTCGTTCCATTCGCGAGGATATTTTTTTAAAAAAGATACAATTTTAGTTTGTTTGTTTGACTGTGTAATGCAACACCTGTGGCCTGGACGTGTGAACAGCAGTCAAATGTGAGCCGTTTGCCGAAGAGCGTGACACGTGTTAGAAGTATGTCGTGGATGTGTCTGCTCGGTGGATGTGCCTGCTGTCGGGAGACATGTCTGCCCCGTGGACGTACCTACTGTCGGGAGGCGCGTGTTTGCTGCTCGGGAACTATTAGTATGGCACTATGGTGGTTTCATTGTGTGGTGCGATGGCTGCGGCTCGGGCATATGTACTGTTGTCAAGTGTGAGCTGTTTGCTGAACAGTGTGACACGTGTGAGAAGTGTGACGGGTACGTGTCTGCTGCCGGGTGATGTGTTTCTGCTCCATGGACGTGTCTGCTGTCGGGAGGTGGTTCTGTTCCATGGACGTGCCCCCTGTCGGGAGGTGTGTCTGCTCCACGGACGTGTCTGCTGTTGGGAGGCGTGTCTACTCCATGGACGTGTCTGCTGTTGGGAGGTGTGTCTGCTCCATGGACGTGTCTGCTGTTGGGAGGTGGGTCTGCTCCATGGACGTGTGTGCTGTCGGGAGGTGGGTCTGCTCCATGGACGTATCCCCTGTCGGGAGATGTGTCTGTCGGGGAGGTGGGTCTGCTCCATGGACGTGCCCCCCGGGAAGTGGGTCTGTCTGCCGGGAGGAGGGTCTGCTCCATGGACGTATCCGCCGTCGGGAGTTGTGCGCTCTGTGGACGTGCCTGTTGCCGGGAACTGATCGCCAGTCGTTTTGATCCGTGTGACCCGCGTGCCGAGGCAGCCGTGTTCTCTCTGCCGTTCGGCGCGGCGGCCGTGGCGCTCAACGACGGTGCCGGAGTCGCCGAGCTGGGCTTCTTCCACGGCTACACGCGCTACACCTGGGCGGTCATCGCTCTCCAGGTGAGCTGCCGCTCTGCAGCCGAGCTGGGCTTCTTCCACGGCTGCACGTGCTACACCTGGGCGGTCATCGCTCTCCAGGTGAGCTGCCGCTCTGCAGCCGAGCTGGGCTTCTTCCACGGCTGCACGTGCTACACCTGGGCGGTCATCGCTCTGCAGGTAAGCTGTCAATGCCAGCCACTGGCGGCCACCACTCTGGTGTGAGGCGATAAAGACCGTGGCTGGCGTGGACTCGGGGCGTCACTGGCCGTGGCCTCGAGTGGCCGTGGGTGAGCCATGAGTCGACCACGCAGCCTGGGCATATCTGAAGGGCCGCCAGGCGGCAGCACGTTCACTCAGCGCCAGTCCCAGGTGGCGCTCTCGTCCCCATACGGTGCTCGCGGAGCGCATGGAGTTCGTTGTATCGGTACACTGAGCAGCACCGTCCTCGGGGCGGATCCGTACATCGACGGGTGAACAAAGGTGCATGTGACAGAGTCCGAAGTTTTCGTGTCTGAACTAAGGGAACCTGAGGCTGATAACACTACATTTATATCGTATGCATTATATTTACGTTAGCATCACTAAACACGGCACTTACTGGCCTGCCCAACCCTGTTCATTTGCCTGAAAACGCTTCGGTACCGGACGAATACGGAGCAAAAAAAATGTATCTTCCTAATTGCTTTCGAACCAAGCACTTGCAGCCCTCAGTGGTCAACTGGTTCAGAGCTGGCGACACATTTTCTTTCTATTTGGAAAATGCCTGGCTTCCGTGGTGGAAAATGTCCGACTTTGACTTTCAAGGGGTGCGTGTTGATATGGGATAACCACGCAGTGGAACGGGCGCAACATACTTGAATATCCTGGGTGAAAATGTAACCCAATATACTAGGGTGCGAGTTTCATCAGACGTTAGGATTATGCTATATTACCGAGTAATATAGCATAATCCCTAACGCACATGAAACCAGCACCTCCTGGCATATGATGTCGACATTTCGTCCACGCAATGTCTAAAACCCAGGAGCACTTAAGAGCCATTCTTCGTTGTATTAAACAATGAATATCCTGGTGCTACGTTGCGTTCAGACATGACGAAATCATGGACAAAATGTTCCCGTTTCGGCTCCACCCATCGTCTTCGTTCTTCATGTCACTGCCCCCGGCGATGCTAACCGGCAAAAAACTGCAAACGATAATTTCCAATGCTGCTTCGGCCTCCACTTCCGCAGCAGGCTTTGCTTTTTCATAATGAAAAACAGACCTAGGTTACACTTGTCAATGTATGGGTTGCGGGCGTAAAATGGTTGCCGTTGTCAGACACAGCATCTCAGGAGTACCGATAAGACGGCACAAGCGCAGTATTGGCAGCAGAAGAGTCTACTGTTTGTTATTTGTTGGCTGGTCCGCGATTTAATTTTCTGTTTACACATAAAGTTGTATACTATGTTTGTTCGTCAGTCGCTTGGTTGCGTGTATGACTTCGTCAACAGAAAAAAGTCATTACAGTGAAGTGCGGATCTGGATCTTGGCTAACGTATTCCAAAGGGTGTGATGTCCCCACGGCCTTGGTGTCAGTGATGCGCTCCGACCCCCTACCCCCTAGCCCCCACCTCACCCCACCCCACCCCCACCCCACCCCCACCCCCGGCGACACGTGTCGCCGGAGGTGGGGGTGGGTCAGTGACCGGCGGCACACAGGGCGGCTCGTCTCGGTCGTCACGCGACTTGAGCAGCTCGCTGACCGGGCCGCCGTCGGCAGGCGCTGGGCGGGCTGGCCGTGGCGGCCACCGTCAAGTACGCCGACAGCATCCTCAAGGGCTTCGCCACGTCCGTCTCGATCGTGCTGTCGGCGCTCATCTCGTGGGCGGCGCTGGACGACGCGCGGCTGAGCGCCACGTTCGGCGTCGGCGCCGCGCTGGTGGTGGCCGCCACCCTGCTGTACGGCTACACACCGCCGCCACCGCCGCGCGCCAAGGCAGAGTAGCCCGGCCGCCACCCTGCTGTACGGCTACACACTTCCGCCGCCACCGGTCGCCGCCCCAGGCCAAGGCAGAGTAGGCCGGCCGCTACCCTGGTGCGGCTGCTGAGACACCGCCGCCGCCGAACATCAAGGCAGAGTACCCTGCTGCGCCAACGCTGCTGTACGGCTACACACAGTCCCGACTGGTGCTGAGGGCGGCTGCTGTTGAGGGCGGCCGCTGCTGAGGGCGGCTGCTGCTGAGGACGGCCGCTGCTGAGGGCGGCCGCTGCTGAGGACGGCCGCTGCTGAGGACGGCCGCTGCTGAGGACGGCCGCTGCTGAGGACGGCCGCTGCTGAGGACGGCCGCCGCTGAGGACGGCCGCCGCTGAGGACGGCCGCTGCTGAGGACGGCCGCCGCTGAGGACGGCCGCCGCTGAGGACGGCCGCTGCTGAGCACGGCCGCTGCCATCTGTGATACAACTGACCTCGGGTCCATGCTGCGACAGGGGTGTAATGCCATTATGAGGTGGACGCTGTGCCAGTGAACCAAGCGTGCTTCCGTTGTTGAAGGCAATCTCGCGAGTTCGTGAAATTGTCATGCCGTGGTGTGTGTCTTATGTGATGAGGGCCCTCGGGCTGAATCTATGCCGTACTGTTTTTGCTTGGATGATAATTTGCCTAAGAGGAAATCCTGAAGTTTCGGCCAGGCGATGTGCAAAACTTAGGCAAAAAACTTGAACTCAAGTTTTGCCTGGAAGGTGTCGGTGTGTCGAAAGTGCGGTAATGTTTTATTCCGCAGACAGACATGTGTTGGATTTGTAAACTCCAAGAAAACTACACAGAGAAACCATATCATCTGTGTTTTTTAGTACGGTGGTATGACTACTCACACACTTTCCGCTAAGCTGCTTCACGTTCAGATAAACATATAGCCTAGCAGGACTCCCGTACATACAGCGGTATATCTGCTGACACACTTTTCCCTTACTGCTTCATGTTAAGATAAACATGTGACCTAGAAGTGCTCCCGTGCATATGTGCTGAACTTCTCAGGTTTCATGGGCCCAAATGATCCTGCAGTCGGCGTGCCCTTAAACCCGAATAATCAATCAATTCCTCACGCTTCGATATATTCTTCCGGGTGTGAAGATAATAATTTTGAGCCATTGCAGAGAAAACTTCTGATGGGCGGTGTAGGACCGAAGGGGGAGGAGGCCCCCTAAGCCCAAATAACCAACCATGAAAGGTGGGGTGGCGACATTTACCATATTCCAATATGGCGCTCTACATGATTTCAAAGGGTAAATTATCCGGACGAAATATGTCATGATCCAAATCATTTGATATGGGGAATTAATTGTCTTTGTTTATCGCCGTGGAACAGGGTACTGGCTTTTCGTGCTCAAAGCCAGTAACTGACATCAAAGTGGGGTTTTCCACAGAATTTGTGTTTGCAATATCAGGTTGTACGATGCACGATGTATTCTGCGTCAGTACAAATTGTGAGCATCTTGCAGCCCCAGTAATGTGAGATAATGTATTTCGGATGCTCTCGAGTAGGGCTTTTCAGTTTATGTTATAGTAGTGCACTAATGTGCACCGCAGGCCATCATCAGGGGTATACACGATAACGAGTGGCGTTACAGTGTTGAGGTGAGCGATGTTCCGCAAGCCGGAAGTCAGGGCCCGGACATGCGCAGCATGACCGAAAGCCTCCGTCTGAAAACATTGTAGCCACCTGAGTTCCTCACATCTGGAGGCAGATTGTTCCGCGTCTGGCAAGCTCTTGGTATGAGGTGTGGCTTCTGTGCGACTGTTCTGTTCGAAGCTCACCGTTAGCCGTGCCCCTGGTGCTCCGTTCCGACACAGTTGAGCGGCAGTTCAGTCGGCCGCGAATGAGTTCTGAGACAGTGAACTCATTCACACTTTGGACAATTGAGTGAGCGTCTTCCTCGGATACGAAGTCCTCGATTTGAGCCATCCTAGTTCTTCCAACGTTGGCGACACATGATCCCGGTAGTGCGAACCAGCGACAATCCTGGCATAGAAGTTGACACGCTTTTAATGTACCATTTCTGGGCTTTGCTACAGCTTCCCCAAACAGACGCACAGTACCGTATGCAACGGAACACGAGTGCCTCAATTATCACCCACCTCTTAATGTGAGAGAATTTACGACGCATTCTAACGAGTCCAACAAGTATGCGGTTACACGGACGTGCAATAGTAGATGCACTGCATCCAATGGTAAGTGTTAGTGAATTTTCGCACGAAATAAATCCACACACTTTGTTGGTACTGTTTCCAACTTTCCCGGGCGAACAGTGAACTATATATTTTGGCCAGTAGTTGTGTGGGTCGTTTTGTGCATGGGCGCGTACACCGCTGTTTCCAGGACGGTGGTCAGCTCACAGTTCGTGATGCATGCGTTGATGATGTTTTATAGATGCGGCCCCGCCACACCAAACGTCTTCAGCATCGGGTTGGTGATGCCGCCAGCTCCGGACGCTCGTGAACCGCCCGCGCGCTGCAACGTCTTTGATAGCTCTGGCACCGTCGCAGACTACGGTGTGAATGCGCCGCTTCAGACGCGTTGTGGCCTCGGCCGGAGGGCCTTTTCGGGCGCTGGGCGGTGCTATCAGCAGCTGGCGCAGCACCAACACCAGATAAATGTCATTTCAGCCGTTCGTGCCGATCAGTCGGTTGAATGGTTGTGCCAGGCTCTTCTATCGTTGACTTGCCGGAGGGGATGATGAATTTGCGTATGGGTGTGTGTGTGTGGGTTAATTTTGCCAGCCTGCCACCGTGTGGTGATGTCGGCTGGTTTCGGTTGTTGAGATGTGTTGGAGAGTGAGCAGCGTAGGGTAGGAGGATGTAACAGAGGGGGATGGGTTAGTTGATCTGTCGAACGATGTTGAAGTAGAGTTGACGTAGTCTTGAAGAGTAGAGTTGAGGTGGTCCGGATCGCTTGAAGATGTAGAGGTGATACAGTAGAGTTGTTTGAGACCCAGAGATGATGTAGTCGAAAAAGGGTGTCAGCCCGGTCGGTACCACATTTGGGTATGGGGTGTAGAGGGGAGGGGGAGGTTGGGGTCGGGTCATCGCCATTTTGTTAGCATTGCAAAAACGTGTTTCTTATGTCTTTTTGTAACGTACATTTTACTTTTTTCCGTTTTTATCGTTTTTGTTCATGTTCCTTCGTTTTTTTGGACATAGCATTTCCTTTTTTCTCATTTTCTCGTTTTTTCTTCACAATTGTTCCAGTATGCGTGCAATGTTGAGAAAGTGGAAGAGGTGTTCGTGTAATGCTGGATGGTCGTTGAGGAGCGTGGTGAGGTTCAGTGGGATGTTGTTTGCGGTGTAATAGTTTGTGATACTTTGTCTGGTTGTTGTATTTGGTGCAGTGCGTGAGTATGTGTTTAATTGTGAGTGTGTGATGGCATTTAGTGCGTTGTGGTCGTCGTTGATTTGGTAGGAGGTAGGAGTGTGTGAGTGCTGTGTGTCCTATGTCTAGTCGTGTTGGTGTCCGGTCTTTGAGTTTGGTGTTTTGGTTGATGGAGTCTCAGTATTCGTGTTTGGGGTGTATTTCGTGTAGCTGGGTTACTGCTGTATCCCATGTTTGTTGTGTGTGTTTGTTTATGGCCTGTCGCATTGTGGGGTAGTAGTATGATTGTGAATAGGGACATTATGTGGTTTGCTGTAGTGTTGTGGCTTTGTTCGCTTCTGTGTCTGCGTGTTTGTTGCCATGCATGTTTGTATGACTTGGGATCCATAAAAGTAGTGGGCGTTGCATGATTAGTTTTTGTGGATGTGTAGTATTTTGGACATGAGAGGGTGTTGGTATTTGGTGTAGGCTGTTATGCTCTGTAGTGCTGATTTTGCGTCTGTGGCTATGATGTAGTGTTTAATTTTGGTGTTGTAGATGGTGCAGTATGCCGAAAAGATTGCGAATAATTCAGCTGTGTATGTGGATGCTGTGTCGTGCAGACGGGCACGTAGGATGACCCGCGGCGGTGCTGCGTTGGGGTGCAGCACCGCCGCTGTGCCCGTCTGCTGTGTATGTGATTTGGAACCGTCTGTATATATGATGATGTGGTTGGCATATTGTGCTGTGAATTGTAATAATAATTGTATTTCTACGTGTGTATATGTGTTTTTCGGTCTGTGTACAAGGAAGTGTGTGTTGGGTGTAGGTTGTTTCCACCATGTGATGGGTTGTGGGAGTGTTATATCTAGAGTGTTTGCATGTCGTTGTATGCGGCAGCCTATTGTAGTCTTTAGTGGTGTTGATCTCATGAGTTGGTGTACACGTGCTCTGCGGAGTTTTAGTGCCTGGGTGCATGGGTGTTGTTTAGTGAGTTGTATCTTGTAGTGGTACCTAAGTAGTGCTTCTGTGCGTCTGTGTTTGAGCTCTGGGATATGGTTATATGAATATGAATGGCAAGATAGGGCGATGTGATGAATGCTCCGGTGGCTATTTTGATGATTTGGTGTTGAAGTGTGTCCATAATTTTGATATTTGTGTAGGCTGCGTTTTCGAATAGTGGGGATTCGTATGTGTGGCCGAAAAGATAGTCGCGGGTCTAATGTGATACCTATAAATTTTGTTGTGGTGGCGAATGGAATCAGTGAGTTGTCTATTTTTGGAGGTTGTAGGTTTGTGTATCTGTGGTAGCCGAAAATCATGCATTTGGATTTGGATGATGAATTTGCGAATGCTCTTTCACGGTGTGCGGGCACCAAGAGTCTGGAACATTCTGCGCATGCGTGATGCTCAGCTGTCCGGAGTGCGTTCTCGTGCTCACTGACCTGAGCGTGGTGAGACTGCTGTCCCGTCGTGATGCTACCTCCTGCTTCAAAGTTTATGTGTTTAGCCCCCTTTTGTTCTGTTCCTTTCCCCCCAGGACATACTTCATCGTCTAACTTTTGTTGGGATCTCTTCGCGATATTATTTGTGTATGGTTGATTGCATTGCAGGATTTGCTGTGATGTCGTGCCCCCACTTGACTGCAGCAGATGAGCCGTGCATGTACCTCTGTCTGAACCGGGGGCATCGCCTTCATTTTGTTTCCTTTGTACGTAACGCGTACTACGACTTTCTCCTTGACTCCGTACTCCTCGATGTTGTCGATCTTTGCCCTGCAGTTGTCTGCTGTATGCCTGTCATTCATTTCTACCACGGCTAGTGTGTTCAACCTGAGCACCCAATCCTCAGTTATGCATACATTGACGAAGCCGAGTGAGTGTGCACCCCTCAGTTGTGACACTCACTGATGTAGACCATCTCATCGTCCAGCTTGCTTGTTTCAATTTCATACATGTCATCTATGTACTTAACCACGGGGTTCCGATGAGCGACTTCGTATTCTGGGCATGTCATCTTGCAGAATTCAATAAATCCACCGTTCTCTACAACGTCCCATTGGTCTGCCGTTCCTGCCCACCGATATTGCGATGGCAGCTGTTGCGTTCGTCCATCCGTTAGCTTTGTTGTTCCACTTGTTTGCCTGCCCTAGTTTGCTGGAAATATAACTCACCAAGGCTGGGCTGGCTTTTCTCACGATAATTGGCCACCTCTTGGCATCCGACGGGTGCCGTTTCAAGTGTTTTGACAGGTTTGATGTAGTGCTGGGGTATCCCACGAATCTCAAACATTTCCAGTCCCAATTTTTATCGGTCCATGGCTCGGCCTAATGTACTGAATTTCTTCGCTATTCATTGCAACTTAAGCATGCAACTTCTTTCCGTATATGCGACAAAGAACTACGCTACTTCAATTAAATGTTTCGCTCCCTATTTGTTCTCTGCCTCTAGTCAAGCTCCAAACCAATCATTTGTTCAATTTTTGTACCACACCGAAGGCATCCGAGCTGTCATTTCAACGGCAAACCCGTAATTTGCAACACGCTTCCGAAGCATATCACTAGTAATTATTGTCAACTTAATATATCACAATAAGCTGGTTCATTAATTATATAGCTAACTTGCCATTGTGTTTAGTAAAATCTATGGATGAGAACGGGACGGAAGGTGTGGTTAACTTCCGTTGGGGGCAATTAAATGCGCGGATAAAATTGTATATTTTGACGGCTAACCAAATATTTGACCAGCCTTTCGACATCAGGGCTGGGAGACGGAGAAGAACTGGCCCTTGGATACCCCATCCTCCCCCTCCCCAACAGTCAGTATCAGTGGAGCAGGCTCCTCGCCGGTCACATCACCACCTCTAGCCTGGAGTGGCACTGATTGGAATAGGATCCAATGGAGGCTGAATGGACGAAATCATGCCAATATGCCATGAATGGAATATGGCCGAACACTGTAGACTGGTTTTAACCATTCGGTTTGCACTGGCAACTGTGCAACTGGCACATTCAGTACATTCAGTACAACCGGCATTTGTTATTTTACGTTTTTGTTGCTGAATTTCGGTCTTGAAGACATACACGCTATACACATATCAAGCTAACCTAGCTGCCTCTTGCTATAGTCTAAATCGGTGTACAAAACCTACTCTAGGTATAATGCTTACATTCCATGGAAAACGGATGGAGGTACTATACCTGACTTGCGTTTTGGTTATTGCTTTCTACTATTGCCGGATGAAACTATATTAGATTAGGTTACATATATGACTTATCTATTTGTATCCAATAAAGTGTTAAACAAATGTTGGTTCATTCCAATCGGCACTATTCTAGTTTTCGATCTTATTCCATACGGTGTTTTCTAGTTTTTTTTAATATCATTCTATTAGGCCTTATTCCAGTTTCGGTCCGAATCTATGAGGACATATTCATCTTGTTCGTGAAACGGATGTATCGACGGGTGAGGCGCCTAGTCTACCGATACCGCAGCATCCGAGGGGAAGCCCGCTGACCTAAGGTATATTACCCAACGTCATCTCCAAACGAAATAGATCAAGTTTCAGCTTTGGGCTAAAGCAAACAATACATATATGATTTTAAATAAATATGTCACCCCACTCCCAACATAAGAAACTCGTGGGTGCAGCACCAGTATTTTTTTTTTGTTCATGTCTCATTCTTAGATTCGGGGGTGCATGATTATTGCGTTTGTTGAAATATTGGAGTTTTTAACGTCCAGAAACCCTACATAATAGACTGTAGAAATTTCCCCAAACATTTCTGTATACAATAGTGAATGCATATCATGTTCATAATAGTGTATACCTTCAAGCAAATCTAAAAAGTCCATATTTCACGTTTCCATGCATTAACCCGTCTGTTTCAATCAACTCGTCCGTCTCGGGGGTGGGGTGTTTCAATCGCCCCCTCCGGTTTTTCGCGGATAGCGGACGAACGGCGCGCGGCAGCGCACCCAAATTTGGCGTACCTTTTCCCACATCAATTTGACATGCTGATTCAAAACTTTTAGGTCAGATCATTTAGGGTCAACGAGTTCGTCAAGATCAAGTCAGGTCACCTCCAAAGAAGCTCAATCAGTCGTCACGCTTTAACGGATACAGATGTTTTAATGAAACTTTCAGCGTTTTCTCATCTTTACGGATGCACCAAAACGTACGAGTTGAATTTTTCTCTTTTTGTTCGTCTTTGACTACATATCAATTTTGCGTATTTGCCATATTGCAGTTCAAACACAGGATTCTGGCTAAAGTAAGCATTTTGTATTTGGGCAAGTTGACTTCCAATAACGTTTCTCTGTCTGCTCTACCCATTGGAAAAGGAAAATTAAAGAAAACTTGAAAATGCAAAATTTTGAAATTAAATTAAAAAAAAATTTTTAAAAAAATTTTGAGGGCCAAAAAAAAATTATAGCCCTGGTCGATTTCGCTGTCCTTTTCTCATTCCAAATAAATTGTGTTTTTTCATATATCCCTCAAAATGAACTCTCCAGAGTAAAAAACATAATGTAAGTCGTGAAAAGTCGTCAAAATCTAGCCCCCCTGGTGAGGTCACTTTTGGGGGAATTTTTTTGGGGGGGGGTGGATCCGGACCCTACTCGTCGAGCGCTTTCCGATGACACCTCTTTCGTTTTCGTGCGATGCTTAATTTGGATTTTAGATGGGGGGGGGGTCTTCAACCGCACCCCCCCCCCGAGACGGGTGAGGGTGGGGGGTGACAGGGAAGACGGCGCGGGTCAAAATGTGCATAATTTCACTCGTATCGTAATAGGAAGTGCATGATTCCAACTTCCTATCCATAGGCAAGAAGGCATCCTCATTCATGCATCGCCACTGTAAGCACTGCTTGTAGGGTTCGTCTCTGGTGGGACTGTTCGCGGCTTGGAAGCCACAAAGGCCTCAATTTTGAATTCCCAGCACCAGGCATATACAAACATCGACAACCTGTTCAATAACACTTCCAAGTAATCTGCACGTAATTCAGATCTGGTAAAGACCACACTTTGTTTCACAAAGTGCCAACGAAGTTTCTCTACTTGGGTTGCGAGGCTTTGCGAAGCCCTGTGACCAACAGCCGAGGTCATGTGATGGTGTCGCCTGTTTCTCACCCTGTCAGGAAGCGCGAGAACCGCTGGGAATCGAACCCCGTACCTCCGACATGTCAGACTCTCAGATTAACCACTGAGCCACCGACGCCCCTCCATCCACTCGGGACCAACACTATGTCAAGCAATAGAGGAGCCGTGGCACACCGAAACCAGCACAGATCTGGTAGAAGGTGTACAGATCGGGTATTTACGCCGGCGCTGTGGGGTCAGATCCGCTAGTCATGTCTGTACGCTAGACCTGTGGAGTCAGATCTGCCGGTCAGGACTGTATGCCAACCATGTTGGATCGGGTCTGTTGGTCAGGTCCGCCAGTCAGGTCTGTACGCCAGCCATGTGGGTCAGGTGCGCAGGTCAGGTCTGTACGCCAACCTTGTGGGTCAGGTCTGTACGCCAGCCATGTGAGTCAGGTCCGCAGGTCAGGTCTGTACGCCAACCTTGCGGGTCAGGTCTGTATGCCAGCCATGCGGGTCGGGTCCGCAGGTCAGTTCTGTACGCTAACTCTGTGGGGTCAGGTGCGGTGACGGGGAGGTGACCTCGGCGGTGACCCAGCCCTTGCGTGGCCGTGGACTATGCGCCGTGACCCGGACCGCACCGCCGCGGCCGCGAGCCGGATACCCACCGCTCCGCACGGCTATTGTTTGATGCTAAGCACCGGGCGGTGTCATAAAGTCGGTCCGCAATTCCGCCGAGGACTGTTGTTGATGCCGTCGGTCGGGCGCCTGCCCCGCCCCTCCCCTCCCCTGCCCGCGCTCCCGGGAGGGGGAGGGCGGGGCGGGGTGGGCCCGACGGTGGCGCCCCACGGCACGGTCGTGGCGTCCGGATGGCATTGTTGGCCGCTCATGGTCGATCCGGCGGGCGCGTCCGTCGGCGGCCGGCGGTCCGCGTCGGACGGTTGATTGGGGGTGGGGGCCCGCCGCCGACCGCAGGCCGTGGCGAATGGTGATCACCACTCGGGCGGGACTGGACCAGGGCGGGACCGGCAGACCGAGGCAGGACCGGCAGACCGAGGCAGGGCCGGCAGGCCGAGGCAGGACCGGCAGATCAGGGCAGGACCGGCAGATCAGGGCAGGACCGGCAGACCGAGGCAGGACCGGCAGACCAGGGCAGGACCGGCAGACCGAGGCAGGACCGGCAGACCGAGGCAGGACCGGCAGACCGAGGCAGGACCGGCAGACCGGAACAGGACCGGCAGATCAGGGCAGGACCGGCATACCGGGGCAGGACCGGCATGCTCGTGTTGAGCAAGCTCGATGGGCGTGAGTCCGGGCGGTATGGGCGTGCACTGCGGTCGGGAGACCCGTGGGGCGTCCTAGGTCTGCTCCTATGCCGATGCGTTCGTGTCGGTGCTGACATGCAGCACTGCGTCATAAGCGTACTTCTCCGTGCTCACAGTAACCAAACCTCTGTACTCATCGTAACCAGGTCCCTCCGTACTCATCGTGACCAGATCTCTCCGTACTCATTGTAACCGTGCTTATCCGTACCCATCGTAACCAGGTCCCTTCGTACTCATCGCAACTAGGCTAATGGGCGCTAAATGACCTTGTAGTCGGCGCGCCCTTAAGCCCAAATAATCAATAAATCAATCAATCGTAACTAGGCTACTCCGTACCCATCGTAATCAGGCCCCTCCGTACTAGTGGTAACCAGGCCTCTCCGTACTGGCCCGCGCATTTCCATTTACCGAGTTGGGGGAATTGCTGACGGTTGAACATGATGATGAATGTGCTCCATGGCACGATATATTGCTTCCGGAAATGCTTCCCGCGATATTATGCGACATGTGCTACCGTTTTCTTGGTAGCGGCTCATTCGTTACATGCTATGTGTTCCCCGGCATCGCCAACACGATGCAAGAATGTTGACATATTGTCTACATTTGAAGAACCCGGTCGTGTTGTCTTGCTGTTGTTTGTAGGACCATTGTGGTTGTCGCTGCGTATGCGGCTAATGCCAACGACCAATTGAAGTGATGGACGAGGAAGTTAATTCTTCGTTAGTCAACTGCGCACAGCCCGGAGTTTCCCAGCGTTAGCTGTGATGTGTCGATTTGGCCCGTCTAAGTTATGGCAGAAAAAGGCAAATGGTCAAAATATAGGTGTGTCTGGCAAGTTACGAAATATATTAAATATAATATTAATGTATTCTTAGTATTTCATACATTTCATATAAACTAACTATTCATAAAATTATTTCGTGTTTAATCATGCGTGCATGTGTCTCGTTTGTGCGCGTCGCGGCTGTGCGATACAAGTGCCGAGTGTGTGTGCGCGAGCGCCTGTGTCGGCAGTGCCTGGCATGGCTGCGCACGCTCGTCACCCAGCTACTTAACACCTACATCACCAGCGAGCGTTTCTATCCCATCCATACCTTCACCACAGGCGCAGAATCGTCGCCTCGTTTACGGCATGCGTCACTGCCGTCTGTGCTGTGCGCTGGGTCCTGCCCCGGTATGCCGGTCCTGCCCCGGTATGCCAGTCCTGCCCCGGTATGCCGGTCCTGCCCTGATCTGCCGGTCCTGCTGCGGTCTGCTGGCCCTGCCTCGGTCTGCCGGTCCAGCCCTGCCCCGGTATGCTACCACCGGACCCCGACCGGAACCGCACCGCTGCGTAGTGGCGAGCGCGTGCTGATGACGTGCCAGCACGCTGGCTGCTGGTGCGGCGCACGCGTTGTTGGAGTGGTGGAGCGTTGGAGTTGGCGGGCAGCCGAGTGGTGGGGTCAGGTGGTGCGGCGTTGTGGGGGGCAGGCACGCATCAGTCCCGGCGGCCGCAGAGGCCACTCACGACCCCAGTCAGCCGCCGGGGGGGGGGGGCCGCGCTCTCCCGGTCGGCACCGGACGCCGTGCAGATCGATGTCGTTAGTGGATTGATGCGATGTGCGTCTGTAAATGCCTGCCGCGCTGCAGACGGCGGCGGTGTGTCGTGACACCGCGTGCGCTGCGGTGTTCCGTGTGTGAAGGTATGCGGTGTTCCGGTGGTGGCATGCGTTCTGGAGTGATTGTTGACCGTGCGGCGGTTGCGGGGAGCGCTGGAGCGCCCGCAACTCCGGAGAGTTGCCGCAAGCGTCGGCCCGCCGCGCTTTACGCGAGTTTTGTCACCCGACGCGCGCTGCTTGGTGTTTTACGCCTCCGTGTTTCTGCCACGAAGCGCTGAGTCCTTGTGTTCGAGAGTGGCGCGGTGCGACAAGAGTGGGTGGTATATCTCGGAGCGTGTTTGAGTGCGGCCGACATCGTAGCCCCGGCTGTTGTTTCTCGGCAGCCGGGCGGTGTTTGGCTGGATGTTTGAACTTTAGCGGCTATGATCCGTCGGTGACTCGACTGCACTGTGGGTACTTCGATGGTGCTGTGTCTGTCTGGACGCGCCGGAAGTGGGATGGCGCGTCGTCCTATCGGGGGATGGTGGTGGTGGTGGGAGTCACAAGCTCAGCTGCCGTTTGAAATGTCGATGCCAGTGGTACCGAGAGGGAAAGTTGATAGTACACGCCGCGCGAGAGAATCTGAAACTGGAGGAATTTTGAGTCAACACCAGTACATCTGCTGCTGTGGCCGCCGCCACTCTGGTTGACCCGCCACTGCCTCTGGCTGTTCTGACACTATCACTGTGGTTATGTCGCCACTGTCACTGTGGTTATGTCGCCACTGTCACTGTGGTTATGTCGCCACTGTTACTGTGGTTATGTCGCCACTGTCACTGTGGTTATGTCGCCACTGTCACTGTGGTTATGTCGCCACTGCCACTGTGGTTATGTCGCCACTGCCACTGTGGTTATGTCGCCACTGCCACTGTGGTTATGTCGCCACTGTCACTGTTTTTCGCCACTGCCACTGTGGCTATGTCGCCACTGTCACTGTGGCTATGTCGCCACTGCCACTGTGGTTATGTCGCCACTGCCACTGTGGTTATGTCGCCACTGCCACTGTGGCTATGTCGCCACTGCCACTGTGGCTATGTCGCCACTGCCACTGTGGTTATGTCGCCACTGTCACTGTGGTTATGTCGCCACTGCCACTGTGGCTATGTCGCCACTGCCACTGTGGCTATGTCGCCACTGCCACTGTGGCTATGTCGCCACCGCCACTGCGTTATGTCGCCACTGTCACTGTGGCTATGTCGCCACTGCCACTGTGGCTATGTCGCCACTGTCACTGTGGCTATGTCGCCACTGTCACTGTGCTATGTCGCCACTGCCCTTTATGTCGCCACTGTCACTGTGGCTATGTCGCCACTGCCACTGTGGTTATGTCGCCACTGCCACTGTGATTATGTCGCCACTGCCACTGTGGCTATGTCGCCACTGTCACTGTGGCTATGTCGCCACTGCCACTGTGGTTATGTCGCCACTGTCACTGTGGTTATGTCGCCACTGCCACTGTGGTTATGTCGCCACTGTCACTGTGGTTATGTCGCCACTGTCACTGTGGTTATGTCGCCACTGCCACTGTGGCTATGTCGCCACTGCCACTGTGGTCCTGTCACTGTGGTTATGTCGCCACTGCCACTGTGGCTATGTCGCCACTGCCACTGTGGCTATGTCGCCACTGCCACTGTGGCTATGTCGCCACTGCCACTGTGGCTATGTCGCCACTGCCACTGTGGCTATGTCGCCACTGCCACTGTGGCTATGTCGCCACTGCCACTGTGGCTATGTCGCCACTGCCACTGTGGTTATGTCGCCACTGTCACTGTGGCTATGTCGCCACTGCCACTGTGGCTATGTCACCACTGCTCTTGGTTATGTCGCCACTGCCACTGTGGCTATGTCGCCACTGCCACTGTGGCTATGTCGCCACTGCCACTGTGGCTATGCCGCCACTGCCTCTGGCTGGCCCGCCACTGCCATTATGACTGGGCTGCGCCGTTGGTATGTGGGCCGTTAGGATGAGTAGTGCATTGGTCCGTTGTTGATGCTGCGCACACTTTTGATGGCTGTTCGAGAATACACAACTCGGGCCCGACGCAATGTTTCCGCAACAACACGGGTAACTATCTATACCTCGTCGTAGGGGAGATTGGGGCAAGTTATGCCACTGGAGTTGATCCACTGCCTGCTTCTCCGACACCATGACGTCATCCGTCGTGGTCTGCCGACTAGTGCAGAGTAGGCGAAATGTGGGCGGGGATGGCCGAGTGGTTAAGGTGTCGGGCTATGGGTACCAAAGGTCCCGGGTTCGACTCTAGCGCCACTCAGGACATTTCCCAATCCCGCGGCCCACCGGCGAAACAGTGTGGGCGGCGCCATTAGCCGTGAATGTGCATAAAGTGTGTCGTGAACCAACCAATAAACAAACAAAACAAGAGTAGGCGAAATGTGTTTCCCCCGCTAGAACCGAACTTCGCGTTCGGCTCGTCTTTAGCTGATGAAAAAAAAACGTTTGTCACGTTTAATGACATTTCTACCAACGCACATGAGGTGTGCTCCTGCTCTTGCATCTAATGAAGTTGCGTGTTGCTTTGTGTGTGTGTGCGAGCGTTAGACTTGAGAGCCGTTGCTTCAGCCTTTCAGGTGACAGCCTTGGATCTTTGCGAATCCAAAAATGTTTGATTAATTATATTTTGACTGATAATAAACTTAGTTATCGGCTACCGAAGGTAAACTTGCAGCGTGATCTTCCAGAATTGTCCGAAGTTATAACTCCTGAACCGTTCTCCTGATCGAAGTAAAATTTACACTGGTGGATTCAGGGCATCCGATAGCCATATGCACCAATTTTGCTCAAAATCTGAGACACGAGGGTGGACAATCACCCCTTTGCCTTGTCGATTTGTCGTGGAATGAGCCAGGTGTGGACTGACGCGATCTATTGTGCACAAGTGTAGGCAGACGTGATTTCCGTTGAAGTCGAGGTTCGTTTATATTATTTTGAATCGCCCTGTAATCGGTACTTGGTTCCGACGTCGGCAGTGAATGCAGTCCACTAGCAGGTCTTAGTTACCACACAGGCACATTATGCCTTGCCTTGGCCATGGCATGCTCTAACTAACCCCCGGAGAGCACTGTCAACACCTCAAATGTATTCCCGCCTCATACAGATTTCTCTAACATTCAGTAGCTCTCTTCATCGCCACATGAACCTATCTTGTATTCAGCGGCTCTCCTTATCCCACATGGCCGTCTATGACACTTTTAGGAGACATTCCCAGTCTTCGGCAGCATTTCTGGCTCTTCAAAACATATTAGCTCAAAGGTGGACCCTCAATTTTCCCCATAACCATTGCCAGTTCTCATCGACTTTCTTAGCTTTCAGGGACCCACCCCTCAGGCCACCATCCCAAACATCCGGAACACCCCAGTCCGGCCATATTTGGATTTCAGAGGCCTATTCATCTGTCATGGTCTCTCCAGCTTTTATTGGATCATTTCAGTCTTCGGCAGCCATATCTAGCTTCCAAGTGCATCCAGCTGCTCCGGGACAGGCCTCACAATTTCTGGCAAGCATCGCCAGCTCTCGGAACCCAACTCTCAGCGCTCAACGCCAGCCGGTCGTCCGACAGGTTCCGCCGCAGGTGGCCACCGAAGGTCGGCACAGCAAGCCGCAGGTGGCCACCGAAGGTCGGCACAGCAAGCCGCAGGTGGCCACCGAAGGTCGGCACAGCAAGCCGCAGGTGGCCGCCGAAGGTCGGCACAGCAAGCCGCAGGTGGCCACCGAAGGTCGGCACAGCAAGCCGCAGGTGGCCACCGAAGGTCGGCACAGCAAGCCGCAGGTGGCCACCGAAGGTCGGCACAGCAAGCCGCAGGTGGCCACCGAAGGTCGGCACAGCAAGCCGCAGGTGGCCACCGAAGGTCGGCACAGCAAGCCGCAGGTGGCCACCGAAGGTCGGCACAGCAAGCCGCAGGTGGCCACCGAAGTCGGCACAGCAAGCCGCAGGTCCACCGCAGGTGGCCACCGAGGTCGGCACAGCAAGCCGCAGGTGGCCACCGAAGGTCGGCACAGCAAGCCGCAGGTGGCCACCGAAGGTCGGCACAGCAAGCCGCAGGTGGCCACCGAAGGTCGGCACAGCAAGCCGCAGGTGGCCACCGAAGGTCGGCACAGCAAGCCGCAGGTGGCCACCGAAGGTCAGCACAGCAAGCCGCAGGTGGCCACCGAAGGTCGGCACAGCAAGCCGCAGGTGGCCACCGAAGGTCGGCACAGCAAGCCGCAGGTGGCCACCGAAGGTCGGCACAGCAAGCCGCAGGTGGCCACCGAAGGTCGGCACAGCAAGCCGCAGGTGGCCACCGAAGGTCGGCACAGCAAGCCGCAGGTGGCCACCGAAGGTCGGCACAGCAAGCCGCAGGTGGCCACCGAAGGTCGGCACAGCAAGCCGCAGCAGTTTGGGTGGTAACGCGCTGCACAGCAGTGGGGCCCTGCAGTCAAATCGTCTCTTCCCCATCGCAGTACGGCATCGGGAGACGTACAGGTGGTGATCCTAACGGGTGGTTTGGTCACGAGTCTCCACTACGGTGGTGGGACCATGAGCTAGGGTCTCGGGCTCGCTACAACGGCGCACCTGGGGCGTGAGGAACAGGGTGTGGCATTGACCTGGCTAGGTTCTCCTCACCGAGCCAGCCCATGTCTCCTCAGGAGATCAGATGCTCGGTCAAGCTTTTTTGCGGCCGAAAACTACTTTTGCTAGGTAGTTAGTATTTTCTTTGATTCTCTTATTCTGCTACCGTACAAAGAAATACAATGGCGGATCTGCGACAGGACCAAGGCCTTGAGCAGCGCGGAGATGACAGTAGGTGACAGGTGTCCCTCAGATAACACAGACCATCCAAAACTTCAGAACAACGCCGAGTCACTTCTGAGACGTACGACCTCCCCCGTCCCGACGAGGAACCACCTTTCCGTGGTGGGGAGGGGGATTGCGTTCCCCAATGACCCGGAGCCCGGTCCACCGATGAGCCGGCGAGGGATCAGACTAAGAGTGCTTCATTCGTCCTTCCATCCATACGCTCTCGTTCCAATGCCTATCTCATATCAACATCCATATCCTTCACCGGGCTCGGCAACACCAACTCTCCCTGCTATGAGCAGGTAGGACAACTTCCCCGGTCTTGCCCTCCAGCTCAGTTTTATTGGGATAGTCGCGCTCCCCTCGCCCCGTCCCCGTGGCTGACGGAGCCCTGGAGGCTGAGGTCCTCCGTGTTACGGTGCTAGTCGCGACGGGGTACCAACACACCTCTTTGGTCCCGATATCCCGGAGGGGCGTGCGGGTTCGCATGGTCTCATGCGAACCAAGTGGCTTGTCGCCTCAGTCGGGTGCCTGGACTTCTTCCCGGTCTTGCTGGCCTGTCCGGCGGACGTCAAGGGTTGGATGGCGCTTGATCCAGGCCGGGGTGATGAGTACCTCTCTCCCGCTCTGGGATGACATCGCCTGGCCCGTACCGCTCTTCGGGCAGCCGGCTTCCTCACGATATCTGGATGCAAGCGTTCCACAGCAGGACCTCTGTGTGGTGGGGTACCACGAGGAGCTGAAAATAAGTGCAATTCCATGGAGGACTCAAATGCACAAACCTTCCCTGGACCTTCCAAAAAGGGCCAGAACGCTGGCCTTCCTTCTGGAAGCTGTTCTATCGACCCGACACCTGAAGAGGCGTCCACCCTGCATGTCCACCCTTCGTCTCTACCACTACTCCTCATAAAGGAAGTTTAACCGGAAGGAAAAGTTGGGAATTCAGGCCTAGCGAGCCTCTAATGAGCCTGTAAAAGTCTGTCTGCACTTTCGCCCCTTGGGTGGGAGCGCGGGGGTGATAAACTGGGTGACGTGGTGAGATGTGAGAAGCTGCGAGATGGATTAATGGAGGTTGAATTTCGAAGTACAGACGGCGCTAAGAGGACCCTCAAGGTAATTGAATTCCAATCCTGCATAAGATAACATGGCAAGAAGGTGGATGCTTCTATGCCTATTGTGGTCGAACCCCATAGGACAAAAACTACTCCAAAGGCGTTCTAAACTGTTTTGACCATAGGGATGCATCGAATTCAGAAATCGTCGATGGCCTGTCGGAGTACGGCGTCGTGGAATGGTGCAGAATCAAGGTGAGGAAAGGAAGCGATCTGCAAGCAAGAAACAGCATTGTTTTAACTTTAAATTAGACATATATCCCCGCTACAGTACGCGTTGGCTACATGAAAGTTAAGGTACTCGCTTTCGTTTCTAACCCTATGAGAAGTTTCAGGTGTCAGCGTTACGGCAACACTACACAATATTGTCGCGGCCGCCCGACCTGTGGTAGGTGCGGCACTTCAGAGCACACCGACGAAAAGGGTGAATCAGAACGTTTGTAGTGTGTAAATTGCGGCCAGAGCCAAGTTCCACACACTGCCTTTGATAGATCCTGCCCAGCACATCTGAAGGAAAGGAAAATCCCAGCTTTAAAATGTTCCAAGTACTTATCTTCTAGACAGGCCAGAGAGGCCTACGATGAGATTCACCCCAAGGTCTCATGCCCAGGGAAGGTGAAGGGGACGCTACCAACTACCCATTACCCAGGCTCAACTAGTACTTCACAGCTCACCTCTCCCCATGATCAACCAACATGCCCGACAGCGCAACAGCAGTCGCAGATCACCAGCGCCGCCCAAGTCCTGGCACAACTCGGGGCTCTTTTTGAACTTCGCCAAGAACAATTTTATCAGGGAAATCAGGTTGATGTAGCATATATTAACTTTAGTAAGGCATTTACAAGGTACAAGCAAAGTACAAGGTAGGCAAAGTACAAAGTCATCATGACAAAATGTTCTTAGTGGAGTCCCCAGGAGTCATTACTGGGGCCACTACTGTTCATTATATTTGTAAATAGCATTGAAAGTGGCCTAAGCAGTAAAGTTTTGAAATTTGCGGATGATTTCAAGGTCTTTAGGGCAATAACAAGTCCAAGATGGGCATATCTCGCTGCAGAAAGACTTAGACGAACTTGTGAAGTGGTCCGAAGAATGCAAATTTAATTTAATTTTGATAAGTGCAAAATCATGCATGTAGGTAAGCAGCATATGAAGGCTCCATACTTGATGGGTGGCCAAGTGCTATCGGTGACTCAACAGGAGAGGAATTTGGGTGTTATTCTGAACACAAGACTGGGAGCATCAAAACAGACCAAGGAAGCCAGGAAGAAGGCACTGAGAATGCTCGGGGCAATAAATTGGAATGTATCATACAGAAGTGAGAAGTCATCAGGAAGCTTTACTGTGCATTTGTCAGGCCACATTTGGAATACTGCATCCAAGTTTGGTCTCCTAGCTATGAAAAGATTGTTGGCTTTTAGAGAGATACAAAAGGGCTACAAAAATAGTTAATGGTATAAGCAACCTAGCATATGAGGAAAGATTGAAGAAATTGAATATGTTTTCACTTAGATATATAAGGCTGAGAGGCGATCTCATCGAGGCCTTTAAATTTGTCCATGGTCTGGAGAGGGGATATCTTGGGAAATGTTTGAATTGAACAGAAATGATGCAATAAGAGGTCATACATTCAAGATTAAAGTTAACCACAGCAGAACAAGGTTAAGGCAGACTTTCTTCACCAACAGGGTAGTAGAACACTGGAACCAGCTGCCAGAAAACATTGTCAGTAGCAGCACATTGAACATCTTTAAAAACAGCATAGAAATCATTATAAGACTAGAGGGCTTGCTTTTCAGTATTACAGGCAGGGCTGATTGACAGATTTGGTGGGCAACTGGTTCAGCGTACAGAGTGCAACCAAGAAGGGCCCTTGTGGCTCATAGTTGCACTAACCTTTCATCTCTTTATGTCTTTATGTCTTTATGACATCTTTTTGACTGGTTTGCCCGTCAGAGCAGTCACAGCCCACCCGGCCGCCTGACAGAGTGGAAGGTTCAGACACCAGTGCATTACCTACTTTCATAGTACAGCATCAAGATGGATGGCTTGTCGCACAAAGAACCAAGAGGTCAAGCCCCTCCGCCACGTACCCGTAACTCCACCTCATCCACCATCACCAGCACATCCACTATCACCACCACATCCACATCCACCCACCACAGCTTGCCCTCACCCAAATCCACTGTTAGCCCTTCGCCACCTCCGACCATTTCTGGTGGGACTGGTGCAGTGGCCCGCACAGTCCACAGCGGTGGAATTTCCGCAGCATTGAGTGGGAAGAGGTCCAATCAGGAGTGGAGACTACGCTCCCAACAGCCCCTGAAGATCCGTCATTCACAATTGGGACATTGACTTCAATTATAATTGACTTAGCTACAGCTTCCGTACCAAGGACCTCCGACACCCCCCGCCGCACTCCTGTTCCATGGTGGACTACAGGGTGCCACCTAGCAATTCGAACTAGAAGATGCATCTTCAGGGCATTCGATGGTAACAGCACAACGGAAAACCTCATAGCATTCAGAAGACCCAAGGCACTGGCTCGGTGCACACTTCGAGCGGCGAAGCGTGTGTCATGGAGAACATACGTAAGGCAGCTTCATCGAACGACACCAACGCTCCAAGTATGGGCTCATATTCGGAGGATTTCTGGGCAATTCTCGTATATTCCACTCCATGAACTGAATTTTACAGGAAACATCCTGCCACCGTAGTCAGAGTGAAAGTGAGAGAGAGAGAGATAGAGATAAAGAGAGAGAGAGAGAGAGACAGAGTGAGATAACACCAGCTTTACCATACGCGAACAACTTGTTTACAATTTGCTGTTTACATAAGCTGAACTTACCTCTGTGATCAGTGATTTGAAATGTGTGT